>JASDQU010736105.1:0-11215 GCA_032191745.1 Picea mariana | reverse complement strand
TGTGCAGATAAGAAAACTCATCTACCACTTGGAGAAATCTGCTGAGTTCCTCGTCATCTTCAAAAACTTTCCAATATTTGACATTATCAGGTAAGGAGGGTCGATATTTTACTTGAATTTCATAGCTGTACTGTGGGGGCATGGGTGGAATGAACGTGCTGGATGAAACAACAAGAGAATCAGCGAGTTGATTCATATCCCTTGGTATGTATGAAATTTCAAAAACAGAAAAAGAATCACGCATCTTCCATAGCTCGTCTCTGTAAGCTTTTAACCTGACATATTTAGCCTGAAAGGTGTTGTTTATCTATTGCACGATGAGGTCTGCATCTCCCAATACTTTCAACCCTTTTATCCCCATCTCTTTTGCTGAATTTAATCCCAACAGCAGAGCCTCATACTTTGCTATGTTGTTAGTGGTTCTGAAGTCGATTTTGAAGGACAAGGATATGGTCTCCTTTGAAGGAGAGATCAGCACTACTCCGGCACCTGCTGAGTCTCTAGTGCTGGCCCCATCGAAGTACATAGTCCAGAATGCAATGTTTTCACCTTCAGCATGTTGTTCAATAGGCTTTACGAGCTGCATAGGAGCTGATTGCCCATCATCAATCTGAAGGATGCATGAGCCAAAATCCGTATCCACAGCATAGATAGGATGATTGACAGAATTCTTTCCATCACTGATGATATAAGAAAGCTAGTTTTCCCTGTAAAGTCTTTTCATCTCCCCACCAAACACTGGAATTGTAGCATAGGACAGATCCATTTGTAATGTTCCTCCTAATCTCTTTCCCCATGAACTAGACAACAGTAGCCCAAAATTAGGTGAAATATCAGCAACCACCACGTCCATAACCATGCTCCTCATTGGTAGCTGAGCAAGGTTTATGACCATGTCTTTGATGAGGCCAAGACATCTGACATTTCTAGAGTCAAAGGAGAAAAGGTCTTGATATGGTTTAGTGACTTCGGGACCAAGCTCATCCATCACAGCCTTTGGCATGAGGTTATGTGATGCCCCAAAATCAAGCAGACAATTGTGAAGGATTTTGTCATGGACATTTAAGGATATGTAAAATGGTGGACAAGAATCATCACGGTCTTCTATCATGGGCCCTATGGTCACCTTAGACTTATCATCTTGTAGGTTAACAAAATCATCTGATGGAGAGGTCTTAGGCTCAAGAGACTTTAAGATGGCTGCTTTAAAAGCTTCATTCTTCATGAGTTCATTTAAAGGCATGGGTATCTTAACCTTTTGAATTTCAGATTCAAAATTGAAAGAGAGGGATGGTCTGTCTGAAAACTTTACCTCATTGGAAGGAGCCTTAAGACTGACTTGTTCCTTGGCTGGGATCTAAGTTTGTTTCTTTTGTTGTTTTGTTGGAGGCTGCTTGGCAGTAACCTCTTTACTTTTTATAGGAGCAGAATCTTCTTTGTCCTCCACAGGAGCAGCAATGGGTGTTTTAGGGGAAGCATTCTTCTTTGACCTTAAGTTGTAACCCTTTTGATCATCTGTCAAGTAGACAGCCCTTTTAGCACTTGCCTCTTGGATTTGTTGATCCATTAGAGCTTCTTCATAATCTACCTGTGTCAAGATTGAAGACTCATTCTCATCACCAAAGTAGTTTATCTCATCAGCATCTTCAATTTCATCGGGAGATGGTTGTTGTTCTTCATCCAATACTGCATTTTGAAGAGGTGGTCTGATCCTCTACTCATCAGCTGGGTTTCTACCTCTTTGAATAATCTGAACTTGTGGGTTATTCCTTCTATAAGGAAAAGCATTTGGATTTCTAGGGGCGAAAGTATTTGTTTCTTTTGCTCTTGCTGGTTGCTGATTTTGGACTTTCAATTTAGACATTTCGGAAGTCAAACTTTCCATCATTTTGGCCATCTTTTCCATTTTACTGTTAGAAGACAAGGAGGGATCAACAACAACCTTCTTCTTCTCAGTCCTTCCTTTGATCTTTTGTGATGCTGTAATATTGGACTCAACCTCGAGAGCAGCATCTTGAATTAAAGCAAGTGTGGTTGATCGTCTTTCTCTAAGGATAAGACAAAAGTTTGCATCAAAGGCAGTAGAGAATGTGATCTTTGCTGATGCATTGCTAGGTTTAATCTCTGCCAGGATCTTACCAAACATTTTATTGAATCTCTTGATAAAATCTGAGACCGATTCTCCATCTCCTCTCTTCAAATTTCCAAATTCAGAAATGTAGTATAACAAATCTCTTCTTTCTCCCCAGTGTTTCAGGAATACCGCATCTAGTTGTTCAATGCTAGTGATCAAATTTTCTGGTAGCTCTTTAAACCATTTCCGGGCTTGGCCATCCAAACTCTGCACAAATACTCTAGTCCACACATCTTCTTCTGATATATTTATGTTTTCTGCATAAGCATAAAATGCTTCAATGTGTTCTTCAGCTGTATACTTCCCTGCTCCTGTAAAATTTGGCATGTATTTCTGGTAATCACCTGTTGGCATGGTAGACAGGGGGTTTGGCAAGACAAGTGGGGCATATCTGTTTGCCAAGATCTGTTCCATATTGGTCAAAGGGGAAGCCATAGCAGTCTTGGTGGTTGACACAGACGAAGAACTTGCAGGAGATAATGGAGGAGATGAGGAACTCAGAGGAGATGATGGAGGAGATGAGTTGCCTGAGTTAGAAAAGAATGGCTATCTTACTTCACCCTGAGCAGAAGTTTCGGAAGTAGGTGGAAAGTAAGAGGATTTATAAAATTGACCAAGCAACAAGGCTAAATTTTCTTCTCCTTTAGAGGACAGATCATGGAGGATTTCTTCAAGGACAGGCAGATTGGTGTAAGTGTGYAAAACACCYTTTGAAGGTTYGYTAGGTGATGAATCCAAAGGAGATGAAGRGGAATCTTCTTTMTGTGGGGAGGATTYARTATTYAATTCTTTTGGATGGGATGAAATGTCAACCTCAAGGACAGAATCAGTAATGTTAGAAGAAAAAGAAGGTTCTTCTACTTTAGAAACTTGAGATGAATTTCTTATTTCTTGGGAATTTTGGGTTTCAGCAGGGGATTCAACCAAAGACTTTTCAGATATGAAAGGATGAGTATCAGTTGGAATACCTGAATCAATTGTAATTGTAGATCTGGAAGCCTGTCTTTGCACAACTTTGCTCTTGTTGATGATCTTTTCTAGATCAGGAACTGATGTTGTCAATGGGCCTTCTGGGTTTGCCCTAGTGTGAGCTCTTTTGGGAGCCACTTCGTCAATGGAGTCGCCATATAGAAAATGTACAACCTGATAGTGTATATTTCTTGTCTATCATCAAGAACTAGATCTATGTTGTCTCCCAGAGAAGCTGAGCTTCGATCTCCTCTCCCCGGCAACGGTGCCAATTTGTTATCACTCCAGGAAACTCTCCTGGGCTGTAAGTCGGAGATGCCTGGTAACTAATTCTTTTTGGGAAATATTTTCTTAATAATGATGTGTTTTTGTGGATCAAGATGAATATCTAGGGACTGGACTATGTTTTCAAGACTGTCTAGGAATATAAAATCTCACAAGGCCTTCTAGTCATGCAGTCAGACAAGGTTTGATTAAATGGGTAAGGAAACAGCTATTGAACCAGATTATACTTCATACCAACAAGCACAATGGGTTTAATAACCAAAGAAATATCTTATGATCATCAACTTAATCAATCAACCTATGAGATGACAGTCATATACAGATTAAATAAGCATTAACAAAGAACATTCACTCACAAGATATTAGAGACAGGAAAGAGAAATCTGACAACACAACTAAGGGAAGCTTGAAATCTTTCATATAATAAGAATAAGTATTTTTGTTACAGTGGCAGCATGGTAGCATCCAAAATCGAACCCTTGGTTCATGTTCTATTCTAATATTTATAAGATTACAAAGCATTTCTTTGATCCTAAAAACATGGATCAAATCAACTAAAAATAGCAAGTCAAAAACTGTTGCAAAATAAGTGGGATGTTTCCTCAAAATGAGGCCAATCCCATATTTGTCTCTATTGACTGTTGGTGAAGTGTAGAATAGCCTCCCAAAGCTAAATGATCATTCTCCAATGAAGACCAAGTCGAGTTGGCTGATGTGGCAAAGTATCCTGTCTTTCTGTTCAACATAAATTGTCCATAGGCCTTTGAAATAACTCCTTTCTCCATCATATTTCAAAAATAACTACTGAGCTGGATCTGATAATTCATTAGACATGCATTGGAAAAGGTTCTGAATCTTTCCATATCAAAAATCCTTGACCTGTGTAAAAACTCATTTTAATTTTGGACACACAGACTTTCGGTGGTTGTATGGGAATATTTCTGGGTAATTTATCCACCGAAAGTGCCTGTTTCGGTGGTTAATGAGCGCACGGTGGGCTCGCCTAAACCACCGAAAGTCAATCTTTGAAGAGTTCCAAAATTGCAAAAATGATTGTTCTGAAACCTCTTTTAGCACTCAAACTTTCTTAGATACTGTAGTCTTGATTTGAGTAGACCTTCGAACCTTTACTGACTGTGTAGGGGAATATGTTACATCTATTATAGTTGTGGATAAATTGTCCAAAGTGTCCAAACGGGTTTGTTTTTCTTCAGGTGCTTCAAACTCTTTTAGCTTGAGTCTCAGGATCCTGATCTGCCTGTATAATTTCATATTTTCTCTAATCAACTCTCTGTTTCTACCTTTGATTGAATCATGTTTTTCTTTAAGAGTTTGGTTTTCTTTGAACAATTCAACATTCCTCTTAGTGAGGTCTGTGTTTGCCTTTTTGATTACCCTCTCCAATACTTCCATATCATAAATCTTTTGCAGAAGCTTATTGATCTTCTTGGTCTTACCTTTCTGAGGCTTTCTTGATGAGGCTTCTGCTTTTGGTTGCCTATGTGTTTCTGAAGGCTTTGATGGAGGTATATTTATCTTCAGTTTTGCATCATGTTTGATCTGCAAGTTATCTTGTGCTTTTGCCATTCCCTGCTCTGAATCAGAGTCACTATAAGGTAGGTTGAGAGGGTTTTTCCCTGTGATAAGGTTTCTTTCTTCAAACTTCAACTTCCTCTTGGTCCCTCCCTTCTTGCTGGGTGATGTTTTTATAGAATCCCTGGTGATTGAAATTCTTTTCCTCCTCCTGTGACTACTCTTGAGAGTAGGATCATTTCTGCATCTAGACTTCTTTTCTTTTATCTCTGGAGGTTTTTCTGTTTGAAACGTGTTCCAAAACAAGAAGAAACTCCACTCTATTTGTTTCCTTTGAAGAGATCCTTTCACAAGGAGGGTAATCAGCCCTTGATGTGATATTTTTCTTATAAATTTAGTAGGCTGAGATTTTACCTGTTTTTCCATTTTAAACAGGGTTCTATGAAAGAAGTAAGGTAGGTTTAAATGTTCTCTGCATGTGAAGTGGTTCAACAGTTTAAAATGGTAGTACATGACCCTGTTATAATGCCCCTCCCAGGTGATATATACCAAGATTACCTTTAGCAGTAAATGCCACTTTGGCTCCAGATAGGACATAGGAATGTCCTTCTTCCAGGTCAAAGATTTATGGACTGGTAATAGATAGTACCTGAACTCAACATTTGAAGGTGAAGAGGTTTTAAACCAGTAATCCCTTGTTCTAGACAACCCTGTGTATTCAGCAATAGATGCTTCATCTATAATGAACTCCTCTCTTCCTATTCTAGCAATCCTTCCATCGTATGAGAGGGAAAATGCTTCAGCAACTTGCTGGTGGAAGGTTGTTAATTTATCACAATATGTGAAAACTCCAACCTGTTTAAAACACTCTGCAACCTCTGGATGATCTTCAAAATACCACATGCCATCCACTTCTGACCTCAAAAAAGGGATTTCTTTTTCCATGGTTCAATACTGACTGTGTCTGAAACTGTGGGAAACCAGGTGTTTAGGAAATGATGGTTTTGGGAACTAGGGATATAGTCAGTATCATTTATGAGAAATCGGTGAAATCAGCTGATAGAGCAAAGGATTGATAAACTCACTAAAATACCGACCCACTCTTGAATGACAGTCTAACTGGGGAAAGCCGAAAATTCAAATTTTCGGGGGCAATTGCATTTATGAAACTTTGAAAAAGGAATAGTTTCTGATCTTACCTGCTTACCAGACCAGGTTTCCTTGACTCAGGATGCTGGTTGAACTCAGAGACACCTTGCCAATTGCCAGAGAAAAGCGGAATCAAGATTTTGAAAACACGATTTTGCTGATAAAATCGCATGATTGTAGTTATCTTCACCGATCCTCGGGCTTCATCGCCAGACATTGAGTTTCAAAATGAAAGAACGACCTGCTAATGATGATTGATGTATTTTCCACTGAAAAGGAGGGAAGCTCCGTGCAATCGTATATGGCAATCACCGCTCTGCATGGATTTTAAATGATTAATGTAATGGATAAAAGCAGGTGTTTGAAACCTTTCGAATGGCCGCCATGAACTCACATCATCTTCCGTATGGTGATCTTTCGGCGGTTGCATATCTAATCATTGCGTGGATTTTTGACATATGGTTCGTGCGAAAGCACGAGCTTTTGTTTTTCCCATTCACAAACTTTCGGTGGTTGCGTGCCTTCTGCCTCGACCCTTTATCTGCCGAAGATGAACACTTTCGGTGGTTAATGAGCACGCTGGAGGCTCGCCTAAACCATCGAATCCTGATATTTTGCCATTTTCTTGACCGAACCAAAATCAACATGTCTTTTGGGATTATTTTGGAAAAACGGACTCTCTAATCTAATAATAAAAATTAGAAATAAAATTTAGGAACCAACCTATCATCTAATAATCAAATAAAACCAATGATTTATTTGGGGAGTTAACAACAAGGGTTAATGATTATAGGGTTGTATTCATGTGTTGATCTAATGCTCTTATTAAAAAAAACATCATTAAAGATAAAAAGGAACTTGTTAGCTTGTTAGATCGTCTAGAACAAACTATTGAAGTGAAAGAAAAGTTCAAGCTCCTTATGTCACAACTTAAAACATATAAGGTAATAACCATAATTTAAAGTGTTTTTTTTTTAATGCACTCATATGTTCAATTATGATACTTTGTTCTTTAACTTTTACATTATCTCACGAAAAAACATTTTCGTTTTTATAAAGGAATTTTTGGAGCCTGTTCAGCCTAGTGTTGGTAGTAGTGGTGCTATAGAGATGCTACAAATTCCTGATGTGGGTGGTCATACAGCTGCTAGATCACTATTTAATTCTCCATCTTCCACACCTAATTTAGATAGGATCCATGACATGCACAGTTGGCCATCCACACCTTGTTCAGATTCTAGATATGGTGGCATAGATGAGGATCATAGTGATGTGGTTGAGATGGTTTCATTTCCTAGAGCTAGACGTGTGACAAGCATAGGGACGCTTTCGTGCATATTTTTGGTCGATGATAATGGACTTCCATTAAAACAATCAAGACTCCCAGGTAGTTTTAATTCATATTTTAATCGTTTAATGTTGTCCTCATAAAGAAATCATATATATTATTAATTTTAAATTAATGATCATATCTTTTTGTGTTTAGGAAACGACCTTTTTTATAGGCACCTAGAGAGAAAGACCTTTTCTATTTTTGGGGCAACCTTACGCATGAGGTGGAATTGCCAAAATTCCAACCTCAAAAAGGAACTTATGAATTATCTTAAAGGCCTCTTTGGTGTAGACACGTTCAATAAAAAAGCGGTCACATCTGCAGTGGGTGAATATTTAAAATATATGTGGGATGTTTATAGACAAAGCTTGGTAGGAAATCCTAGGTATGAGCGTCCTCCCTCAATTCCAGAGAGGGAGTGGAAGGCGATCATTGATGATGCAAAAGAGAATATTTTGAAAAAATTAGGAGAAAAAATAACTGGTACACCAAGGTAAATTACAATTTTTTGAATTCAATACCAGCTTTATTTTTCCTTAGATCTAAATAAAAGTGTGGTTATATATAACATACTTGAAAATTTTGATGATAGGTTGCCTGACACTTCGAAGGCAACCAAAGAAAGGATTGCAAAACATGGCCAACACAAGATAGGCCAGGGAAGCTACTCGAGGTTATAGTCATGAATCGTAAGTACCCAAATATCTTAAGAATATTATTTGTATCACCTTACAACTTTAAGGTAATTGTAGCCAAAAACATTAAAAAATGATACCCTTATGCAATGCAGGGCGACGACTTCAGAACTGGAACCACGGAGGAAGACCTCCAACTTGGTTACAAGTACGGTTATAAATCCGTGGTTGATCACAGGAAAATCATGGGGTAGACCTGAAGATCCAACTTGCGGGATAAGGTAAATATAAATCAATCCACATTAACCTTCTGTTACTTATAAAATAAGTAAATGTTTGATATCACCCATAATTTAATGTCTTACTTTGTTTTAATTAGGGGAGAAGCACTATCAATGAAACCATTAGTACTAGAAAATAGAGTGTTGATAGCGGAACGCAGCCAGAAGATCATGGTGCTCCCCAGCAGCCCCATCCTAGTGAGGTGCGACCCCAAGATGTTCCTGTGACTGAGGACCATGACAGGAAAATGTCTATATATTAGTCATATACTTAATAATTTTGTACTTATAAATTTTGACGTTTCAATGTTAGAGAATGTCATATAGATGATCCTCCTTGACCTGAAGATCAGGTGAACAAGCTGGCAGCCATTCCAACGGTGCCGACTAGAGGACCAGGTAAATAATTACATTGCTGAGTTTTTTTTAATATTAATGAACTACTTCAATGACATTTAAAAATTGGCCATATAAATTTAATATTTTTTATTTTTTAGGTGATGGCCCCTCACAACAGCATCTACGCCGTGGGTATGAGAGAAGACATACTCGACATGAAAGGAATGAAACAACATCAACTGTTGAAAAGAACCCTGTAAACGAAGACATGGAGATGGATGAATTGCTTAAGAAATGGAAAGAATAAAAGAAGACTAAAAGAAATTCATGATGTCATGTAATAATTTTATAAGACAGTTAGATGTACATTATATAGTTGAACATGTAATGATGCATATAATGCATTGACATTATGGGTACTTTTTCATTTGATAATATACACAAGGCTATTTCTATGGCTTGTATATATCTGTGAATGTATTTTTGTTATACACTTAATGATAATTCCATCTTCTCTTAAAAGACTTGGTATATATTGATTCAATACTCCTTGATTCAAGACGTGAGAATGCAAGCAAGAACTGGTGCCTTGTGCTTGGGATATGGAGTCTAGGCAACAAATAGAACTTGAATATGCAATATGAAACTTCCAAAATCTTGTGACATGATATATGCAACTTTGAAAGTCTTGTGACATGTGACACGTGGCAAGCACCTTTTTCCAAGCAACGTGCAAACTTTAAACTTGGTGCAACATGCAAAAATAATGTTTTGGGAAGATGCAATAATAAGATTTAACGATTAAACATGAGGGGTTGGAAATGGCCATGTCAATCATTTTTTTATATTTTTTTCAGAGCATTACCCTTCTTTTCATTGTGTCTCACATGACAAAGAGCATTACGATTATTTTCATTGTGTCTTTTCATTGTGTCATGGACATGGTATTTCTACTCAACATTGCCTCAAAGACTACTTATTCATTCCTCTATGATATGTACAATGATGTTGAACCTTCCACAAATCATTGCGAGCCAAAAAATAAGCCAAGGACAGGAACCCAAGGATTTCAATGTTAAGGTCTTGTGATTCCACAAGGTGGGATACAAAGAGGAACTATTTCCATGCATAAACATGATAAATACCTTGATTGAGAATTCATTGTAACAAGTTGAACATTGAAATCATAGAGCGATGACATAATCGAGCAATGACTCTTCAAAGGATGTATGAGTTCTCACCTCCCACAATGTCATTAAGCCTTTGGTGGTTGAAAAATTTTAGCAAAATGTATGATGTTTATAACATTGTGAAGGCATGGTGGCTTTTAGTTAAGCCATTCCAAACTACCACAAGTAAGGTACACTTAATAAAAAAATTGCAAATGGAACTTGAAGCCTTAGCAATTCTCTTGAACCTCTTGTATGGTAGAAGAGGCACTAGATACATATGGTTAAGATGGATTTTGATTATGCATGGGGTGCTCAAGCATGGAATGATATTTTATTAGGTAGAATTCATCTCTAATATTCTTGCACAATTTATTCCAAAGGCTAAAAATCCCTCAGATAGTGGTGCACTTGAGTTTTACATGTCGTCTTATCTTATGTATTGTGTATGTCTGAGCTAAGAGTTCTCTTGTTTCAAGCCAACCTAGTATCCTTCCTTTGCACTTGTACATGATTATTTCCTCATAGATGTTTATCTATTATTACGTCATCTAACCTTTTAATGTATTTTAAAAATGCAGGTTTGAAGGGTGGTCACCTCCACGATCCAAAACACATTTCCGAAAAGGTATAAATCATTTTCCTCTCTTGCATCATGAAATTTTCCTTCATTTGCTTGTATACTTAAATTCAAAATCCAAGGACAGATAATGGTGTAAACAACTATTATTCATTTAATAATTATTTTTTAGATATTTTTTACTATAAGATGATGTGGCATATTATGTTCTCCCTTAACATTTTTTTTTCCAATGTTCAATGTTCATAAACACGGACTTGTTGATGTATAATGTTGGCTGGAGTTAGTTATTGATTCAATCAACATTGACAACAATATTGATAAATTAGATGGCGTGAAAAATGTGAGTTGCACCTGCATACTTACCCTTCAAAATGCCAACTGCATACTTATAATTCATATAAATATTATTAGAATGAGATCTTACAAGCACACTAGATCAATTCAATCCATCTACCATTAATAAACAAACTTGTAACTCACCCATGAGATCAAACCATAATAATAGTGTTAGAAGGAAGTTACCCTCTAGGCATAGACATAGATTCATATGAAAATTTTCCATAAAACAACCTATGCAAGGTATATTTATCATTCCTTAGCTTAAGAATTGAATTTTTGAATTTTCAGCATTAAAATTAAAAATTTATTAGAAATTACAGGATTTGAAAAAATCCCGTAATTGCTCCAAGTTTCATTGACGCAGACCCCCAGCCCTTGGGCCGGAATCTTCTCACAGGATCATTCCTTTATGCCTTTGAGTCGAATCGTCTCTTTTGATTCCCTCTACTGGAATCTCAAATATTCG
>JASDQU010736104.1:115109-125631 GCA_032191745.1 Picea mariana | reverse complement strand
CATATGGGCAACTAGTACCAGATCCACTTATCTAGTGGTATGATGTTCCAATTCACTTCCTATGTGAGCACTCCTACTCAATAATTTAGAGTTCAGGCATCTTTGAGCTCTTTTGCTACATTTTGGCCTCACAGTGGACTTGTCCAATCGACTCATTGACGCTATATCAACTCATATTACACACACCTTAGATGGTTCATGCACATGTAGATAGTACACTATGATTTCATACACATGGTCATGGCACCTTTCTTAGTTGCTTCACTTAAGTTGCTTTGCTATGGTTTCATGTATGGGTTTCCCTCTTAGACATGGTGATATGGTTTCTTATATGGTTGTGACTATGGTAAACATTAGGTGTGATTTGATAACACATTATAACACCTATAATTTTATTATTTTCCTTGTCATACCATGGGGACATAATTTTCCTTTAGATAAGTGTCGTCATCTCTTGAGTCAAGTTGTATTATTGGAGACCTAGGAAGGTGTAGTGTGACCATATCCTAAACCATACTTAACACTTTCCCTCTTCCCAATTATTTTATTTTCTTTCTCATAGTTGTCTTTTCATATGTTATACATCAAGGTCTATCTTTATTAGTCCCATGAGGAAAGCCTCATCTTAAGAGCTACAAGCTCAAGGAAAAAGCAACTAAGAAAAGCCTAATAAGAAAATTTGAGATCTACCACCTCTCTATGAGGCCAATGCCTCAATCCCCATGCTTAATAATGCATATCTGAAGAAAAGGGACTAAGTAAAAGAAAGAAAGAAGAAAAGAAAAATACAAGAAAAGGGGTAGTAAGAAATAATGTCGAGGAAATTGTAACTCAATGCTAAAAGAACTTCCTTATATTTAAAGGAACTCATGTGGATGAACATAATTATAGGCCATATGTGTAGCTATGTAAGTCAACTCATGAAGTTACCCACCTTTGTCATATCATCTATCATAACACATACTCCTAACTTAGTGATCTAGGAAATAACTCTTAGTCTTAGGAGATGTCACATGTAATAGAGGTTAAGGTTGTCCCACCCTGGTAAAACTTAGGAAAATTGTAAAATTAAACTGATGTTGTGATGTTTCCAGAATATATCACTTAGTGTGCACTACTTAATGACTTTTAATTGAGGCTTGACTCACCACTATGAGTGGGCACCTTGCATTGGGACCCATGTGCTTGCCTTGGGAGTTGCATCTATGCCTTGGGATCCACCACACTTGGCTCTAGATTTGTGTATGGCATTGGGATCTATGATATTGCATTGAGATATTTTTACTAGCATATGGACTTGTATATTTTCCTTAGGATCCGTGACATTGCATTGGTATATGTGTACCTGCCTTAGGATCCATGAAAACACCTTGGAATTGTTGGGTATGTGTTATATTCTTTGCATGAGTAGTAGTGTCTGTGTTGTGCTGGGTGTGCAAGGGGGCTATATCCCCCTGCGCGGGACTTCGGGGGAAACATCCCCGAGAATTTTTTTTTTGCCTCGAGAAACATGTCACATTTTTTGGTAGTTTTTCGACACATGGTTTTTGTCGATGGTTTTCTATTTCCGGTTAAGGAATCAGGTCGTTGACTAATCCAGGTCATTGGGTTAGGGTTTTGGATGCCACTGGCTCCTATATGTTTATTGTTTTGTAAACAATGTATTACTATGAATGAAAATAGAATATGTTGGTTTTCCCTATTTGGGTTTCTAGGAGAAAAATCTCTATGTAATGTTTGTATTTTCCATTGTATATTTTATGTTCTTTTATTGAAAATCTGTTTGCAGTAAATATTGTACAAGGTTAAAACCTACATTTGGTATCAAAGCTTTGTTGGCTTCAGGGGGACGCCTTTGTGATCAAGGGTTTGGCTTGAGATTGTGATAAGCCTTGTTACAGTTGGAGATCTATGGTATTGATTTTTCAGGTGAAAAAAAATGGAAAACAATTTGAAGATGGAGATCGAGAAGTTTAATGGGAAAAGTTTTGAGTTGTGGAAGCTCAAGATGGAATATTTGTTGGTGGACAGATATCAGTGGATTGCGGCAGATCCAAGTATTGCACCTACAGGAACTTCAACAGATGACTGGAAAAAGTTGGATCAGAAGACAAAGAGCACAATCTGACTGTATTACTGAATGTGTTAGAGGAAGCTACAACCAAGGATTTATGGGATAAGTTGGGGAAGTTGTATCAGTCTAAGTCCCTGGTAAATAAACTATTCCTGAGAAAGAAGCTATATAACCTGAGGATGAGAGATGGAGACTTGATGGCAGAGCATTTGAACACCTTCAATACCGTGGTAAGTCAGTTAGTATCTGTTGAGATTAAAATTTCAGATGAAGATAAATGTATCAGTTTATTGTGTTCTTTACCAGACTCATGGGATAGTCTGGTTGTGGCCATAGGTAGTAATACAACTGCCTTGAAGTTTGATGAAGTGGTTTCATCCTTGCTATCAGAGGAGATGAGACAGAAGAATATGGAAGGACAGAGCACAAACACATTATTTTCAAGAGGACGTTCCCAGGAAAGAAATAGATCTCAGTTCTCAAGTGGGAGATCTAAGTCTAAGGGTAGATCTAAATCTCCCAGAAAGTTTGTAAAGGTATGTTGGAGATGTGGAAAAGAAGGGAACTACAAGAAGCAATGTAGATCCAAATTTGCGAAAAAGAAGGGATCTAAAGAATCTCCTTCTACAGAAGAAAAGACCTCCAAGGAAGAAGGAGGGGATGTCTACTTGGCTTCTTCAAGCACACATGCAGATCATGAGGAATGGTTGGTGGACTCAGGTGCATCCTTTCATATGAATCCCCATAGGGAGTGGTTCTGTGAATATGAAAGGTATGATGGAGGTAATTTTTTCTTAGGTGATGACTCGACAACCAGAATCATAGGTCGAGGAAAAGTCAAGTTGATTCTCATAGATGGAAGGATTAGAACACTTCTCGGTGTTCTGCACATCCCAGGTTTGGCCAGAAATTTGATTTTTGTAAGAAAAATGGACGATGCAGGGGTAAAAAGAATATTTGAAAAGGAAACCTGCAGGATGGTTCGAGGAGCAATGGTGTTGTTGAAGGGAGTTTGGTTTGGAACTCTGTATAAGCTGCAAGGAAGCACTATTAGTGATGGGTGTAATAGTTCCATTGTTCCTGATATTGGAGTTGAAGAAGAAAGAGATCCTAAAGTCTTTGGAGAAAAGGTTATGCTGTGGAATCAAAGATTGGGGCATATCGGAGAGAAGGGTCTTCGACTACTACATGGTAAAGGTATGGTTGAAGGTATGTCTAATTTCTCTCTGGATTTTGATTTCTATGAACATTGTGTATATGGGAAGCAAAATCAAGTAAGATTTCCTTCTGGTGCAACGAGGGCAGAAGGAATTTTATAGCTGGTTTTTGGACCTGTATCGGTCCCATAATTTTGAAAATTTGTGTACTATGTCTCATTTATATATGACTTCTCGAGGAATACTTGGATATATTTCCTCAGGAAGAAATCTGAATTATTTGACAGGTTTAAAGAGTTTAAGGCTCTTGTTGAGAATCAAATAGAGAAAATAATTAAGGTGTTGAGGACATATAATGGTGGAGAGTTCTGCAGGAATGAATTTGAAGAATTCTATAAGAAGTGTGGTATATCAAGGCAAAATACTACTCCATATACACCTCATCAGAATGGAGTTGCATAAAGGATGGACAAGACGTTGATGGAAAAATCAAGGTGCATGCTCAATGGTGTCGGTTTAGGACAAGAATTTTGGGTAGAGGCAGTGGGTATTGCATGTTACTTGGTCAAGAGATCACCCTCATCAACGTTGGATGACAAGACTCCACAAGAGGTATGGAATAGTAAGAAACCTTCTCTCACACATCTCAAGGTATTTGGTTGTGATGCATATGTTCATGTTCCAAAGGAAAACAAGAGTAAGCTAGATAAGAAGACTGAAAAGTGTATCTTTATTGGATATAAAGATGGTCTCAAAGGTTATAAGATTTGGAACCCAAAAACTAAGAAGGTAGTGTATAGCCGAGATGTGGTATTTAGAGAAATGAAGGATGTTGTTAAACATGAAGTCCTACCAAATAAGGAAGAACCAAAGAAAATAGAGTTTGATTTAAAGGATGATGATTCAGACTCTACAAAAGAACAGGAATCAGAAGAAGAAGATCCTCATACTCTAGTATTGAGGAGATCGGTTTGATAAAGAAGGCTACCAGAAAGGTATACTCCATCTGATTTCCGTTCAAATTTTGCTTTGTCTATTAATGATGATGATCCTAGAACTATCAGGGAGGCAATGGATTTAGAGAATGGAAATATTTGGAAAAGGGCCATGGATGAAGAAATGACATCTTTGGATAAGAATGAGGCTTGGGATCTAGTGGAGTTGCCGACTAGAAGAAATCCCATTGGCAACAAATGGGTATTTAAAAACAAGCTGAATGCAGAAGGAAAAGTGAAGAAATACAAAGCTCGGTTAGTAGCAAAGGGTTATTCCCAGATTGAGGGAATTGATTTTGGTGAGATTTTTTCTCTTGCTGCCAAGTTAACCTCTATAAGATTTATGTTATCTATTGCTGCTGCATTTGATTTTGAAGTAGAACAGATGGATGTGAAGACAACATTCTTACATGGGGATATGGAAGAAGAAATCTATATGAAGCAACCAAAAGGTTATGTTGTGAAGGGAAAGAAGGAGTTGGTATGCAAGCTGAAAAAGTCCCTATATGGTTTAAAACAATCACCAAGGATGTGGTATCAAAAAATTGATACTTATATGTTGGGACTTGGCTTCACAAGAAGCAAAGAGGATCATTGTGTGTATTTTTAATTAATTTGCGCATCATTTGATTTATTTAGTCTTATATGTGGATAACATGTTGTTGATAACAACAAGGAGATTATCCAGGATGTGAAAACTCAGTTGTCCTCTAAATTTGACTTGAAGGATCTCGGTGCTTCAAATATCATTTTGGGCATGGAAATTAAAAGAGATCAGAAAAAGAGGAAACTCTAGTTAAATCAGAGAAAACATGTCGAGACAATATTGCATAGGTTTAATATGCAGGAATGTAAACTGATCAAGGTTCCTATTCTTGTTGGTGTAAATTTATTTGCGGATCATTTTCCCTAGACACATGAAGAGGAGGAGGACATGTCTCGTGTTCCATATGAAAGTGTAGTTGGAAGTTTGATGTATGAAATGGTCTGTACTAGACCGGACATTGCACATGTAGTGGGATTTTTGAGCAAGTATATGTCAAAACCAGGGAAGGAACATTGGGCAACAATAAAAAGGGTTTTTAGGTATTTGCGTGGCACTGCTAGCTATGGATTGTGCTACCAAGGAAGACCAAGATTGGACAAAGTGGTGGATATACATGGATTTATGGATGTAGACTGGGCTGGAGATCTGGATCGTAGGAGATTTACAAGTGGGTATGTGTTTAACCTGTTTGGAGGAGCAATAAGTTGGATGAGAAAAAGATAGGTTTTAGTGGCACTTTCAACTACAGAAGATGAATACATGGAAACCACTCATGCAAGTAAGGAAGCAGTATGGTTACAAAGATTGTGTTTAGGTATTGGGTTCGTACAAGAAGCTCTGAGGATAGATTGTGAAAGTCAATTTTTCTGGCGAAGAACCTAGCTTATCATTCAAAGACAAAGCATATTGATATTCAATATCACTTTGTGAGAGACATTGTTGAAGAAAAGAAAGTATTTATGATCAAGGTGGACACTTTGAAGAATGTTGCTGATTCGTTAACAAAATCTGTGAGAACTGAGAATTTCTCTTGGTGTAGAGGATCCATGGGCATTGTTTCCCTGGATTGTTGATTATGTAACCCTGTAACCCCCTGTATGCAAAGAAAAAAACAAGTGGGAGAATGTTGGGTATGTGTTATATTATTTGCACGAGTAGTATTGTCTGTGTTGTGCCGGGCATGCGGGGGGGGTTTGAGGGGCTGCAGGGAGTTCAGGGGTAGTGCTCCCGAGAATTTTTTTTGCCTTGGGAAACATGTCACATTTTTTGGAAGTTAATCAACACATGGTTTTCACCGATGGTTTTCTATTTTTGATAAAGGAATTAGGGTTGTTGACTAATATAGGTCATTGGGTTAGGGTTTTTGATGTCGTTGGCTCCTAGATGTATATTGTATTGTAAAAAATGTATCACTATGAATGAATATAAAATATGTTGGTTTTCTCGGTTTGGGTTTCCAGGAGAAAAATATCTATGTAATGTTTGTATTTTCCATTGTATCTTTTATGTTCTTTTACTGAAAATCTGTTTGCAGTAAATATTGTACAAGGTTAAAATCTACATGAATCCATGTATCTACATTGGGATACATGTACATTCATTGAGATATGTGTCACTGCATTGGGATTTATGATAGTTCTTTGGATAGTGTGACATGGACTCTACATCATCACATGTGCCCCTTGGAGAATATTGGGGAGGGCACACCTTCTTCTTGGAGAGATTCCCTCACTTGTGTGGGTTTGTTGTATTAGTTACACCATCTTGGACCACACATGTGCATTGGTTGGAGTTTGTTAGAGTTGTTTATACTACTTTCGACCATTTCTTGTGGTAGTTGAGTTGGTTATGAGTTAGTTGGAGCCTTAGAGAGACACATGTGTGATGGAGCGATCCTCTCTTTTGGGCTCATCATCTACACTTGCGAGTTTGTTGGAACATCTATTGGAGCACATCGCTTTCCTTGACTCACTTATCCACACGTGTGGGTGGTTAGAGGTTGTTACAATTGGTTAGAGAACTTTTTGGAGGGTGCACTTGTTCCTTAGACCATTCTTGAGGTGGTTTTGACCACGTTCAAGAGAGCACCCACTTGTTTGAGGATTTTGTTGTAAATGTGGCATCTAGTCCACTTTATTTTATTGTTATTTGACTCTATCTTCTCTAGTTGGATAAAGAGTTTCTATTTTGAGCCTACAATGTTATAGAATTATTTTTATTTTACTTGGGAGGTTTTTGAGCTCTTCTCCTATATAAAGAGCCTCATCCTCATAGTAATTTTGTTGAAAAATATTGGAGAAACTTTTGCCTCATCTTTGCACAAGTTTTGGTTCATTATATTATATCTTGTCTTAAGGATATATTGTCTGGGGAACTATTGGAGACATCATTTTCTTGCATGTTTATGGAGGAAAAAAAAACCCAGAAGGCCATAGAGGAGTGTGGTGCTACATTGGAGGAGCTTGTAGTGGTAAGGTAATTCTTTTCCTACAATCCTTAGTCATTTACATTGTAGATATAATACATTAGGCATAGAACATCTTTGACTTATTTTTTTGTCTTTAGTTTAGAGGTAGAGGCCACCTTAGTGTTTTCTTAGAAGTAGATTCACATTAGAACTATTCTCTCTATAGGCTTGTAAGCTCTAAGTGTTTCATTGGGGGATTGCAAATCACATACTTTGATTTCTTGTGAACCCCAAATTCTACACAAGCATTTTCAAGGACATAACCTAAAGTAAGATCAATTGTTGACTCCATGCCCAAGTGGAGAAGGCATTGGTCTTCCCTTTTCCCAACCACTCAAAATTTTCAAGTTTTTCTTTAAAATATTGTTTGCTTTTGGAAGTCTAGAAAAATTGTTTGCATATATCTCTTACATTAGATTTTCCACAAGTTGATTAATACATTTAAAATGTTTATTAGCTAGAACAACTTGTTTTTGGGATAATTGTTTTGGGTTTCATAGCTATATCTTGTTAATTTTGCTCATTTTCTAAGCTCTTGGGTTGTTGTTCATATTTCTAAATTGGAGGTTTTCAAGCTTATATCTAAAGTTTGTCACATAAACTTTCCTAAAAAAATTTCTAATAAACTAAAACACTTTTAAGAGCAAGTTGTGGTTCTTTAATTCACATCTTTCACTTTTTTCTTTCTCTCTTTCACCACATGATTATTGATGGTTTATATATCTATTTGGGTCATTTAGATCACATGTAAATTTCACTTTGATACATTTGATTCACACAGATCACACTTTGGTTCATGGTATTGCACATTGCGATTATGAGTTGAATGGAAATATAGGTAATGCCTTGATTGTAACACCCTGGTTTTAACCCCTTTGAACTAGAGTGTAATACATTGTTAGCTGCAAGACAAACAAGGAATAGAGATAGGGGATATGATTCCATGAGAGAGGGGAATAAAGGGGTTATGTATTTTTATTATATTTTATTTACCCATCTTGGTTTTAATTGAGAAAGGTGGTTACATGAGCTTCTTGGGGGAGGCCATATGGTTCTTGATTTCCAAGCAAATATATAAACCACTCTTTGGGTTGTTTGGGGGTTCACTCTTACATTCTTTCCTTGGGTTCTTCTTCATTAACTCTTGCTCATGCATGTGCTATTGGTATGAGCATGTAAACAAATGGTTGGAGGTAGAGACTCATTGCTAGATGGTTGTGACGAATTACTGATCATTCCAGGAGGGAATGAATTCATGTGTGCATGATAATGATGGTAGTTCTAAAAGAATTGTCCACAACTGAGAATCCTTGGAGTTTCCAGCATTGAGATTTATTGACTAGTATCCTTGGAGCCCTGGAGAGAAATGGGACAACTTGAGGGACTGCATGGTAGAGAAAGGGGTTCATTTCTTTGGGTTGTGCAAGCTAGAGGGGAAGAGAGTTTGAAATTAGGATTGTTGTGTGGTTGGGAAAACATGAGAGCTTGTTAGCTAACTGCATGTTTTTAGATTTGGCCTAGGACTCGTCCTTGTGGATTCATATCCCTAGCTTGGGGGTGAAACTGTTGTTGAAAGTAAATGAACAAGAATGTTTATGGTTGAGAGGAATGTCCTTGGTATGCAACTAGTTGGTGAATGTTTACTTAAAAATATAAGAGTTCTCTATGTTTTCTATATATTTATTTCCACTGTGTATTAATTATTATCTCTAAGATTCATATTTTTCTGTGCATTCTTTCTAGTTATTGTTGTGCATGGAATGTTTTTCAATTCTTGGATGGTTTAGCATGAATATTGTTAATTGCATGCCCTAGTTTTATGTTCTTGATTAATTAAATAATGGAATAGAATTTGTAATCAATCCAAGAGGGAGAATCTGGAAGTACCCGGGCAATGGGTACGTTTCACATCAACACCTGGGATAATCATTTTTGTATTTGTTGTACCATATATGTTCCAAGTTAGTTTTAGATCATTCTTGGAGAGCGTTCTTTTGGTACCGTGGCCCAATGACCTAGTTTTGGATCCAGGAGTTTGATGGGGCTCAGAAAGGCCTAAAAATCAAAGTTCTTAGAATGGATTCAAAATATACATGTGTGTAGGCCTTGTTAATACAGACCCAATGCAACTTGAACGGGCTCAAACAGACATCTTATGCTCAAGTTATGGGGATATGTTCGTTTTGACAAACAAGCGAAAAAATGATGATTGTACAGTCCTTACAGTGCCATGTGGCAGCTCACTGTACAGGTTGTACGACCGTACAACTGATGTGGTAGGAACAATTGGTAGATTCTGGAGGTGATGCATGGCAGGATGAATGGGCATACATATATTGATGTGGACGAACAGGTGGACCAATCCGAGAGTGACACATGTCACCCTTATAGTGGTGACACATGGCACATTCGTACAGATGACATGGCAGGTCCATATGGATGACGTGGAAGGTATGTACAATATGTATGACACGTGGTGCTTATGTGGAAGGTATAGGTGGCATACAGTGACTGGGAAACAATGTGCTGACAGAGTCGACAGATGGATGAATAGAAAGATGGCACGTGGCAGTTATGATGACGTATGGGAAGGTGCCACGTGGCACCCATTGGTTGGTTATTGTATTGAAATTTTTTTTTGGTTACTGGATTCGAACCATAGACCTCCCTTGGTGCCAAAGCTCTCGTGTAGGACAGGATACCAGCCCACCTACCGGGTGTGACTTAACTATAGTTGGTGCCAATTTGTTTTAAAGTCAAGTGTTGGCTCATTTGGGTGGAGAAAGGGTTGGGGATAGCCAACCCTCGGTGCAAATATTTATCCACAAAACCCTGTCATATAACCATCTCCGATTGTGCGCGGTTATAACTTGTTAGCCCTCAGTTTTCAGGGTTCCACCATACGACCTGGATTTTGTATAACTGTTAACGAAGATAAGGGGGGTTAGCCCCAGTTGGTCGGGCTAGCTAATCAACCAGAGGATAAACTGATGAGGAGCTCACTATAGTTAGCGCGCGGGATGGTAAGGCCAGGCCACATGGCCTTCAATGCGACTGGGAGCTAAGGGCTAGGGGGCCAACATATGGGCGCTTGGCCACATGGAGCACGATAATATGACTAGGGGCCCACTCAAAAGGGGTTGCACCCAAATCATGTGCTAAAGTGTGTTTAGAACTATACAATAAGGCAGTTTTGGAGATTTTTGGCCAATATTGGGGAATATTGGGCCCTTTTTGAGGCCAGATCTTGGGGGCAATTTGGGAGATGGTTACCAACCTCAT
>JASDQU010736104.1:83312-98835 GCA_032191745.1 Picea mariana | reverse complement strand
CATATGGGCAACTAGTACCAGATCCACTTATCTAGTGGTATGATGTTCCAATTCACTTCCTATGTGAGCACTCCTACTCAATAATTTAGAGTTCAGGCATCTTTGAGCTCTTTTGCTACATTTTGGCCTCACAGTGGACTTGTCCAATCGACTCATTGACGCTATATCAACTCATCTTACACACACCTTAGATGGTTCATGCACATGTAGATAGTACACTATGCTTTCATACACATGGTCATGGCACCTTTCTTAGTTGCTTCACTTAAGTTGCTTTGCTATGGTTTCATGTATGGGTTTCCCTCTTAGACATGGGGATATGGTTTCTTATATGGTTGTGACTATGGTAAACATTAGGTGTGATTTGATAACACATTATAGAACTTATAATTTTATTATTTTCCTTGTCATACCATGGGGACATAATTTTCCTTTAGATAAGTGTCATCATCTCTTGAGTCAAGTTGTATTATCGGAGACCTAGGTAGGTGTAGTGTGTCCATATCCTAAACCATACTTAACACTTTCCCTCTTCCCAATTATTTTATTTTCTTGCTCATAGTTGTCTTTTCATATGTTATACATCAAGGTCTATCTTCATTAGTCCCATGAGGAAAGCCTCATCTTAAGAGCTACAAGCTCAAGGAAAAAGCAACTAAGAAAAGCCTAATAAGAAAACTTGAGCTCTACCACCTCTCTATGAGGCCAATGCCTCAATCCCCATGCTTAATAATGCATATCTAAAGAAAAGGGACTAAGTAAAAGAAAGAAGAAAAGAAAAATACAAGAAAAGGGGTAGTAAGAAATAATGTCGAGGAAATTGTAACTCAATGCTAAAAGAACTTCCTCATATTTAAAGGAACTCATGTGGATGAAGTTACCCACCTTTGTCATATCATCTATCATAACACATACTCCTAACTTAGTGATCTAGGAAATAACTCTTAGTCTTAGGAGTTGTCACATGTAATAGAGGTTAAGGTTGTCCCACCCTGGTAAAACTAAGGAAAATTGTAAAATTAAACTGATGTTGTGATGTTGCCAGAATATATCACTTAGTGTGCACTACTTAATGACTTTTAATTAAGGCTTGACTCGCCACTATGAGTGGGCACCTTGCATTGGGACCCATGTGCTTGCCTTGGGAGTTGCATCTATGCCTTGGGATCCGCCACACTTGGCTTTAGATTTGTGTATGACATTGGGATCTATGATATTGCTTTGAGATATTTGTACTAGCATATGGACTTGTATATTTTCCTTAGGATCCGTGACATTGCATTGGTATATGTGTACCTGCCTTAGGATCCATGACAACACCTTGGAATTGTTGGGTATGTGTTATATTCTTTGCATGAGTAGTAGTGTATGTGTTGTGTTGGGCGTGCAAAGGGGCGATATCCCCCTGCGCGGGACTTCGGGGGCAACGTCCCTGAGAATGTTTTTTGCCTCAAGAAACGTGTCACATTTTTTTGTAGTTTTTCGGCACATGGTTTTTGCCGATGGTTTTCTATTTTCGGTTAAGGAATTAGGGTCATTGACTAATCCAGGTCATTGGGTTAGGGTTTTGGATGCCGCTAGCTCCTATATGTATATTGTTTTGTAAACAATGTATCACTATGAATGAATATAGAATATGTTGGTTTTCCCTGTTTGGGTTTCTAGGAGAAAAATCTCTGTGTAATGTTTGTATTTTCCATTGTATATTTTATGTTCTTTTACTGAAAATCTATTTGTAGTAAATATTGTACAAGGTTAAAACCTACATTTGGTATCAAAGCTGTGTTAGCTTTAGTGGGATGCCTTTGTGATCAAGGGTTTGGCTCGGGATTGTGATAAGCCTTGTTACAGTTGGAGATCTGTGGTATTGATTTTTCAAGTGAAAAGAAATGGCAAGCAATTTGAAGATGGAGATCGAGAAGTTTAATGGGAAACGTTTTGAGTTGTGGAAGCTCAAGATGGAAGATTTGTTGGTGGACATATATCAGTGGATTGCGGTAGATCCAAGTATTGCACCAACAAGAACTTCAACAGATGATTGGAAAAAGTTGGATCAGAAGGCAAAGAGCACAATCTGACCGTGTCTCTCACATTCAATATTACTGAATGTGTTAGAGGAAGCTACGACCAAGGATTTATGGGATAAGTTGGGGAAGTTGTATCAGTCTAAGTCCCTAGTAAATAAACTATTCCCGAGAAAGAAGCTATATAACCTGAGGATGAGAGATGGAGACTTGGTGGAAGAGCATTTGAATGCCTTCAATACTGTGGTAAGTCAATTAGTATCTGTTGAGATTAAAATTTCAGATGAAGATAAATGTATCAATTTATTGTGTTCTTTACCAAACTCATGGGATAGTCTGGTTATGGCCATAGGTAGTAATACAACTTCCTTGAAGTTTGATGAAGTGGTCTCATCCTTGTTGTCAGAGGAGATGAGACAGAAGAATATGGAAGGACAAAGAACATACACATTATTTGCAAGAGGACATTCCCAGGAAAGAAATAGATCTAAGTTCTCAAGTGGGAGATCTAAGTCTAAGGGTAGATCTAAATCTCCTAGAAAGTTTGTAAAGGTATGTTGGAGATGTGGAAAAGAAGGGAACTACAAGAAGCAATGTAGATCCAAATTTGCGAAAAAGAAGGGATCTAAAGAATCTCCTTCTACAGAAGAAAAGACCTCCAAGGAAGAAGGAGGGGATGTGTACTTGGCTTCTTCAAGCACACATGAAGATCATGAGGAATGGTTGGTTGACTCAGGTGCATCCTTTCATATGACTCCCCACAGGGAGTGGTTATGTGAATATGAAAGGTATGATGGAGGTAATGTTTTCTTAGGTGATGACTCGGCAACCAGAATCATAGGTCGAGGAAAATTCAAGTTGAGTCTCATAGATGGAAGGATTAGAACACTTCTCGGTGTTCTGCACATTCCAGGTTTGGCCATAAATTTGATTTTTGTAAGCAAAATGGATGATGCAGGGATAAAAAGAATATTTGAAAAGGAAACCTGCAAGATGGTTCGAGGAGCAATAGTGTTGTTGAAGGGAGTTTGGTTTGGAACTCTGTATAAGCTACAAGGAAGCACTATTAGTGATGTGTGTAATAGTTCCATTGTTCCTGATATTGGAGTTGAAGAAGAAAGAGCTCCTACAATCTCTGGAGAAAAGGTTATGATGTGGCATCAATAACTAGGGCATATCGGGGAGAGGGGTCTTCGACCACTACATGGTAAAGGTATGGTTGAAGGTATGTCTAATTTCTCTATGGATTTTGATTTCTGTGAACATTGTGTATATGGGAAGAAAAATCAAGTAAGATTCCCTTCTGGTGCAACGAGGGCAGAAGGAATTTTACAGCTGGTTTTTGGACCTGTATCGGTGCCATCATTTTGAAAATTTGTGTACTATGTCTCATTTATAGATGACTTCTTGAGGAATACTTGGATATATTTCCTCAGGAAGAAATTTGAATTATTTGAAAGGTTTAAAGAGTTTAAGGCTCTTGTTGAGAATCAAACAGAGAAAAGAATTAAGGTGTTGAGTACAGATAATGGCGGAGAGTTTTGCGGGAATGAATTTGAAGAATTCTATAAGAAGTGCGGTATATCAAGGAAAAATACTACTCCATATATAGCTCATCAGAATGGAGTTGCATAAAGGATGAACTAGACACTGATGGAAAAATCAAACTGCATGCTCAATGGTGTCAGTTTAGGACAAGAATTTTGGGCAGAGGCAGTGGGTATTGCATGTTACTTGGTCAACAGATCACCCTCATCAGCGTTGGATGAAAAGACTCCACAAGAGGTATGGAATGGTAAGAAACCTTCTCTCACACATCTCAAGGTATTTGGTTGTGATGCATATGTTCATGTTCCAAAGGAAAACAAGAGTAAGCTAGATAAGAAGGTTGAAAAGTGTATCTTTATTGGATATAAAGATGGTCTCAAAGGTTATAAGATTTGGAACCCAAAAACTAAGAAGGTAGTGTATAGCCGAGATGTGGTATTTAGAGAAATGAAGGATGTTATTAAACATGAAAACCTACCAAGTAAGGAAGAACCAAAGAAAATAGAGTTTGATTTAAAGGATGACGATTCAGACTCTACAAAAGAACCTGAATCAGAAGAAGAAGATCCTCATACTCTAGTATTGAGGAGATCGATTTGATAAAGAAGGCTACCAGAAAGGTATACTCCATCTGATTTTCATTCAAATTTTTCTTTGTCTATTAATGATGATGATCCTAGAACTATCAGGGAGGCAATGGATTTAGAGGATGGAAATATTTGGAAAAGGGCCATGGATGAAGAAATGACATCTTTGGATAAGAATCAGGCTTGGGATCTAGTGGAGTTTCTGACTAGATGAAATCCCATTGGCAACAAATGGGTATTTAAAAACAAGCTGAATGCAGAAGGAAAAGTGGATAAATACAAAGCTCGGTTAGTTGAAAAGGGTTATTCCCAGGTTGAGGGAATTGATTTTGGTGAGATTTTTTCTCTTGCTGCCAAGTTAACCTCTATAAGATTTATGTTATCTATTTCTTTTGCATTTGATTTTGAAGTAGAATAGATGGATGTGAAGACAACATTCTTACATGGGGATATGGAAAAAGAAATCTATATGAAGCAACCAAAAGGTTATGTTGTGAAGGGAAAGAAGGAGCTGGTATGCAAGCTGAAAAAGTCCCTATATGGTTTAAAACAATCACCAAGGATGTGGTATAAAAAAATTGATACTTATATGTTGGGACTTGGCTTCACAAGAAGCAAAGAGGATCATTNTATTTTAAATTAATTTGTGATCATTTGATTTATTTAGTCTTGTATGTGGATGACATGTTGCTGATAGGAAACAACAAGGAGATTATCCAGGATGTGAAAACTCAGTTGTCCTCTAAATTCGACATGAAGGATCTCGGTGCTTCAAATTTCATTTTGGGCATGGAAATTAAAAGAGATTGGAAAAAGAGGAAACTCTGGTTAAATCAGAGAAAATATGTCGAGACAATATTGCAGAGGTTTAATATGCAGGAATGTAAACTGATCAAGGTTCCTATTCTTGTTGGTGTAAAGTTATTTTCGGATCAGTTTCCTGAGACACATGAAGAGGAGGAGGACATGTCTTGTGTTCCATATGCAAGTGTAGTTGGCAGTTTGATGTATGTAATGGTCTGTATTAGACCAAACATTTCACATGCAATGCTAGGAGTTTTGAGCAAGTATATGTCAAAACCAGGGAAGGAGCATTGGACGACAATAAAAAGGGTTTTTAGGTATTTGCATGGCACTGTTAGCTATGGATTGTGCTACCAAGGAAGACCAGGATTGGACAAAGTGGTGGATATACATGGATTTATGGATGGAGATTGGGCTGGAGATCTGGATCGTAAGATATCTACAAGTGGGTATGTGTTTAACCTGTTTGGAGGAGCAATAAGTTGGATGAGCAAAAGATAGGATGTAGTGGAACTTTCAACTACAGAAGATGAATACATGGCAACCACTCATGCAAGTAAGGAAGCAGTATGGTTACAAAGATTGTGTTTAGGTATTGCGATCGTACAACAAGCTGTAAGGATAGATTGTGAAAGTCAATATTTTTGGCAAAGAACCTAGCTTATCATTCAAAGACAAAGCATATTGATATTCAATATCACTTTGTGAGAGACATGGTTGAAGAAAAGAAAGTATTTCTGATGAAGGTGGACACTTTGAAGAATGTTGCAGATTCATTAACAAAATCTGTGAGAACTGAGAAGTTCTCTTGGTGTAGAGGATCCATGAGCATTGTTTCCCTGGATTGTTGATTATGTAACCCTGTAACCCCCTGTATGCAAAGAAAAAAACAAGTGGGAGAATGTTGGGTATGTGTTATATTCTTTGCATGAGTAGTAGTGTCTATGTTGCGCCGGGCATGCGGGGGGGTTTGAGGGGGTGTAGGGAGTTTGGGGGCAGTGGCCCCGAGATTTTTTTTCCTTGAGAAACATGTCACATTTTTGGGAAGTTAATCAACACATGGTTTTTATCAATGGTTTTCTATTTCCGGTTAAGGAATTAGGGTTGTTGACTAATCTAGGTCATTGGATTAGGGTTTTGGATGTTGTTGGCTCCTAGATGTATAATGTATTGTAAAAAATGTATCACTATGAATGAATATAGAATATGTTGTTTTTCTTGATTTGAGTTTCCAGGAGAAAAATCTTTGTGCAATGTTTGTATTTGCCATTGTATATTTTATGTTCTTTTACTGAAAATCTGTTTGTAGTAAATATTGTACAAGGTCAAAATCTACATGAATCCATGTATCTACATTGGGATACATGTACATTCATTGAGATATGTGTCACCGCATTGGGATTTATAATAGTTCTTTGGATAGTGTGACATGGACTCCACATCATCACATGTGCCCCTTAGAGAATCTTGGGGAGGGAACACCTTCTTCTTGGAGAGATTCCCTCACATGTGTGGGTTTGTTGTATTAGTTACACCATCTTGGACCACACATGTGCGTTGGTTGGAGTTTGTTAGAGTTGTTTATACTAATTTTGACCATTTCTTGTGGTAGTTGAGTTGGTTATGAGTTAGTTGGATCCTTAGAGAGCCACATGTGTGATGGAGCAATCCTCTCTTTTGGGCTCATCATCTACACTTGTGAGTTTGTTGGAACATCTGTTGGAGCACATCGCTTTCCTTGACTCACTTATCCACACATGTGGGTGGTTAGAGGTTGTTACAATTGGTTAGAGAAAATTTTGGAGGGTGCACTTGTTCCTTAGACCATTCTTGAGGTGGTTTTGACCATGTTCAAGAGAGAACCCACTTGTTTGAGGATTTTGTTGTAAATGTGGCATCTAGTCCACTTTATTTTATTGTTATTTGACTATATCCTCTCTAGTTGGATAAAGAGTTTCTATTTTGAGCCTACAATGTTATAGAATTATTTTTATTTTACTTGGGAGGTTGTTGAGCTCTTCTCCTATACAAAGAGCCTCATCCTCATAGTAATTTTGTTGAAAAATATTGGAGAAACTTGTGCCTCATCTTTGCACAAGTTTTGGTTCATTATATTGTATCTTGTCTTAAGGATATATTGTCTAGGGAACTATTGGAGACATCATTTTCTTGCATGTTTATGGAGGACGAAAAAAACAGAAGGCCATAGAGGAGTGTGGTGCTACATTGGAGGAGCTTGTAGTGGTAAGGTAATTCTTTTCCTACAATCCTTAGTCATTTACATTGTAGATATAATACATTAGGCATAGAACATCTTTGATTTATTTTTTTGTCTTTAGTTTAGAGGTGGAGGCCACCTTAGTGTTTTCTTAGAAGTAGATTCACATTAGAATTGTTCTCTCCATAGGCTTGTAAGCTCTAAGTGTTTCATTAGGGGATTGCAAATCACATACTTTGATTTCTTGTGAACCCCAAATTCTACACAAGGACATAACCTAAAGTAAGATCAATTGTTGATTCCATGCCCAAGTGGAGAAGGCATTGGTCTTCCCTTTTCCCAACCACTCAAAATTTTCAAGTTTTTCTTTAAAATATTGTTTTCTTTTGGAAGTCTGGAAAAATTGCTTGCATATATCTCTTACAATAGATTTGCCACAAGTTGATTAATACATTTAAAATGTTTATTAGCTAGAACAACTTGTTTTTGAGATAATTGTTTTGAGTTTCATAGCTGTATCTTGTTAATTTTGCTCATTTTATAAGCTCTTGGGTTGTTGTTCATATTTCTAAATTGGAGGTTTTCAAGCTTATATCTAAAGTTTGTCACATAAACTTTCCTAAAAAAACTCTAATAAACTAAAACACTTTTAAGAGCAAGTTGTGGTTCTTTAATTCACATCTTTCACCTTTTTCTTTCTCTCTTTCACCACATGATTATTGATGGTTTATATCTCTATTTGGGTCATTTAGATCACATGTAAATTTCACTTTGATACATTTGATTCACACAGATCACACTTTGGTTCATGGTATTGCACATTGCGATTATGAGCTGAATGGAAATATAGGTAATGCCTCGATTGTCACACCCTGGTTTTAACCCCTTTGAACTAGAGTGTAATACATCGTTAGCTGCAAGAAAAACAAGGAATAGAGATAGGGGATATGATTCCATGAGAGAGGGGGATAAAGGGGTTATGTATTTTTATTATATTTTATTTACCCATCTTGGTTTTAATTGAGAAAGATGGTTACATGAACTTCTTGGGGGAGGCCATATGGTTCTTGATTTCCAAGTAAATATATAAACCACTCTTTGGGTTGTTTGGGGGTTCACTCTTACATTCTTTCCTTGGGTTCTTCTTCATTCACTCTTGCTCATTCATGTGCTATTGGTATGGGCATGTAAACAAATGGTTGGAGGTAGAGAGTCATTGCTAGATGGTTGTGATGAATTACTTATCATTCCAAGAGGGAATGAATTTCTGTGTGCATGAGAATGATGGTAGTTCTAAAAGAATTGTCCACAATTGAGAATCCTTGGAGTTTCCAGCATTGAGATTTCTTGACTAGTATCCTTGGAGCCCTGGAGAGAAATGGGACAACTTGAGGGACTGCATGGAAGAGAAAGGGGTTCATTTCTTTGGGTTGTGTAGGCTGGAGGGGAAGAGAGTTTGAAATTAGGATTGTTGTGTGGTTGGGAAAACATGAGAGCTTGTTAGCTAACTGCATGTTTTTAGATTTGGCCTAGGACCCATCCTTGTGGATTCATAGCCCTAGCTTGGGGGTGACACTGTTGTTGAAAGTAAATGAACAACAATGTCTATGGTTGAGAGGAACATCCTTGGTATGCAACTAGTTGGTGAATGTTTACTTAAAAATATAAGAGTTCTCTATGTTTTCTATATATTTATTTCCAATGTGTATTAATTATTATCTCTGAGATTCATATTTTTCCGTGCATTATTTCTAGTTATTGTTGTGCATGGAATTTTCTTCAATTATTGGATGGTTTAGCATGAATCTTGTTAATTGCATGCCCTAGTTTTATGTTCTTGATTAATTAAATAATGGAATAGAATTTGTAATCAATCCAAGAGGGAGAATCTGGAAGTACCCGGGCAATGGGTACGTTTCACATCATCACCTGGGCTAATCATTTTTGTATTTGTTGTACCATGTATGTTCCAAGTTAGTTTCAGGTCATTCTTGGAGAGCGTTCTTTTGGTACCGTGGCCCAGTGACCCAGATTTGGATCCAGGAGTTTGATGGGGCTCAGAAAGGCCTAAAAATAAAAGTTCTTAAAATGGATTCAAAACATATGTGTGTGTAGGCCTTGTTGATACAAACCCAACACAACTTGAAAGGGCTCAAACAAACATCATATTCTCAAGTTATGTCGATCTGTTCGTTTTGACAAACAAGCAAAAAAAATGATGACTGCATAGTCCTTACAGTGCCATGTGGTAACTGACTATACAGGTCGTGCGACCATACAACTGATGTGGCAGGAACAGTTGGCAGATTCTGGAGGTGATGCATGGTAGGATGAATGGGCATACATATGTTGACGTGGATGGATAGGTGGACCAATTCGGGAGTGACACGTGTCACCCTTGCAGTGGTGACACATGGCACATCCATACAAATGACATGGCATGTCCATACAGGTGACGTGGAAGGTATGTACAATATGTATGACACGTGGTACTTATGTGGAAGGTATAGGTGGCATATAGTGACTGGGAAAGGATGTGCTGACAGAGCCAACAGATGGACGAATAGAAAGATGGCACATGGAAATTATGATGACATATGGGAAGGTGCCACGTGGCACCCATTGGTTGGTTATTGTATTGCAAAAAATGTTTGGTTATTGGATTCAAACCAGAGACCTCCTTGGGTGCCAAATCTCTTGCATAGGCCGGGATACCAACTCGCCTACTGGGTGTGACTTAACTATAGTTGGCGCCGATTTGTTTTAAAGTTGAGTGTTGGCTCGTTTGGGTGGAGAAAGGGTTGGGGCTAGCCAACCCTCAGTGCAAAGATTTATCCACAGAACGTTGTCATATAACCATCTCCAATTATGCGTGGTTATAACTTGTCAGCCCTCAGTTTTCGGGGTTCCACCATACGACCCAGATTTTGTATAACTATTAATAGAGATAAGGGGGGTTAGCTCCAGTCGATCAAGCTAGCTGACCAACCAGAGGATAAATCGATGAGGAGCTCACTATAGTTAGAGTTCGGGATGGTAAGGCTAGGCCACATGGCCTTCAATGCGACTGGGAGCTAAGGGCTAGGGGGCCAGCGTATGGGTGCTTGTCCACATGGAGCATGACAATACGACCAGGGGCCCACTCAAAAGGGGCTGCACCCAAAATCATGTGCTAAAGTGTGTTTAGAACTATACAATAAGGCAGTTTTAGAGATTTTTGGCCAATATTGGGGAATATTGGGCCCTTTTTGAGGCCAGATCTTGGGGGGAATTTGGGAGATGGTTACCAACCTCATATATATATATATATATATATATATATATATATATATATAAACCAAGCTTTCTTGAGGCCATGAGAGGAGGTTCAGAATAGGTTTGTGTTGCTAGATTGTTGAGCCAAAGCCATTTTCATGCAAGGAAGCTATTGAGGAGCGCACCTTTGCGTGCCATTTCCGGGAGCCTCATTCATCTGATTTGGGTGCTGTCAGTTTTGATGGGTTCATGAGATATGGTAGAACACGACCAGATCATTTTTGTAATCCATTGGCACTTTCATGATGTACTTGAAAAGCTTTAAACATAAATAATAAATCCCACTGAGACAAGGCCCAGAGACGTAGGCGAGATTGTCAAACTCCGTTATCACATTGGTGTTATGGTTTGCTATTGTTTATGCTTCATTTCAGTTTTGTACATCTTTATATGGCTGTCACATTTCATCTTTAATTCTTCCTTCTTTTAGTTAGCTTCCTAAATGGTTAATAAACACATGCATAATAACTCAACCATAGTCATGCAAAAGATCTTTTCGGATCAAGTGGTATCATAGCTATTTGACGTTTGGAATTTGAGTTTGCATGTTAACTAAGGAAGATAACATCTCAAGGGAGAAAATGGCATCTACAGGAGGACTTTCTCAAGATGAGAAGGAATTCATAAATTCAGTGTTTGCCATGCAGAGATGGTGAAAGTGTTGTATGAAGACTACTTGGAACAAAAGAGATTGATTCAAGAGAAAGCTTCAAAGAACAACAAAGGCAAAGAAGGATTGAAGGAAGTGCCTTCTACATATGTTTCAGAAAATATCTCTGAGGTATGTAGTGAAGGTCATTCATCAAATTCTCCTTATTCCCATCAAGATGGTTTTGGTACATTTAAAAAACATACAAGAGGTACAAGTTTGAGATTGCTAACCAAGATGGGTTATGAAGGAAAATGCCTTGGAATTGAGGGCCAAGATATCATTAATCCCATTGAGGTTGTGGAAATGCCTCGATATTTAGGATTGGGATATGGAGAAGTGGATATTGGAGCATCCTCCAAGATGGGTTCCAAAACCTCGAAAGCAAGTAATGCTTCACATGGCCAACTTAAGTCATTGCAGGAACACTTCATGAAAGGTGATGGTGTATCACTCCTTGATTGTGGTAGTGAATGCAAGTCATATCCAAAGAAAAGTGAAGATCCAAATGGAAGGTATAATGGTCATGGTTTTACCAATTCTCTTTTTTATTATAAAAAGCATAATCATGTAATCCGAAATTTGTGGAATATGTATCCATGTACTTTTTGTCATTCACCCAAGCATTGTGTTGCCAAGTGTTGGAAGATACAATTTTTGTACAAGAAGTTTATGTGGACCAGGAAGGAAACATGACATAAAGACTCAACTCCATAATGGAAGAAAGAGAAATGAAAACAACTCTGGATGCCAAAAACTCACTGTACGTTTTGCAACAAGGGTGGACATCAAAAGGCTAATTGTTGGAAGCTTAATCCGGAGCTTCGTCCAAGGAAGGAAAAAAGGATTGCGCATGTACTCACAAAGGAAGAAGGATTACCAACGAAGCAAGAGGAACACCATGAAGGAAAGAAACCAACCACTTGGTTTTTCCAGAAGTGGATGTCACAACTTCATTGTATTTTGCTTCCATTAATGTAATCAAACATGTTGAAATGATGACTTGTTATAACATCATTTTTTTACAACATAGTGTTTGTTCTTGTCCTTATGAATATGTAATCAGTCAAGGTCCATTTTTTTAACCTTTTGGAGGACCAAAAGGTCCTTTAGTGGGGAGGTGTGATCCAGATTTGGATCCAGGAGCTTGATGGGGCTTAGAAAGGCCTAAAAATCAAAGTTCTCAAAATGGATTCAAAACGGACGTGTGCGTAGAAATCATCGATACGAACCCAACACAACTTGAACGGGCTCAAATAGACATTGTATTGTCAAGTTATGGTGATTTGTTTGTTTTGACAAACATGCAAAAAAATGATGATTGTACAGTCCATACAGTGCCACGTGGAAGCTGATTGTACAGGACGTACGACTGTACAACTGATGTGGCAGGCACAGTTGGCAGATTCTGGAGGTGACATGTGGTAGGCTGACTGGGCATACGGACGTTGACCTGGATGGACAGGTGGACCAATCTGGGAGTGACACGTGTCACCCTTGCAATGGTGACATGTGGCACATCCATACAGATGATGTGGAAAGTCCATACAATCTATACGTCACATGACGCTTACATGGCAGGTACAGGTGGTAGACAATGAATGGGAAAGGATGTGCTGACAGGGCTGAAAGATGGATGAATAGAAAGATGACACATGGAAGTTATGATGACGTATGGGAAGGTGCCACATGGCCCAAACATGGGATGCCATGTGGCACGCATTGGTTGGTTATTGTATTGCAAAAATTGTTTGGTTACCAAATTCGAACCATAGACCTCCCTAGGCGCCAAAGCTCTCACGTAGGTCGGGCTACTAGCCCACCTACCGGGTGTGACTTAACTATAGTTGGCGTCGATTTGTTTTAAATTCGAGTGTTGGCTCCTTTGGGTAGAGAAAGGGTTGGGGCTAGCCCAGCCCTCGGTGTAAAGCTTTATCCATATAACCCTATCATATAACCATCTCCGATTGTGTGTGGTTATAACTTGTCAGCCCTCGGTTTTCAGGGTTCCACCATACGACCCAGATTTTGTATAATTGTTAATGGAGGTAAGGGGGGTTATCCCCAGTCGGTTAGGCTAGCCCATCGACAAGGGGATAAACTGACGGGGATCTCACTATAGTTAGCACGTGGGATGGTAAGGCCAGGCCACATGGCCTTTAATGAGACTGGGAGCTAAGGGCTAGGGGGCCAGTGCATGGGCGCTTGGCCACATGGAGCATGCTAATACGAACAAGGGCCCAATCAAAAGGGGATGAGCCAAAAATCATGTGCTAAAGTGGGTTTAGAACTATAAAATAAGATTTTTTTATTGATTTATAGGCAATTTTGGATATTTTTGGCCAATATTGGGGATATTGGGCCCTTTTTGAGGCCAGATCTTGGGGGGAAGTTGGGAGATAGTTACCAATCTCAGATCTATATAAACTAGGCCTTCTTGAGGCCATGAGAGGAGGTTAAGAATAGGTTTATACTACCAGATTATTGAGCCAAAGTCATTGTCATGCAGGGAAGCTATTGAAGAGTGCACCTTTGTGGGCCATTTCTAGGAGCCTCGTTCATCCGATTTGGGTGCCGTCAGTTTTGATGGGTTCATGAGATATGGTAGAAAACGAATAGATCATTGTTGTAATACATTGGAACTTTCATGATGTACTTGAAAATATTCGAATAGAAATAAGAAAGCCCACTAAGAAAAGGCCCAGAGACGTAGGCGATATTGTCGAACTCTGTTATCACATTGGTGTTATGGTTTGTTGTTGTTTATGCAGTTTTGTACATATTTATATGGATGTCACATTTCTTCTTTGATTCTTCCTTATTTCAGTTAGCTTCCTATATGGTTAATAAACACATGCATAATAACTCAACCACAGTCATGTAAAAGATCTTTTCGGATCACCGAGCATGGTGGCTAGGTACATTACAAATTGCTATCAGAGCTTCTAGTTCAAACACTGGACTGGTATGGGCTTGAACGAGTGCGAATTTGAGAAATTTGGTGTTGATCTTAGTGAATTTGGGGGAAAATGAAAATATTGGAGAGAAAAATCATCGAATTCGTGGGTAGATTCGAGTTTTAAATAATTCATAATTGTATGAGAAGTTAATGGATTCGATTTGCAGAGTTGCAGAGTTGAATTCGACCTGGAAGGTTGAAAAAATTCATATTTTAATGAACATTGTAGCACGAGGAAGAGTTCAGAAAATCGACAACTAAGATCGTGCTCAATCTCTAGATCAACGACCGAGATTCGTTGTGTTAAATTAAAGAAAAAGCGATAAAGTTTCAAAGTTTAGAAATGTTACTAGATCAATGATCGAGATTCATTTCGACGATTTGGAAAATGAGGAAGATCAACGATCCATATTCATTTTTTATTGTTTGGGAAGTCAGAGAGAATCAACGGTCAAGATCATCTTGGATGGGAGATCAACGACCCATATTCACTTAGGTTTTGGTTGAAATTGTCTAAGTGTTCAAGTTCTCCAAAAGACATCTCTGATCATCGATGGCTGATGGTCTGGGATCAACGAGTTTTGGTGAAGTGTTGAAGTTCACCAAAAGACATCTATGATCACCGATGGATGATGGTTGGGGATCAACAATTTTTGGTGAAGTGTTGAAGTTTTCTAAAAGATGTCTCTGATCATCGATGGTCAGGGTTTGGCGAGTTTTGGTGGAGTTTTGAAGTTCACCAAAATACATCTTTGATTGTCGATGATCAAGGATCATCGAGTTTGGAGAATTCTTGAAGCTCGACCAAGAAACATCCTCGATCATTGATGGTCAATGATCGAGGATCAACGAATTTTGGTGAAAGTTACATGTGACCCAAAGAAATCTTCGATTGCTGATGGTCGATGATCAGGCATCGACAAAATTAGTGCGAAGTTCAAAATTCTTCCAAGAGACATTGTCAATGGCCAATGGAGAAAAGGGGATGATGATGTGTCATGCCACGTTAGCATCCATGTGTCATGCCACATCAACATTCACGTTTCATGCCATGTCATCCCAGTTGATTCCTCAGGATGATGTTTCATGCCATGTAAGCATCTACGTGTCATTCCACGTTAGCGAAGAGATGGTCGATAGTCGATGGTCAAGGTTCGACGAGATTTGTGAACAAGATTGTTTGTTGAGAAAAACAACCGATGATCGAGTGTAAGGGAGATTGGTGGGAAAGTTTTTTTATGAAATAAATCATCGATCAATGATTTCCTATAGAGAGAAAATCAATGATCTATATTCCTTTTGAGTTGAGATCGACGGTGCAGATTGCACTTAGGAAAAATTGTTCCATGGTTCCAAAAAAAAAAACTAAGCCTAGAGCCATTTTTCTTATTTTGGCCATAATGGAGCATATTAAGTTGG
>JASDQU010736104.1:40609-79640 GCA_032191745.1 Picea mariana | reverse complement strand
TGAAGTCAACAACATTAAATATTGTCTCAGTAAAGTCGAGAAGGGTTAGGAGGGATTCGATGAAGTACAAAAATCAGTATTGGAAAAAAACAATAAATTATTACAAAATGAAGACAAAATTGACACGTTAATAAACATGTCTGAGGAGCGGTGGCACAACTGTTTAAGAATGAGGGGTGTCGACAAGGACAAGAGTACAAAGATGCTTAATGAACAGATTGAGAGAATTAATCAATTAACCGAATGAGTTGACGCATTATGCGCATGAATTTAGCCTTTTGATGACCATCACAAAGTTATGAATCACAAAATTTAGAGGATCAGGGACACAGGAAATACCAAAGATAATTTTTTCAAGAAATATGCAAAAATTTCAAGATAGAGATTACTAAAAGTTTAAAAAGGATTTATCGAAATATGACGATAAGGACCATAGAGGAGTTGTCATCTAGATCAACAAAATGGACGATATTTTTTAATTAAACCCTCCACTGGGTGAACGAGAAAAAATAATGACAACATCCAATAGTTTAGAAGGAGAAGCTTATAACTGGTACCTATGGTGGTCTAGAAAATGTGATGCTCATTCCTTCTGTTAGCAAGGCTTCACAACTTCTCTACTAAAAATATTCCATGACGAAGAGGACGATGACTTGTATAACAAGTTCATGCATATTAAACAAAAAGGATTGTAAATGACTATATACACGAATGGGAGATTCTGGAAACAAGGAAATGCGGGTTCACAGTTGAAAAATTGCTAAAAATGTATATATGTGGGATAAATATTATATCCATAACGAAACAAAACTATGGAATACTAAATCTATTGAGGATGATAGACATGAAGAAAAACTAATTGAACTTAAACACAAGTTCAATAGGCCATGATTCACAGGTCCAGAAGCATCAAACATATATTCAAATGAAAAACCAAATAAGTACTCTACAAACATGTGTAACCTAGATAAGAAATGGGTCAAAAAATGTAGATATTGTGGGGACAATTTGTTTTCACCTGGGCACAGATAAGATAATAAAAAATTATATACTTGCAAAGCAGAGAAAGAATTAGACACATCCAATAGTGAATCAAAGAGAGAGAACAAGAAGAAAATCAATTGTCGTTAGTGTGGGGAAAATTGGACACTAGGGCACAGATGTGAGGACAGGTCATTATGCTAATTTAGAATAATGGATGGGAAGCAAGTTGAAGTCATGAAAATAGAGGATGAGATCACTATAACATACAATGGAGATTCATACCATGATGAAATACCGCAAAACGCATCACTGGCTTCAATCTCATGTGTCCAAAAAAATCGAAATGAAGAAAACAAACTTCAAAGAGAGAAAATCACTCCAAAAAATCAAGTACACCAACCGATTGCAAAATATATTCCACCACATATCAGAAAGGATAAGAGCCAATCTCTAAGAAAAGAAGAAAGAAAACATATAGTTTTGTTGGCAACCGTGACATGAAAACTACAACCTAGGACCCTAAATCTTAAGGGGGCCATCAAATATAGAAATATAACAAGACATGTATTTGGCAATACTCATAACTGTATAGACATTGGTGTCGCTAAAAAACTAAACTATTTCATCTACCCCACCAGGGACCTCACCGTTAAGGTTGCTAATGGACAAAGGGTCAAATAAGTTGGGAAATGTCATAAAATATCAATTCAAATACAATATCTAAAACTACAAACAAGATTCTATTATCTACTGCTCGAAGGAATGGATATGGTGCTAGGTGTGGAATGGTTGATACATTTGGTGAGTTATGCCACAAACCTTGAATAAAAATTCATGGAATTTAATTGGCAAGGTCAACACCATAAACTATATGGTGTCGAAGGGTCCACTCTCAAGAATAATCAATTACCACCAACAGAAAAATCTTCATTTCACTACAAAAACATGCTCAACTAGAAAGAATCCTATTTTAATATGCTTTGAGGACAAATCATTCCTGAAGAGGGTGCCAATTTTATGAACATAACTATGCGCATAATAACATCATCATCATAATAATATAGTTAATTAACGAAAGTAAAGAGGCATGTACCTCTTCACCTCATGAACATTCAATGCTATAAATAAACCATCACGAGGGTAATTGCATCATCATCTTATAATTTTACCAATCACTATCTATTGAATTCATAATATTTCTTTCTACAAATTCAATAACATAATTATTGTTACAGATGTTACAAACATAACTATGAACATAATAACATCATCATCATAATAATATAGCTAATTAATGAAAGTCAAGAGGCACGTACCTCTTCACCTCGTGACCAATCAATGTTATAAGTAAACCATCACAAGGGTGGTTGTATCATCATCTTATAATTTTATCAATCATTATATATTCAATTTAGAATATTGTTGTCTACAAATTAAATAACATAATTATTGTTACAGTGGTATTAGAGCAATTCCTTGGCAATTGTGGGGTAACTATATTATTATTATTATTATTATTATGTTCATAGTTATGTTCTTAAAAATGTGTTGAGGTGTTGGCCATAACTTCCAAATGACCATGGCAGAGTGCATGGAATAGCTATGTGGTATTATGTTGTCAATGCAAGGATGCATTGTGTAGATGTGGCCATGGGTATTGGCACATCGATTGTTATTTTATTAGTAATTATTTGTTGCATTATGAAAATCTCATGGTGCTGAAAATGCATAATAAAGGATAGATGCATTATATTTAATATGAATACTAATTGAAGGTGATTGAATTGTTAGTTTGTTACAATTATGAGATCACTTTTTGAGCTTTTGAATATGTTACAAAGATAGAATGATAATGTGCATGATTCTGACAATTGTTTTTGGCTGAGTGAAGATTGAGAAAATTGTTGGTGGAGTGGTATTGGATATGGAAATAATGTAAACCCATAGGGAAGAATGGTCTCTACTGCTACAAGAGCCAAACATTATGAGAAAAATCTCATGTCTGGAAACTTTATTTCTCTGTATAAAACAATTTTGGAAATTAGAATTTAAAAATGATTGATAATCTATTTGGATACGTGTAAATTGAGGAAATTGCAGGGAGAATGGTATTGGATATGGAAAGGATGTAAAACCATAAAGAATACCAATTCCTACTACCGCAAGAGCCAAATATTATGAGCAAAAACCTCATGCCCAGGAAATTGTATTTCATGTATAAAACACATTTGAGAAATTAATAATTAAAAATTGTTATGATATGCTAACAGTTGGTTTGGCTGAGTGAAGGTTGAGAAAAAAGAAGGAAGAATGGTATTGGGTATGACACTATTGTAAGCCATAATAAGATTGATATATACTGCTACAAGAGCCAAACTAATTATGAGCAAGAAGCTCAATCTTGGGAAATTTTGTTTTCCTGTATAAAACCAATTTGATTTTTATGATTGAAATTATTATAATGATATCTCATGATGATTGCATGTGTGTAATACAGATGAGATGTGGGCTATTGAAGTTGGAAACTTGAGAAGAAGAGCACTAGAAGGAAATCCAGATCAAGGACAAAGTCATGGAACAAAGAAATTCCAGTGGACTTGTTGCAACTCAAGTTCTTGGAGCTACAAATATGAACTTCTTGGTCGAGTGCAATGAAGCCTTGAAGAGAAGTGGTACATCCTAAAGGACTGCAAAGAAGAGAAGTGGGTACACTCATTGGGTTGTGCATGCTCATGGATGAGATCTTGTTGGTTGGAATTGTTGATATATAATTATAAATTGTACAATCCTTGTGCATGTTTTGGGCCAGAAAGCCTATGTACACATGTTTTTAGGATGGAGTGCCTATGTATATAAGAATTTGGCTAGACTTCCTGTGTAGATTAAAGGCTGGAGAGCCTAATTTTGTAATATTAAGAGCACCAATATGGTTTTGTGCACTGAGGATAGTTCCAAAATAAGGGGAGGGGAGGGAGATGTAACACCCTGGTTTTAACCCCTATGAACTAGAATGTATTATGTAAATGTGACTTAGGCTGGTGAGTCAGTAAAGTTGGAAAGGGGACGGAGTTCATAAAANGGATGCAAGATACACAAGGAAAAGAGATAGGGGGCTATGATTTCATGAGAGAGGGGGATAAAGGGGCTATGCATTTTTATTATATTTTATTTACCCATCTTGGTTTTAATTCATAAGGTAGTTACATGAGCTTCTTGGGGGAGACCATGTGGTTCTTTATTTCCAAGTAAATATATAAACCGCTCTTTGGGTTGTTTGGGGGTTCACTCTTACATTCTTTCCTTGGGTTCTTCTTCATTCACTCTTGTTCATTCGTGTGCTCTTGGTATGATCATGAAAACGAATGGATAGAGGTAGAGAGCCATTGCTAGATGGTTGTGAGGAATTACTGATAATTTTGGGAGGGGATGAATGCATGTGTGCATGATAATGATGGTAGTTATAAAAGAACTATCCATGACTGAGAATCTTTGGAGTTTCCAGCATTGATATTTGTGTGGTTGGGAAACATGAGAGATTGTTAGCTAAATGGTGTGTTTTTATATTTGGCCTAGGACCCATCCTTGTGGATTCATAGCCCTGGCTCGGGGGTGAAACTACTGTTGAGAGTAAATAAACAACAATGTCTATGGTTGGGAGGAACGTCATTGGTTTGCAACCAATTGGTGAATGTTTACTTGAAAATATAAGTTCTCTCTATGTTTTTTGTATATTTATTTCCACTGTGTATTAATTATTATCTATGAGATTTGTATTTCTTTGTGCATGCTTGCTGGTTATTGTTGTGCATGACATGTTGTTCACTTCTTGGATGGTTTAGCATGAATCTTGTTAATTGCATGCTCTGGTTTTATGTTATTGATTAATTAAATAATGGAATATAATTTGTAATCAGTCCAAGAGGGCGAATTTGGAAGTAACTAGGCAATGGGTACGTTTCTGATCGGAACCTGGGAAAATTGTTTTGATATTTGTTGTACCGGTTATGTTCCAAGTTAGTTTTGGAGTGTTGTTGGAGAGCGTTCTTTTGGTATTGTGGACCATCCTGGTGGATGGGTATGTTACATCGATAATGTTCATTCTAAGTGATTTTTAGATTGATTTACATTCTCGTATGATCACCATTTTTGGCTCATGTTTGGAACACTAAATGGGCACGTGGCTGATTTAATAAACTATTGATCATCACTCTAAAGAATAACTTGAAAATATGGTCCAAAAAATAATTTTGCAGCACATAAACTAAAAAAATGATTTTCTACTTTGGACATATATGTAATATCCCAAATTTTACTCTTGGAATTATTTGTAATTAAATACTTAAATACTTTGCATGATTACTTTATAACTCTGCTACACTAACTTGACATGATAGAGATACCATGGTACTATGAATATGAAAGTTTTCTAATTCACAGTTAATAAAGAAGAAGGATCAAGAGTAGTTAATCTTGAGTGCCCATAGGGGCTATGATACCACAATAGGGGAAATGTGAGGGGGTCTAAAGTGGGTTTATGCCTAAAAACATCTACCTTATTCTACCTTGAAAAATCACCCAATTCAAATTTGAATTTCAAATCCAAAAGGATTCAAGAGGAGTGCAGGAAACAAATTCCTCAACCTAAGCCACCATCTCCTAAAATCTAGCAAGTTGTCTCCCCTACATTCTTGGAGCTAGGAAGATAATTTGAGTTTGAATTCTCTTTCCATTAGGCATGAAGAAAAATTCGAATAGGGGGAAATGAGTTGTTAGAAAAAGAGATGGAAAAGAGTTTGGAGGGGTTAAACAATAGAAAAATAGAGCCAATCCCATGATAGACCAAACCAACCATGAATTGAAGCTTGTATACCTTGAGGAAAAGCCCAAAAACACTGGAGAATTTTGCTGAAACTTGAGATAACAACCTGGACCTTCTATATACATACTGAATAACATGAAAATAAGTAACTTCTGAGGTACTGCACTACTTAGAAGCATGGATGATTTTAGGGGATAAATTTCGCTTATGGGCTAATTTTCCATGGTTTTTCCCAAAAAAAGATTCGTTGTTCTAAAAATGATTCGCCCAAATTCTATAGGATAAAATTATTTTATCTTAAAAATCACCAAAATTGTATACAAACTATATAAAATCCTTAGAAATTTGAATATTTTTATAAAAATATCGTCGAACATTTTATAGTTGGCATATGAAGGATTAATAAGATTCGCCAAGGTTTCTACATTTTAAAATAAATTTCCATCCTTAAAATAATCTCTGCTTGGAAGGAGGTGCTCCTTGTGTTGTGTGAGGTAGGTATGTGGGTGCCTTAGTGTTGCTCTGTTTTCAAGAATCCAACAATAAAGATCATTGGTTTGAATCCATGTGATTATGTAGTTATTAAGAGTTATTTTATCCATGCTTCACCCTAGTGGTATCATAGCCTAAAAAGAGGTGGTGTTTGTTGTGGATTTCCTACGGTTGGGTGGAAATCGTTCGCTTAGAGGGTTGTTGGTATTCAATCTTTGAAAGATAAGTTACAAACCCTATTCCGTTTATAAATGTTCTCTTTCTTTTGAAATTTTGTCTCTAGTTTCTAAGAAGGATATTGTTTTACTGTTGGTTGAATTAAAATTATAAAATATCTTATTTGTGGAGTGATAAAATATGGACTTTGGTAATATAAAAGAATTCATCTCTGTTTTCAATCGCTTTGAAATTAATTATACCCTTGTTCATTTTTATAGTTGTGCAATCTGAATATTTAGGGTAGAAAAAACCATTTTTTGGGATATGATTTAAATTTCAGTCTGTTCCAAATTAACAATAAATTGTCGGTTGAAAATTAGCATACCAAGAGTCGAAATGGTTTTCTGGTCAAACTGAGTTCGAGTGTCTTATGCTCTATTTAGAATTGGATTTTTAGACCCATGGAGAGTTGGATCACTGATATTCCAAGTCGTTCAATGTTTTGTTGGGTTATTATTTTGGTGTAGCTACCATTTGTGCATGTACAACCCTCCCTATAATAGTTTTTGCAACAACTTCGTTAGATTTTTTTCAAAAAAATTGATAGGCATCCTCTTTATTTTAACATTTTTCCATTGGAAAAGGTTTGGCCACGAGGGCTTCTCCTTTGTCTCCCTTCATTGATGTTGGAGTAGGAGAGGATCTCTCCTTGGAAACAAGCACCTGAAACCTAGTGGTACAACTAACAACAATGGAGCGTTAAGAAGGAGTGGTGCTCTATATCCCATTTTTTTTTTATTTACAATAATTTTTTACATTGTCGTGAATCAATTTAGCAAAGCAATTATTAAAAGAGGAGGGCATTGCTCACTGCAATCCTTCGTCTGTTCGTTTTCCAATTTGGTTCTTGTTGGGAAAACTTATTTCTTGTTTGAATGCTATCATTCAACATGCGACCTAAGAAACAAGAAAATATCATTGACAATACACATGGGTGTTGTTGTTACTTCAATTTTAGCATAGACTAAAATTGTACTCTATGAAATAGAAGTGCCCACTAGGCTTACGTGCTTTTCTTCTTGCACATAAGGCATCGATAGTTTATTTTGGAAAGTAAGTTCTTGTTGTTACTTCAATTTTAGCATAGACTAAAATTGTACTCTATGAAATAGAAGAGCCCACTAGGCTTACATGCTTTTCTTCTCGCACATAAGGCATCGATAGTTTATTTTGGAAAGTAAGTTCTCTAACAAAGGGTAAAAGGGAAATATTAGTACAAAAAAATATGTTTTCATGAAATTCATTATGGGCATAAGTATTTGAATTTTTTTCTTATGTATGCTACTAGAGGGGATAGTCCTATAATTCTTTAGTAAAGGAGAGGTATATTGTAGTTTTTTTTTTTTTTAATTCTAACTTACAATGTTTTCGTTTCTAATGGATTTATTTTAAACTTGTTGTTGTTTTTAAGAGTCAAATCTATGCTCTTAAAGCGACCATCCTATTTCATTTTGAATCTAGACAATTTTTAAGAAGAATTACATTGAAATTTAAATTTGGGTATTATTAGACAACAAGTAGTAAATGTCAACGAGTTGAGTTGAATTTACATATGAACAACACTCTTTGTCTATAGGATCACTCAAAACTACAGGTTCAAAAATCCTCTAAACATTGTCTTATGAAATTGCTGTTTGTAATATCAATGTGTCTCTGTATGGGTAGAGATTGCCTTTCTACCCTAATATGTATAAGAAATGTCCAAAAAACAATGCTATTCTTGGCATGGTGGCTATTTATATTGAAACTCCAAAATGTGCTTGGTAGCTTGGAGAAAAATATATTTTACAGGATACAAATGAATAGATTTCATCTATATTTAGTACCACAAAATCTTGTAAATATCATGTGCAAAATTCAAAAACATTTCTCACGTATAATGACAAATTACCAAGTAGAGAGGGTATGTTAGAAGAAAAATCCAGTCTATGAAATATTACACTATGCTTCCAGATTTTAGATCAGAGTACTACATAAATAATCTTTGATAAGTAATGTACAAGTTTGTTTGGTGATGTCTTAGCTTTAACCAAATATTGGATTCCAAGTTTTGTTCTAAAAGATAATACACATGGCCTTTGTATTATAGATCATGTAGACATCTCATTGGTAGTGTTTCACAAGACGATCATGATAAAGTCTTGATGTGCGTATATATGTGTGAAAAGATGTTATAGTGTTGTGACTCTTTGCATAAGGCTGAAAATATGCTACAAGGTTTTCCACAACAATAAAATCTTGGCAATATTATGGAGATTTGAATTACCCTCGTTATTTTGAAACCCGAAGTTCTAATAGGAGCATATCCTTTCCAAAGAAGAAACTTGATCAAATAAAACTAATATGATGCCTAGCTATAAGCTTAGTCACCGGATTCAATGAATTTCAACCTTTAAAATCAAAATTCGCCGATTTTCATTGCAATATGAAGAAATTTGTTTAAGTTCTCCGAACTTCTAGGAAAACTCAAATCCGTACATGAAAATGAAAAAAATTGCCTAAAAATTCGTTGAAATTTGGGTAGGGTTCAATTCTGTTCGACCAGCTAATGGTTAAATTAAAAAAAAAAAACAACAAAACTTGGTTGTCTCCTACGTCTAGTACCCACACTTCATCATTTCAATTTGTAAATCACAGTTTGAATTCGGATTTCATACTTAGATGTTCATTAACCCATGACCAGAATCTTGGACATTGCCCTGATGCCACATTTCCTTCTCTGAGTGAATGTTGAGATATGTTCCTTGTGCTCTCAATTGCACATCACTTGGATAGCCCCGCTTCTTTTTCTATGAGTGAATTCCTAGATATGTTCATTGTTCTTGGTCTATCCTTTCAACAAATTTCATGTGATATATAATTTTCAAAGGGGTGTGTGTCATATGTGTGCTTGGTGTTTAGGCTCATAACATTTATTGAGAAGCGTTGTTGTCCTTCTTTGTTATTCTTTTTTATATTATTTTCAAATTTCCATACATGTGAGTATATCATAAGATATCTGATTCTTTTTCCACTTTCCATCTTCCAAATATTGCTTTGGAATGTCAATTGATTTGTGTGTCTCACTATTAACTTACAAGGAAATCATGCTCCATGTACCAAAAGGACCTTGCATGAAAACAACCATTCACTTATATTTAAAGAGCATTCATTAAAATAATAGACATTCGGAACATGCACAACACAAACTATAGGAGCTCTCTTACCAAACAACATTGATAGTTAACTAATTAAACTTTTATACATGTTTAATGAGAGTAATGAATTTTATTATATATATATTTTTAATTTTCAAATTTTGTACTATGTCGAACTTAATGATGAATTTTATTCCCAAAGTTTTTATAGTCGAATTTCAAAGTCGTTGAACTTGAACACGAACATGAACTAGGTGACTAAGGCTATAACCAATCATGGCAATACATTGCATGCACATTTGGAATACATAGTGTGAACAACAATTGTATAGTTTATTTTGTATGTTTTGCATTTTATCTATAAGTGTTCTGTCATAATTATGGAACTTGTTTCTTGAATCCAAAAAAATTGTTTTTCTTTCATTATATTTCAAAATTTTATCTCTGTATTTATGCTCTATCAACAAACAAATTCAACTGACAATTGAATATTAATGATTAAGATGTATTAATTTATAGGGATATTACATATGGTATCTATCATTTTTCACATGCATTATATGTGACTAATTTCATATCTGAAAATTGTTGCCTCGTATAGCAACGAAAACTTCAATATTTGAGATAAATAATTTTCACATTTGAGACACAATTTTTTTGTTTTGTAAATTTCGATTTCAGAAATTTTTTGAAGGAAAAACCATCCTTTTTTATAACTAGAAAAAATCACCAAAACTGAGGACAAAACCTGTCCTCACAAATTCATAAATTTAGCAACCAAAAGCAACAAATTACTTGGAATAATTTCCAATCAACAAACTTGGCACATGTTACTTGTATGAATCGTTGATATCAGCCTATACGGACCTGTTGCTACCAAAAATTCCTTCACACGTGTGCCTGAAATATTTTGAGAATTTCCCCACACGTGCAGTTTGATTTCATCACACATGCGACCTCTTTTGTTGTTGTATGGACCTGTATGGTCCACACATTTGATCCATACCACACGTGTGGCTTGTTCTCCTCAGTTGCAACTTCTTCTCCACACATGAAACCTCTCTCTCCTCTCACATATGTGGTGTCTCCCTGCCAAGAATAGAAAATGGAAAAACCAAAAACCCTAGGTTGTATTGTCTAGGTGCAGAAATTCCCTTGCTAAAATCTCCATCCTCCTAGCACAAGTGTTTACTTACTTATGCAAACTCCATAATGTCACAATGAGCTTTGTCATAATCTCTCCTCTCCTTCTATATGATTCCAATGAGTGAGTTTAGGCACCCTTTCTAAACTCAACAACTAATCAAAATATTTTATTCCTCTTTGTGGGTGTGAAATCCCAACACAAGACCACAAAGCCCATCAACTTACCCATGAGGCCCTATCCTCATTCCAAGGTCGATTTCACTGAAACGGAAGGCTAATCTCGTGCCAACGAAGTTTCCCACATTCTTGACACCTAAACCTCTTGTGGGAATACCTCCTAAAGCTACAAAAATCAAGACTCCCTCTTAGCAAGGGAGGTATTTTCCACCACTCCTATCTTGTCTATGAAGTAGACAAATTTCACCTTCACTAGGGGTTTGGTGAGAATATATGCAATCTTCTTGTCTCTGGAAATGTGTTGGAGATTTACAACTCCCTTCTGTACTTTGTCTCTGATGAAGTGGTATATGATCTCAATATGTTTTTATCTATCATTAAACAATGGATTCTCTGAGATTTTGATACAACTCTTATTGTTGCATTGAATCATAGTAGGTTTCAAGTACTGACCAAATAATTCCGCAAGAAGATTATGAAGCTAGATAGCCTCACAACTTGCCAAGCGAGCTTCCATATACTCTTCCTCAACTGAGTTGAGTGCCATGAAAAAAAAAATCGTGTTGTACCAAGAAACCATTGTGGATCCCAAGATGTGTTATCGAACAAACTGTAGGTTGGTCAAAGCCTAACCTAATCCACCAGATGGTGATATCAGTGGGAGACTTTACCCAATGTCACTTTAGATAAACCCTCCCCTCTCTTTAGTGAAGGGAGAATCAAACACAAGGTGGGAGTCCTAGGTGACCCTAGGGAGAAATGAGATGGAAAGTGATACTTATGAAGAGATTCCCCTATAGGTCAATTTTCTATGTGGAGATTGGATTGACAACAAGATTTCAGAGATGGTTTATGGTTTCCAAGAGTTTGGGTACATGCGAAAGATGGTTGTACTTGCCCGAGACACAAGAAAAGACATGATACAAGATTAAAAATCCAATGGACAAGCAAGTTAAGCTTGTTGTCCCTATTTTCAACAGTCAACATAAATATGTTCAGAAAATAAATTGTAGTTAAAGCTACTAAATAAGATGCTAAATATTCTAGTAAATGATGCAAGAGATAAGCTAGCAAGTACGAGTATAACTCAAGTATGAAAGCATAAGACTTTAGAAACAAAATAGGGTTGTTATAAACAAGTATTGTAGAGACATATTATTAGACTTATGTCTCTATAAAAATATTGCTACAACACAAAATTTCAACCCACAAAAAGTACAAGTAAACCACCCAAAACATGCGCTAAGACTAGTAGATTGTTATGGCAACTTGCTAGTAAATTTTGACAGTTGAAATGCAAGTTATGAATAAAAAACAGAGAGATTTTCTGCATCCCTAATGACTCTATATTTGTTTTATCTATAGCTCCAAGAAAACTAAGTATAACAAGTCTCCCTAGAGGCTTTAGCAACCTCAAAGCATCAAGAATAAACTCCAACTTGAACAATATCAATATCTCACTAAATCACGTTTACCAAAGCAAACAATGTATTTATCCAATGCAAACTTTAGATTAGTTCCTTTAAAATTGGGTGAATGGAGTCTTGAAAGTATGAGTTAGATCAAAAAAATTCCTAGGGGTGTAAACCTTCTTACTCCGTAGGGTATGCAAATCAAACTAAGGTAAACAAGGAGGGTGTACACTCTTGTACTCCTCCTAGAAACCTTGCCAATAAAATACTTTTAAACTAACAGATGAGATGAATCTTAATGGAGGGTGTATGAAATTATAATCCTCCTAGTGTTTCAACCAACAATAACTATGAAATAAGCAAGAAGAATAAACAATTGCAGATTTTCCTTACCAATTCCAAGAGAGATGCAAGAACAAACCCTAGTTCACCAAACAAATTACCATTCATAAGCAAGAGAAGAAGTATCCAAGAGGTGTGCAACACCTTAGATCAAACATTCAGCAAGAGATAATCACCAAAAATAATTTTCACAAGAGAGAGATACTAAAATTCCCAAGTAGGGTGCAAATTCCAGCCTCTAGTCTTTTCACAATGGGAGAGTTATGTTGTAAAAATGAAATGAAATGATCTCTATTTATACAAATTGTACTACAAGTTTTTGTTGAATTAATTTTAGGGTAAAATACAAAGTAAGGGGAAAACAACCCTTAATTTTCCCCTTTACAATATTAAATTCAATTTTAACCCTAAAATGCACATAAGAAACCCTATAGAAGCATGACATCACCCCTTTAGGGAAATGTTTTGGAACCTTTAAAAAATTGTTGAGCATGGAGATGAAACATTGGGACTCCAAAGGCCTCCCTCTCAAGTGATAGGATCCTCAAGGAGCCCCTCTCCATCCCAATATTCCAAGTGTCAAGTAACAACACCATCATCACAAGACCTAGCCCTAGGGTGACATCAATCTCCTCAAAAGTGACGTTTTAGCCTCAAGATAAAATCATTGGGATGGCTAAAGGATGGGTTATGTCCTCCATGGTATCTACTCTAGAATCCAAATGCTAGAATCATCATCTAGTGTGCAGGCCATGGTATCCAACCTGTGGTCTTCAAGCCCCAAGGAATCCCAAGCTAGGCTTGTTCTTCCAAATCTATCCACCAACTAGATCCTGCAAAGACAATGAATGCACCCTCCAAGGATCTCAAGTCAAATGCATCGTGATAAGTAAATCAAATCAATAAAATATTCATCTAAGCATGTATATCCAAACCACCTCATCAAAATAAACAAGTGCTCAAATACCCTGTGCAATTTTCCAAGTTTAGGAATGGGAGGGTTGACAAGCGACCTATTGGGTGAATCATACCTCAAGTTTAGGAGTGTTTCCCAAGTTGAAATCTCTTTAAGACATGTGGACAAAGTGACATGTATGGGAGAAAGACTCTTGGGCATGGGGTTCATGAAATACAAGGGACTACAATATCTCATTTATGGGTGCCTTTGTAGAGGGTGTGTTGCACCTTCGTTTTCAATGCAACCTTTTTCCAAGCCTATTTATAGCCTTTTGTTCCTTTTTTATGTTTCCAAGTTGAAGCCAAGGTGGGGATTCTACCTAAGCATGAAAAACAGTTCCCACCTTGAATCTACCTTGGTCACATCATGCTTCCCCAAGTTGAATTCATGTGTGGGGATTCTACCTAAGCATGAAAAATAGTGCCCACACATGCTCTACCTTAGTTGGAATTTTGCATTAATTATTTTTTATGGGTCCCATTATTTTCTTATGAGAGACATTTCATTGTCCCTGAGATCCATGGGTGATCATATAGAAGGTTCATCTTTGGATTTTATCTTTTTCCAGCTACAAGCTTCTGAGCCTTTAGCCCCTTCTTCCCATCAAATGAGGGAGAATCCCTTCTTGGGTCAGTACACCCAAAAATCCCCAGAGGTAAGGATATGAGGGGGTGAAGTGTGGAAAGTGACAAGTATGGATGGGAATGGCATGATGACTAATAAAGAGGACCTCCCAGTAGAAAACATACCCCTAAGGGTGACCCACTTACTAGGGTTCCAGGCCAACCACCAAAGTGTAACAGAGAAAAGAGCATAATGTCCAAGAAAACATTACATAATCAAAAGTAGTTTAAAATGTACAAACTCAAAAGCCTCAAATATTAAAATGACACTCACCATAATACCTAGATTGTACCTCATGGATGAAGACCGAATGTCTTCTGTAAGCCAACTAAAGTGGTGTATACCCTCATGATGAACTTGGAACTGTGGTGGGGAGGTGGGTCTCTATTTGTGCAAGTGGACATTGTTGGTCAAGTTGTCTCTCAGTACTCCATGTATGCAACCTGAGAGCCTCGAGCCATCATCTCATTAGTTATCCCTAAGAGTTGGGGATAACATATGGCTCCTACTTGGGAACATGTACTCGTTGTAGAGTGCATGAGAACTGCCACATCTCCTGGTGGACCTATCCCTACATTGAAACATAAAACTGTAAAATCTAGGGTGGTTCTATCACCCCTCATCCATATATATGAAAACCAAAACTAAAAACTAATTTAGAAATAAAATTTTACATTTAAAAAAAAAAATCTAAACTGAACATGTAATATGATGAAAGAAATATGCAAGTAGAGAAGAATGAAAAATGAAATGAAACTAAACTACCATGAGCAATTAATATGCAAATGCAAGGAAAGAAAAATGACTTGCCTATTTACCTAGGGCCCAGGCCCTGAAGAAGTCAAGTGACATGAATGTAGGGTCGGAGAAGAGACCCATCCACTAGTAATTGAATATTTCTCCCCTTCAAGGTTTCCAAGTAGTACTTATCCTTTTCATACTTCTTCTTGATGATGTAAGGACCAAGCCAAGCATTTTCTTCTTTTTGGTCATATTTAGGATTACCCTTCCTCTTGTCCCACATGAATGCAAGACTTCCTTCATTGTAATTGATGTAAGGTATATTCTCGATATAAGGATGGGAAGGAGGTGACCTCATATCGACTACATTTCTGATGGCTTTCTCATGTTCTTTGCTTTCTTTATCTTCTTTCTTCAATATCTGGATGGACCCCGGTTCTTTCCCTTGGAACTTCACAATATTTTCTTTCTACTCATATGTCCTTGGGAGAAGTGTATCTATACAGTCCTCCTGCATGAAAGGTAAGTCTTGTGAATCATACTCAATGGTGTTTGGAACCTCATCCAACTCACACTCACTTGTGTAATCAGGACTGTTGGGGTCCATCACATGCTTGTCAGCCCACTCTCGACTATATAAAATCTCAAAGGTGCCATCCCCCATGGGAATGTGTGCGTGGGTAAGATCCATGCTAAGAAAACCTCCATGGGAATCAGACCAACTCCTAGATAGTAGCATCCCCAAGCATATAGAACATAAATCAATACTATGTTTATAAGGAGGTCGATATATAGAAAATCAACCAGGAAGACTTCATGTTTTCACACAGTCCATAAAACTTGACCCTCTTAGAATCGATGCCACAAACATTTCCATATGGTCGGGTCATCTTTAAACCAAGTTTCTCCATCGCCTTCAAGGAAATGACATTTGTTGAGGCCCCAGAGTCTAGCATAAAATTATTTAGGTGGAGGCCATTCATGCCCAAGGAAAGATAGAATGGAGGGTTAATGTCCCTTTTCTGATCAATATACATGGTGTTAAAAATTATTGGAGGGTCCTCCTTCTCGGTTGGTACCTATAATAACTTCAATATTTCCCTCCTTACAGAAGAGATTTTACACATCTATGTTATAGGGACCATCATATTTAACTTCCCAAACACGGTTGCAACATCTATATTCAATTGAATCTCATCTTTTGTTGGAGTTGGCTTGGGAAGCAACTCATGTACCGGAGGCGAAAGTGGTGGGACCACCTTATCTATAGATGGGGGAGGAGTATTTTATTCCAGCTGAGGTAGAGTGGAAGGTTGTGACAGATTAATTGAAGCCTTATTCCTCCTAATGTATGTCAAAAATTCTCTCTTCCTCAATTCCTTTCTTTGATCATATGTCAATTGGTTTATCACCCAGAGTCATCCCTCTCTTTACCCCTTTCTTCTGGCCTCATCAATCTATTCCTATGTGACTTCCTCCTCTTGGAAGTTACAAATCATATCCATGAAGTTCATACTATTAAGGGAGTCTTCATCTCATCAGGGACATTCATCTTCTCATCGAGGTTCTTGACATGGAGAACACCATGGTGTTTCTTCTTGTTAGGATATTTGGACACTTAGTTAAGATCTACTTGGTCTAATGTGTCATTAGGTAAAAGTGTTTTTCTTTAGTATGCATTAGTATGCATTTTTAGTTAGGAAATATGATGGTCACGATATGTTCCCGACATAGAGCAATCTGACGGTTCATATTCTCCTCGATCTTAACGACCATTGATTTGCGGCTTAACACCCGATTGGTCCATGATATCTATTTAAAGATCATGGAGGGTCATCTGCCTATGATCGATTATGAGAAATTCTCTTGTAAAATATCTCTGTAATCTTTTTATTTTGCATTAATAAACTACTCCAAGTGGTCGCGTTGGTTGGGGCCATGGTAGTTTCCCCGTAGGGGTTTTACCACGTCAAAACATCGGTGTGTTGATATTTGATCTGGTTGTGTGAGTGGTTACTTAAGGTGTTCATTCTCTGTTGGAATACTTGTATTTTCGAACATGGTATCAGACCCTGTTTGAAGACCCACTCCTGTTGTAGATCGAGATCGTGAAGCTGAGTTGCCTCATATTCATTTTTTTCCATTTATGTACATTTCTGGGTTGAGAGGATCCTTCCATTGTGTCTGGAATACTCATTTCATTCAGGAACGCTTTTCATTTCACTCGAAAAGGTTTTTGTTTGCCCAAGATACGGCCATTTCAGCTAGATCCGGAGGTATAAAGCCTAAATACACCCTATTTAAAAATTTTGCAGAGTATTATTTCGGTTTAATTTTGGTTTTATATTGTTTTTTTTCGGGTTGCTAATATTTTAGATATGTGTATTCTCTTTTCCTTGCCCCCTGTGTGATCTCGGAAAATCATAAACAAATAGGAAAATGTGCATTTTCCGGGTAAACTAACCGAGATCTAACCCTTGTTGTCATTGAGAAGTGAATACTTTTTATTGTGTGAAAAGAGTTTTTTTTAGCACACTCTCCAAGGTTGTCAATGAAAACAACCCTCTTGATAAAAAATACAATATGTTTTTCTATCCCATTTGGTTAAAAGTTTCCTTATTGAGTAAGAGGTCTTGAGTTCAAGTCTATTTTTTTGTTACATTTTTTTTTAAAAGTTCATGCTCCATTGTAAAGTGTATTTCACTTCAAGTATAAAAGTGAATCACTATAAGTAGCTTTATAAATTCATTGTAAAAGTGAACCCCACTTCTTTTTATAAAAGTGGGTCAATTCATAAAGAAACTTACACCATCACGTGGTCATTTGGTTACCGTTTATGCCTCTTTTTAAAAGGGCATAACTTCCACATACAAAGTTCGTCTTTAGTGTCGTTTTTTTTAAAACCGCCTAATTTTTCAAGATCTTTCCATCCAGATCATCAATTTTAGTTTTTAAATCCATATCATCTACATATTTAATATGATTTCTTCAAGTAATATTTTGCTTACCAGCACCAACTACTTCCAATGGAAATCCCATATGGAGGATTTATTAAGAAGTAAAGGCTTGCACCAGATTATCTTGGGAAAGTAAACAAAACCTATTGATGTTGATAAGAAAGTAAAATGGGCTAATAAGAATGATGAAGCACGTGGACTAATTGGAATGTCCATCTCTCCTGATTTAAGTTTCCACCTTCAAAAAATTGATAAACCCGATGAAGCTTGGGAAAACATTGAATCTATGTTTGGTAAACATAATATTATTCGAGCAAAACAATTAGAAAATCAAGTACTGACTTTAAGTCCAAGTGATTTTTCTTGCATTGAAGACTATGTATCTAAGTTTAAAACACTCATAATTTTATGTGAAGAATGTAAGATAAAGATGGATGAAGAACATTGCATCTATCTTATTCTTTCTAAGCTAGGTAGTGCATATTTTGTGTTTGTATCTACTTTTTATGCCATGAAAGAGGCTCTAGGGACAACTTATCAAAAACCCACTCTTGATTCCTTTTGTGATGCTTTGATTAGAGAGCAAGATAATCTTGTATAACTTGGAGTGATCAACACTGCAGGTACCTCCAACAAATCCTTAGTCATCCATCAGAAAGATAAACCAAATAATCCCAAGAAGCAACATCATCGCCAAAACAAAAAGTAACATAAGAGTCCTAAACCCACTCAGACAACTTTCGCTCCTAATGGTGACAAAGGAGCAAAATATAAAAATAAGAAGACTTACAAATATTGCAAATTGTGTGATAAAGATGGTCATGATGAGTCCAAATGTTTCAAGAAGATGACAACTTTGGAAGCAACGATGAAAAAGCACAACATCATTATTGATTCTACTTCTCATGGACATGCACTTTTTGCTTCTGATTTCTCCTTCAATACAACTTCTACTTCTTCTTCTGATAGGTGGCTTATTGATTCTGGAGAATCTTATCATATGGCTAAGTATAAAGACATATTTTCTTCTCTAAATGAATGTAACACCGAGAAAATATTTGTTGGTGATGACAGATCTCTTAGTGTTGAAGGATATGGAACATTTAAAGTAGAAAATGGTCATTTCAATGATGTATTATGTATTCCAAGTCTTTCTTGTAACCTTCTATCAGTATATCAAATCACTCATTCAGGTGAAGGTAAAATCGTAGAGTTTTCATCTCACCAAGTTGTAATCAAGGATCTAAAAGATCCTAAGCATGTTCTTGCAACTGTAATTGCTGGTGATATGACTAGGTTGTACACGTTTGAAAACTTTGGGTCATCATCCTTTTCATCAATTTTTGTTGCTCATAGCAATGACTTGAGTAGACTTTGGCATGAGCAGTTTGGTCATCTAAACTATCTCTCATTGCAAAAACTATTTAATCAACAGATGGTGATTGGTCTTCCTCATGTTTCATGCATAGATGGTGTTTGTTCCAGTTGTGTTCTTGAAAAACATCATCAGGACAGTTTTGACAAACGTGCCTCTTGGCATGCCTTGGGCCCTTTGCAGCTTGTTCACAGTGATTTGTACGGTCCACTTTCTTCTCCTTCTTTTTCTGGGTGCAAGTATTTCTTAACTTTCATTGATGACTTTTCCAAACGTACTTGGGTTTACTTCTTAAAACTTAAGAGCAATTTTTTTGGCCTATAAGGCCCTTGTAGAAAATCAATATGGACATCAAATTCAAAGGTTAAGAACATATAATGAAGGCGAATATGTGAACAATAATTTTACAAGTTATTGCACTGCACATGGAATCCAAATGAAACACATTGTTCCATATACACCACAACAAAATGGTGTTGTTGAGAGAAAGAACCACACATTAAAATAAATGGATAATTGTATGATCCAATCTAACAGATTAAGTCTAAAGTATTGGGCGGAAGCCATCAACTGTGAAAATTACATAGTAAATCGCACTCCCACAAAAACTCTTAAAAATATAACACCGGAATAATCTTGGACTAAAATTAAACCATGTGTAAGTCACTTTTGTGTATTTGGTAGTATAGCATGGGCTCACATTCCTGATGAGAAAAGGAAAGCATTGTAGCCTAAAAGTGAGAAGAGTATATTTGTTGGTTATTCTAAAAATGTGTAAGGTTATAGACTTCTTCAACCACATTGTAATGAAATTATTATTATAAGAGATGTTAAATTTGATGAAAATCTCTTGGTTTGCAAGCCTTATTCGACTTTTGTGCCTTCTTTGGCCTGCGAGCCTAATTCGATGTGTGTGCCTTCTTCTATTCTGGTTTATTATTCAGATGATGAAAGTGTTGAACAGGATAAGTCAATTGAGAGGGGTGGGGGGGTGAATTAGTTGTATAAACTTTCTTTCATTTTATAAGAAGATTACTTCTTAATCAATAAATCATGCCTTTAACATTTAACTTGCTTTAATACATTTAACCAATAAATATACAATCACATAAATGAAACAATGACATAGTGATTTTTCATGAGGAAACCCAAAAGGGAAAAACCTCTTCTTCTTATGAATGAATGGCAAGCTCCAACTCCTATTTACATTCTTATTTTATCTAAGCTACAACCCAGATGAGGTTGCTACCTCTGTTTCTTCAGCACCTACTGAATGGAAGCTACAACTCCCAGATGTACAAGCACCAACNCTGTTTAAATAATCATATCATAATTCATTTTTCTCCCCTTGATCTCTGCTATATCATTATCATTTTTTCTCACCGTCCCTGTATGATTCTATTTCAGTTTTATCTTCATTTACAGAAATGAATTTTACCTTAGAGCTACGAATGTTCCATTCCTTCAATTACACTCACCAACTTTCACTTATATCTACCATGTGCATTCATAGCGTACAATCGAACCCTCAGGCTTTGAACATTCAGTTACAATAACTGAATAACTACCTTACAAAAATTATTATTGGTCAAGGCATCAAGAAGAACAGTATCCACACAATCAGTTTAAATATTTAACCAGCACTGTTCGATGAACATGCACTTGTTTTGAATTTACAGCATAGAATAGCCTTCAAGCGTTTTGATAATACATATGAGCTAAACCATATGCCCATTGGTCGTGACCACAGGTTAATCGAAATGCATTTCACATTTCACATTTCATCTTTTAGCGTTTCGGCATTTCAACGTTCCATGTTTCAGCGTTTTAGCCTTTCATATTTCGACATTTCACATTTCGGAATTTCAGCTTTTAGCGTTTCTGCATTTCGACGTTCCATGTTTCGGCGTTTTAGCCTTTCATATTTTGACATTTCACATTTCGGAATTTCGATGTTCCATGTTTTGGCTCTTTCATATTTCGGTATTTTGGCATTTCGACAATCCTGTGGTGAAGTGTTTCGACACTTCCAACTCTCGGTATCCAGAACTCCGAAATGGAGTCAGATCAACAGTTCGGTATTTCGGCATTTAACATTTCAGCGTTTCGGCATTTCTGTGATGAAGTGTTTCGACACTTCCAACTCCTGGTATCCAGAACTCCGAAATGGAGTCAAATCAACGGTCCAGTATTTCGGCATTCAGATTTTCGCATTTCGGCATTTCGCGAGTTGGAATGCTATCGCATTTCCTTCCTTTGACTTCTGATTTTCCGATATCCACTTTTCTTCGATATGCTCCTAATATCATCGGGACTTCACGTTTCGTGATTTCACGTATCACGATGGCGAAGGTCTCTCAACTTGAAACCTCTGAATTCTTGAATTCCGAAGGAACTCTTCAGCGAACCACTATGCAGCTTCAAGTTTGACATTAATGACAAAACCTATGCAACAACCTGTGCAAACTGACCAACAGAAAGTGAGAATGAAAATGCACCTTCACCTACTCACCTTCCTCTAGACGAGTCCTTTGAACCTGAACCAGCACCAACTCAAGCTCCACCGCTTCCTAGATGGGTTTGTTCAACATGAGAAATAGTTGGTGATCTTGTCAGTGATCCTTCAAATCAACGTCATACACATTCATAGTTCTAGAGAGCCTCTTCTCTTTTGTCTCAAGCTTCAAAGACTCATGATCTACAGACATTTGCAGAAGCTTCAGGTCATCTAGATTGGGATACAACAATGAATGAATATTATTGTTCTTTAATGGAAAGCGATATTAGGGATCTTGTACCTCTTCCAAAAGGAAGAAAACTTGTCAGATGTAAATGGGTCTACAGAACTAAGTTTGCACCAGATGGAAGTGTTGAAAGACATAAGGCTCAGTTAATTTCCAAAGGATTTCCCAAGTTGAAGGAATTGACTATAATGAAACCTTTGTCCCAGTAGCCAAAATGAATTTCATCTGCCTTGTTCCTTCCCTTGCTGCCTCACATAAATGGGAGGTCCATCAGATGAATGTTAAATCCACCTTCTTGAATGGATATTTGAAAGAAGAAATCTACATGAAACAACCTTCTGGCTATGTCCAGAATGACTCTAGCCTTGTTTGTCGCCTTAAGAAATCTCTTTGTGGACTTAAGCAAGCTCCCTGACCTTGGTATGCCAAAATGGACAACTTTCTTATTGCCATTGGATTCTCTATATGCCATTCTGGTCCTAATTTCTATACCAAGAAAATAGGAAGCCATCTCATAATCCTTGGTCTTTGTGTTGATGACCTTATCCTTACTGGTAGTGACTCAAAAAATTTAAACCATGTGAAAACCATCCTGAGAAGAAATTTGAAATGACAGACTTAGGATTTTTGTGTTGATTAATTGGGTTGGTTGTCATTGATTTCAACCCTTGAAGAATTTCTGGTAGCACAAAGGTTTGGGTAATGGACCTGTTAGCGATAATTCTTGTCCCGGGCTCGAGAGCACCCAGGTCTATAGGTTGCACATGAAACACCCAGGTACAGCAGCGGAAGGACCCAATTTTCTGGTTGTGAGTCAAGCGAGCGAGCAAAGTTTTGTTGTCGGTAGCCGAGATCCCGCCTACAGAGTTAATCGAGGGTCATCGGGTTTTCGAGGCTGTCACGTTGCCCAGGGTTTAGCACGAAGGGCAGCGCCAATGGTTCAAAGCAAATCTGGATCGTCTGACCTGATCGGGACAAGTGGCAGCCAGTCGGCCTATCGGAGATCGGTGTTTCGGGAGACAAGGTGGTGTTAGTTCATTGCTTTTGAAATTGCCGATCAACGAAGTTTCGAAGCACCTTTCGAGCTGAGCCCGCGGTCTTAGCACCAGGTCACGTCAAGCGAGCCTGTAAATGGGGAAACCCTCTTTACATAACGAATACTATCTGGGACGTTCGTCTGAAGGACACGTGGCACACATCCGTGTCACATCAGCATTCGGGAGTTCGAGGGGTAAGCGCTCCTCGTCCCTTCACTTCTCAAAACCCCGAACCCCGAAATGTCGATAGCGCCCAGAATCGGGCCCGTGGTTTTGGCGCTTGGTCGTAAAAGAACAAGCCTGGAAGAGGGGCGCTATTGTTTATCATTTTTCCACTCAGGTCCCAAAGAACCAAAAAGCATCTCAGCCGTTCATCTCATGGGGAATGCGTGGCAACCATTAGGCCCTCCCAACATTCTGCCCATCGCAATTTTGAAGGAGAAAGGTCCTGTTCCTTTCTCACCCGCGAACCCCGAAGCGCCGACAGCACTCTGGTAGATAGGTGAAGGGTCACAGCCCGTGGTCACTCTAGGGAGCAGAAGGGGCTGTATAGGGAAGCCAGAGGCGCCGAATTAAGATTCAAGAGAGGGGGGACTGCATTCTTCAGACGTTGATTCAACGTGATTTAATTCCCGGTAGCTGCCAGGAATGAATGAAGAAAAGAGAGGGTGGTTGAGGCCTCGCCTCAATCATTAATTGCAAGGTATGGAGGTTCTGGCAAGCGGTCTACTCAAGGGGGTCTTGTGTGCCCATTTTTCCATAGAAGCCATGCCCGAGTCCTCGACTAGCCGAAGGAAGTCTAAACACGCTAGCTCGACACTTAATGGCTCAGCTACTCCCCTTGCTGGAGCCACATGCAGTTAAGATGGCGTCTGTCATAGGCACACGATCGTTCAGTCTGCATGCACAGACTGTCAGAAGACATGCAAATGCAATGCTATTAATGCAGTATCTCGTTTTCGCTGCTGTGTTTTGTTTTGAGTATATGTAGGCGTTTTCACCATTTTTGTAAGCATCGATGGTAGAGCAGAGCTCTCGGTTGTAAAGCTTTAATGAAGCATTATTATTTTTGGTTATGTATGAACTCCTGAGACTTCTTGCCTTATGAATGTTATTTTCTTTCATGTCTTTGTTCAACTGTGTTAGAGCTTCTCGGAATTGGAGAATCCAGTCGAGTTGCAACTGTTATAGGATGATGTAGAATTTGATCACTATGACAGTCACATTGCCTCTAATCAGACCTTGTGACTTTCCTAATGCTGAACGACTTGGAATTGGAGAATCCAGTCAAGTCCCTTCTTCAGTATCTCGAAACCCTGAACCAAAGGATCTCGCTTTCATAGTTTTTCTTCTACAAATTACCGAAAGCCTGTCACCCGAAGTAGTTTTTTCACTCTTCAAATCAAATATTCCACCTATTCACCTTTTGATCAACCCACCGATTGAAGTTAGATCAAGACCTCCTTTGTTTCATACATGCCAGACCCAGTCTCTGAGTTAGAGTGACATTTCCCCGAGTCTCTGTCCATTTGATCACCCATAAAAAACTACTGTGACATAAAACTGATGGGCGTCGGGCTCTGCTCCTGCTAGCAATACAGGAGTGACTTCTGTCACCAACATTTCTGGCGCCATTGCCGGGGACGAAGTTGAATATTTTCCCTAGGCAGAACGACATTGAGCCTCTGATTCTAAAGGTGCATCATACATCAGATCCCTTAAAGATTGCTACTGTGCACCTGGCGACTCCACTGTGGCGACTCCATTGTTTCCACATCACTGTTTCAGCTGTGACTACTGTTAGCACACCAGAAAGCTGACCCTAGGGAGCTTTCGCGAGAAGGTTTCAGCAGCTGCTTTCTCAGTCTGAGAATCTTCCTGGGGTAATGACAACGTTAAGATCTGGCCTTTGATGCTGAACAAGGACCAGGCATATTTGAAGCTGCGCATCTTTCACCTGGTGAATCCATGATTCGAGGATCGATTGGCGACTCCACTGGTTCGATATGGAGAAAATTTTGGCTCAAAGGTTTGCTTTCTGTGACTTTTCTCAAATAGTTGGTTTTCCTAATGCACTTCCTGATAGAGACCAATGGGAATATTTCCTCCCTAAATTTCATGCAACAAGTTGGGAGGAACCAGATGAGCATTTACTGGACTTCCATGAAGCTATTCACTGACACAATATCACGCATGAGGATGTCCAGATTAAGCTCTTCAGGTATTCATTGAAGGGAGTTTCTCTTGAGTGGTGTCGATCTCTTCTCGCTACGAGCATCCACTCTTTAACAGGTTTTCATATAGCTTTCAATGCTTTTTGTAAAGATTACTATCCAGCTGATGGTTTGTATTTTGAAAATTGTTGTGAAGAATTTTCTTTGCTTCATGAAGCCTTTGTTGGCCCTGCAGACCATGTCTGCGATGAATCCCTTACTGTGGAGGAAAGCATCTGCTGTGAAAAAATTGAGGTGTTGAATGATATGAGTGGTGTTAGCTCGAGAATGGAAGCATCTGACATCATATCGGATGCGTCTGTTCTTTTAGATGTTCATGAATATCAACACGCCTCTTGTGGAGATTATGAGTTTGTAGAGCAAATGTGGTCCATGGTAGATGGCTCACCTAAATGTCGGGTTGAAGCAAATATTCCTAGCAACTCTGTTTCTGAGGACAGAGACCTTCCCGTTTGTAAAGAAGAGATTATTATGGAAGAGGTCTCCTCTCTTTTTCTCCAAGGAGTTTCTCACGATATATTTTTACCTGGGAAGAAGATTATGTATGAGCAACCAGAAGCAGTGGGTCCCACTGTCCCTGAAACGAATATTTTTGACAGGATCACCATTCTGGAGGAGGATCATAAAGATAAGGGTCATCCCCTTTTTGATGAATATTATAGTGATGATGAGCTGTAAGCTTATCCTACATTCGATCACTATAAACATACTGAAGAGCCAGTCAACAAGCAAAATCACCCCATGGTCCCTATTTATGATGAATATGAATCGAACCTGGAGGAGAGCCAACAAGAAGAGGAAAAAGAACCAGAGGGGCAGTCTACCCTTCGTTCAGAGCCAGTCAGTGAGCAACTACCACCTGAGATCAGCGGGCCTACTTCAGTTATTCACTCGCCTGTGGTTATCAGAGACATTCGGCCGTGTGTGAACAACTGTGTAGTAGAAGAGGCTGTATTTCGCCAATTACTTGGAAATGGCCACTCATTCGATGACCCTGTCAGCAAATACATGGAGTGGAATTTCCCCTATGCCTTGGAGCCGCCCTATTTCATCTCAACTCCAGCCTGTAAGGAGGAGTTGATGAGTGTAACCGTTCTGCTGTCACGGCTACACCATCTGCTGATGATCATTGACAGAAGGAAGGAGATTCTATCCAGGAAGTTGCTTGAATGGCTATGGTGGAAGTTTTATTTCACCTAGCCCATGTAAAATATTTTATTAGCATTAGGAGTATATATAAATAAGCTCCTTTGAGCACGTAGCTTTATTTTGTTGCTTTTATTTTTCGGCTTGTATTTTCAACAGCAGGATATTTTGAGCCTGACTCCATAGCCCAACAGAAAGGCACTGAAGATGTGGAATGAGTTCTTAGAGCATCACAGGGATGACTCTATCCCTCATGGAGCCTAATGTTAGCGATAATTCTTTTCCCGGGCTCGAGAGCACCCAGGGCTGTAGGTTGCACATGAAACACCCAGGTACAGCAGCGGAAGGACCCAACTTTCTGGTTGCAAGTCAAGCGAGCGAGAAAAGTTTTACTGTCAGTAGCCGAGATCCAGCCTATAGAGTTAATCAACAGTCATTGGGTTTTTTGGGCTGTCAAGTTGCCCGGGGTTTAGCATGAAGGGCAGCGCCATTGGTTCAAAGCAAATATGGATCGTCTGATCCGATCGGGATAGGTGGCAGCCAGTCGGCCTATCGGAGATCGATGTTTCAGGAGACAAGGTCGTGTTAGTTCATTGCTTTTGAAATTTCTTATCAGTGAAGTTCTGAAGCACCTTTCGAGCTGAGCCCGCGGTCTTAGCACCAAGTCACATCAAGCGATCTTGTAAATGGGGCAGCACTCTTTACATAACAAATACTATCTAGGCCGTTCGTCTGAAGGACACGCGGCACACATCTGTGTCACATCGACATTCGAGAGTTTGAGGGGTAAGCGCTCCTCGTCCCTTCACTTCTCAAAACCCCGAACCCCGAAATGCCGATAGCGCCTAGAATCGGGCCCATGGCTTTGGCAACTGGTCGTAAAAGAACAAGCTTGGAAGAGGGGCGCTATTGTTTATCATTTTTCCACTCGAGTCCCAAAGCGCCAAAAAGCATCTCATTTTTTCATCTCGTGGGGAACGCGTGGCAACCGTTAGGCCCTCCCGGCATTCTACCCATCACGATTTTGAAGGAGAAAGGTCCTGTTCCTTTCTCACCCGTGAACCCCGAAGCGCCGACAGCACTCTAGTAGATAGGCGAAGGATCACAGCCCGTGGTCACTCTAGGGAGCAGAAGGGGTTGTACAGGGAAGCCAGAGGCGCCAAATTAAGATTCAAGAGAGGGGGGACTGCATTCTTCAGACGCCGATTCGATGTGATTTAATTCCTGGTAGTTGCCAGGCATGAATGAAGAAAAGAGAGGGTGGTTGAGGCCTCACCTCAATCATTAATTGAAAGGTATGGAGGTTCTGGCAAGCGGTCTACTCAAGGGGGTCCTGTGTGCCCATTTTTCCAGAGAAGCCATGCCCGAGTCCTTGACTAGCCGAAGGAAGTCTGAACACGCTAGCTCAACACTTAATGGCTCAGCTACTCCCCTTGCTGGAGCCACACACAGTTAATATGGCGTCTGTCATAGGCGCACGATCATCCAGTCTACATGCACAGACTGTCAGAAGACATGCAGACGCAATGTTATTAATGCAGTATCTCATTTTCGCTGATGTGTTTTGTTTTGAGTATATGTAGGTGTTTTCGCCATTTTTGTAAGCATCGATGGTAGAGAAGAGCTCCTGGTTGTAAATCTTTAATGAAGCACTGTTATCTCTGGTTATGTATGAACTCTTGAGACTTCTTGCCTTATGAATGTCAGTTTCTTTCATGTCTTTTTTCAACTGTGTTAGAGCTGCTCAGAATTGGAGAATCCAGTCAAGTTGCAACTGTTATAGGATGATGTAGAATTTGATCACTGTGACAGTCGCATTTCCTCTAATCAGTCCTTCTGACTTTCCTAACACTGAACGACTTGGAATTGGAGAATCTAGTCAAGTCCCTTCTTCGGTATCTCGAAACCCTGAACCAGAGGATCTCGCTTTCAGAAATTTTCTTCTACAAATTACTGAAAGCCTATCGCCCGAAGTAGTTTGTTCACTCTTCTTATCAAATCTTCCACCTATTCACCTTTTGATCAACCCACTGATTGAAGTTAGATCAATACCTCCTTTGTTTCATACATGTTGGATCCAGTCTCTGAGTTAGAGTGACATTTCGCCGAGTCTCTGTCCATTTGATCACCCATAAAAAACCAATGTGACATAAAACTGATGGGCGTCGGGCTCTGCTCCTGCTAGCAATCTAGGAGTGACTTATGTTGCCAATAGGACCCAAGTTTGTTTGATGAATAATGGTATGAGTTTTGATATATTTGCAGGTAAAACTATTCTAGATGGATAGTACATGGCATGCCATTTTCGGTGGTATGTGGAACGTCACATAACTCCTCATGGTTAGAGAGTTATGGCCATGTGAAGTTGTAGAACCCTCATGAGTCATCCAGAATCCCCAAAAGGTCAAAGTAGTCAAAGTGTTTGCATAGAAGAAATTATTTAAATAACAAAGTGAAGTGATGAGTGTACTATAAGTCATAGAGGATGAAAAATAAATTATTTAAATAATAAATTTAATGGAAAACTTACTAATTATGGAAAGTGGTTAAGTTAAGTGGACAAGTGGTTATAAGTGGGCTAACCCTAAAATAAAGAAAGTGGGTTAAGAAGGTTAGAAGGTAACCCCTTGAGGAAGCTACATAAAATTATAAATAAGAGGCAAGGGTCTCTCATTCAAATTACACTTGAATATCATTGAACATCTATTTTTGTGAAAGGTCATTTGGGCAAGTATTATTGATAGAGAAAAGTGTGGAATATAAAGTGTGGTAGAAAAATGTGACAGGAAAACTACAGCAGAAAAAGTGCGGCAGGAAAACTACGGCAAAAAAAATGCAGTAGAAAAATTGCAGCAAAAAAAGTGTAGCAGGAAAAGTGCGGAAGAAAAGGTGTGGTAGGAAAAGTGCGGCAAGAAAAGTGCAGAAGAAAAAGTGCGGCAGAAAAAATCGCAGCAGGAAAAGTGCGGTAGGAAAAGTGCAGCTAAAAAAACGTAGCAAAACAAGTGCGGCAGGAAAACTGCAGCAACAAAACGATACAAGAAAAAAAAATGGTATGGTTTTCATATGTGTAGTGTTGAATTTATGAATCAAGTTGAGGGTTTGCCTTGTAAATATGTTGGATGCCCTCTTGGGAGTTTATGGCTTGCTATAGAGTTGTTCTGAGATAGATCTATTGAAGGTTAGTATTGGTTCATGTTTGAGGGATTTTGGTTGAGGTATGTTGTTGAAGTTATTGGTATAGATAGAGGTTGTATAACAGTGAGGTTTAAGCACATGGTTTGAGGTACATACTTGTGGTATAGTGTTTGAGGTATATGTGATCATATCAGATTGGTTGATGAGTATACAGTGACAGGTTTCTCGGCGACATATTCAGTTTCTACATTTGAGGTATATGTGATCATATCAGATTGGTTTATGAGTATACAATGACAAGTTTCTCAGTGACATATTCAATTTCTACATTTGGGACTTATATTTCAGGGTGGTTCGACGGGCCAAGGACAGGTGGTTGTATCCACCTTCCGGTTGTAGCTGGAGAACATAGGGGGTTGTAGCCTCCTTCTGGTTGTAGCCAAAGAATTGGGGAGTTAGATCTTCCCTCGGGTTGTAGCCTGAGAAACTAGGGGGTTGGAGCCTCCTTCCAGTTGTAGCTGGAAAACAAAGGATGTTGGTGCTTCCAATGAATGTAATTCTTAAAGACATAAAAGAAAGAGAATTATGTGGTTTTCTCTCACTTTGGGTTTCCACATAAAACACTGGTGTACTGTGTATGTGTATGATTGCTCATTTGTTCATTGTTTATTTATTATGAAACTATTGGATGATAATGCTACATTGATATAACACTTTCATTTTACGATGAAAAGGGATTATATTTCTCTATTATTGATTCACCCTCTCAGTAATCCAACATTTTTCACTATTTCCATGGCCTCCAAGTTTTGTAAACCAATGAAGGAATTTTTCTTTCCCAATCTAAGTATTTTTGTGATCTTCTTCATCGCTTTCACATGGATGATTGTAAACCATCCCCTTCTCTATTTCAGTCTGGAATCAAGCTTGCTACCAACTGTACTTCTCCCGAATTTGATGCCACCTTGTATCGTCAGTTAGTTGGTAGCCTCTTATACTTGAATCATACCTGTCCTAATATTTCCTTTTCTATTTGTCTTGTTGCATGGTATATGAAAACACCCCATGAAAGCCATTGGAAAGTAGCTAAAAGGATAATTTTTTATGTCCATGGTACAATTTAGTTCGGGATACATTTGAACTGGGGATCCTTTATTGGTTGGTTTCACTGATTCAGATTGGGTCGGCGACCCTGATTATCGGAAGCCTACTGCGGGTTATGTTTTCATCCTTGGTTCATGACATGTCACTTGGGCCTGTAAGAAACAATAGGCTATTGCAATTTCTTCAGCAGAAGTAAAGTACTGAGCAGGGGTAAATGAAATTCAAGAAGCCTTATGGCTTCAACAGATTCTTTTAAAGTTTGGATTCTAGAAGCAACTTTAGACCAGCCTTTGGTGCGACAATCAGAGTGCCATCAAGCTCGCCAAAGACCCAGTTCAAAATCAATGTAACAAACACATAGAACTACACATGCACTTCATCAGAAATATCATTCATGATCAAGTTATTGAAGTGCTCTTTTTCCCGAGAGAAGATCAAGTTGTAGACATTTTCACAAAGTCTCTTAAATAAGCGAAGTTTTCCAAACTTCGATCGATGTTAGGAGTTCAAGAAGTTTTCATCAAGGGCAGATAGGCTCTAATGCCTCCTTCCCTCTCCTATTGTGTCACTATTGTAAATCCTTCAATCCTATCCCAAGTTATTCTTAAGGGGGGATGTTAGGATATTTAGACACTTAAGAGTTAGTTAATATATACTTGGTCTAATGCGTTGTTAGGTAAAAGTGTGTTTCTTAGTGTGTTTCTTTAGTATGCATTTATAGTTAGGAAATCCGACAGTCACTATATGTTCCTGACATAGAGTGATCTGATGATTCATATTATCCTCGATCTTAATGACCATTGATCTGTGGCTTAACACCTTATTGGTCCATGATCTCTATTTAAAGAGCATGGAGGGTCATTTTCCAATGATCGATTGCGAGAAAATCTCTTGTAAAATATCTATGTAATATTTTTCTTTTGCATTAATAAACTGCTCCAAGTGGTTGTGTTGGCTGGGGTCGTGGATGTTTCCCCATAGGGGTTTTACCACGTCAAAACATTGGTGTGTTGATCTTTTATATGGTTGTGTGCGTGGTTGCTGAAGGTGTATGTCCTCTATTGGAATACCTGTGTTGTCAAACACTTATGTGTTGACCATCCCAACCAGGTTTAATGTGTCAGGAGCTTTTGCCTCTTGTTGAGGCATTGGCTTCCAACCCATGGCATCTCTTTGTTGTCTATAAAATTGAGGTCTGGGGGAAGATTGATTCCTTTCCACAGTGGTTAATCAACTCATGATCTAATTCTAAGATTGAAAAAACTAAGTAATCTTCTAATCTATCTTCTAAGTCAAGGGAGCAATTGGATCTAGAGTACTGATACTAGAAGCTTTAGTCTTTGTCTCCACCTTGGCACGAGGATACTGAAAAGGATCAACCTTCGAGTCAAGAAGGTTCTCTTCAATTTCTGCACTATAATCTTTGTCTTGTGCCAAGGTGGTAGGCTTCTTGTCCTTAAGGATGAAACAAAATTTCCCATCGAAAGAATCCATGTAAAGGAGATGAAAAACTACATATGTAGGGCACAGATCTGTCGAGATTTTATTGTACAACTTGTCAAACATGTTGTCAAATTCACTCACTCTCTCATTATCCTTTTTCATTATCTAATTAAACTGAGCTACACATATTCCAATGTATTTCTTTGTCGTCCATCTATTCTTGAATATCTTAGAAAATTATTCATAAGATCCTATGTCATTATCAAGAATTCCTATAAACCATCTTTGAGCATCTTCAATAAATGATGAGGATAGTAGCTTAATTTTTGCATCCTCGTGTTCTACTTCTACATTTTCCATGTCTCAATCTATGGCATAGAGATGATCATCGGTAGTGATCAAATTGTTTCTTGAAAACTTTGGAAACCATTTATGAGACTATGTTGGCATCGCATTTGGGATATCTGGGGATGGTGGGCATGTTCAATGGTTTTCTAGAGATGTTTTTCCCAAGGGTGAGCCATTGGAGCAAGGGGATGGGTACCTAGGAAAATTGTTTTGAAAACGTGAGACTTGAGAGAAGGCCTTCTTCGGTATACCTTAGAAGGTTTGAATCTCCCTAGGGGGAAATTATTAATGGAAGATGGATTCTGGGAATGTGGAGTCGTCTGATGAGCTTCAAGAAGAGATCATCAAAGGTGTAAGGGGAATGTCCTTCCAATGGAGTCGTTAGGAAAGCTAGGGGTAAGGGATTTGGGATGATATATTTCCAAAGTGTCGTTAAGGCACGAAAGAGGATTCAAAATCCTCTCCGGTAAGGACGCCAAAATTTTATCGCACAAACTCGAGGTTGGGAAAATCCTGACCCATTCCACCGGATGGCGATAGTTTGGTGGGATATTTTACCCATTGTTACGTCAAATAAACCCTCCCCTAGCTTTCGTGAAGGAAGAATCCAACATAAGGGGGTAGTCCTAGGTGACCCTAGGGGGAAATAAGATGGAAAGTGATACTTATGAAGAGATTCCCATATAGGTCAAGTTTCTATGTGGAGAGTAGATTGACAACGAGCTTTCATATATGGTTTATGGTTTCCAAGAGTTTGGGTACCTGTGGAAGATGGTTGTACTTGCCCGAGACATAAGAAAAGACAAGATACAAGATTAAAAATCCAATGGACAACCAAGTTAAGCTTGTTGTCCCTATTTGCAGTAGTCAACATAAATATATATCAACAAGTAAATTATAGTTAAAAGTTGTTAAATAAGATGCTAAAATTCTAGTAAATGATGCAAGAGATAAGCTAGCAAGTACTAGTATAACTCAATTATGAAAGCATAAGACTTTAGCAACAAAATAGGGCTATTATAAAAAAATTTTGCAAAGATGTATTATCAGCCTTATGGCTGTAGCAAACTATTTCTACAACAGAAAATTTCAACCCACAAAAAGTAAAAGTAAACCACCCAAATAGTCCGCTAAGACTAGTAGATTGTTATGGAAGCTTGCTAGGAAATTTTCACAGTTGAAATGCAAGTTATGAATAAAAAAGAGAGAGATTTGTTGCATCCCTAATGGCTGTAGATTTTCTTTAGATATAGCTCAAACAAAACTAAGTATACCAAGATGCCCTAGAGGCGTTATGAACCTCAAAGAATCAACAATAAACTCCAACTTGAACAATATCAATATCTCACTAAATCATGTTTACCAAAGCAAAGAATTTATTTCTCCAATGCAAACTTCATATTAGTTCCTTTAAAATTGGGTGAATGGAGTCTTAAAATTATGAGTTAGATCAAAAACATCCCTAGGGGTGTAAACCCTCTTACTCCCTAGGGTATGCAAATCAAACTAGGGTAGCACAAGGACGGTGTACACCCTTGTAGTCCTCCTAGAAACCTTGCAATAAAAGACTTGTAAACTAACAAATGAGATGAAGCTTAATGGAGGGTGTATGCACTTATAATCCTCCTAGGGTTTCAACCAACAATAAATATGAAATAATAAAGAAGAATAAACAATTGCGGATTTTCCATACCAATTCCAAGAGAGATGCAAGAATGAACCCTAGTTCACCAAGAAAATTACCATTCATAAGGAAGAGAAGAAGTCTTCAAGAGGTGTGCACCACCTTATCTCAAACATTCACCAAGAGATAATCACAAAAAATCATTTTCACAAGAGAAATATACTAAAATTCCCAAGTAGGGTGCATATTTCAGCCACTAGTCTTCTCACAATGGGAGAGTTATGATGTAAAAATGAAATGAAATGATCTCTATTTATACAAATCCTACTACAAGTGTTTGTCCACTTAATTTTAGGGTAAAATACAAAGTAAGGGGACAAAAACCCTTACCTTTCACCTTTACAATTTAAAATTCAATTTTTACCCTAAAATGCACATAAAAAACCCTAAAGAAGCATGACGTCACCCCTTTAGGGAAACGTTTTGGCACATTTAGCAAATAGTTGAGCTTGGAGATGAAACGTTGGGCATCCAAAGGCCTACCTCACAAGCGATAGGATCCTGAAGGATCCCCTCTCCATCCAAATATGCAAAGTGTTAAGCAACAACACCACCATCACAAGCCCTATCCCTAGGGTGACATCAACCTCCTCAAAAGTGACGTTTTAACCTCAAGTGAAAATCAAGAAGAAATAAACTATTGCTCTTTCATGAAAATAAGCTTAATGTCATGGGTCTATTACAAAACCAAAAATATTGTATGGATGAAACTTCTCGATGAGTTAGGAGTACCATATGAGCAACCTACTACTTTTTATTGTAACAATCAAAGCATTATTCATATGGTGAGAAATCTTGTACTTAATTAGAGGATAAACTTGCATATTGAAGTGCATCACACTACACTTTAGGTAATTGATATGTAGTGTTGTTCCACCAATGAAAAATTAGAAAATATATTCACTAAGCCTTTGACAAAGGAAAAAATTATGAAATTACATTGTTAGGGATGAAAAGTGTTCCTAGGAGACAAGACACTTCTCTTGATTCAACAAAAAAGATAATCAGACTCAGGCAGCGTAACATTGACATAATTATGTGATAATGGAGGCACTGCAAACTCTCCATATTTTTAGAAGAGTGACCAAAAGGAGGAGGACAAATCTCTATGTAGCAAGAACAACTTCCTAAGGTCATACTAGATCCCAATTATTGACGAACAAGCGAAAGGATGTGCTTTGTCCAAAGGCGACTATCTTTTCTACCAAAAAAAGAATGTATATTTTTTGTCCCCTCTTTTTGGAATATTTGATTTTTTTTGTCTTTTTCAATTTTTTAAATGACCTTGAAAAATAATAAAATAATGCTACGTTATAAAGGAGGAAAGAGTGTTGCGAGCAAGTAAACTGGTTCTAAGCGTATGGTACATACTGATACTCAAGGAAAGGAGGCATGTGCAGGATAAGGACACTCGGGGAAAATTCCTCCATGGGTCAAGGTGTTAGATCACAGAGGCAAAAAGTGTTGCAAGGCTTACGTATAAGGAATTCTTTAGAGGTTCAGTTGAGAGCAACATGGAGCCGACGTTAGGCCAAAGATGCAAAGATGAGCCCCGCAATGCGATTACACATGACACAACAAGACTTCTTCCATGTAATATTTTTACGAGCCCAGGGAAGGAAATCTCGGTGGTTTTTTCATGTTTAGAGAGTCTGAAAAAACGTAAAAAGAATACTCCAAGGAGTACCTTTTTCACAATTAGTCCAATCGGCTTGAAAAAGGTTTAAACTTGCACCAAAAAGACGACTCTTCAAAACTGTTTTAACGAGTGTGACAAAGACAAGATCACTGGGAAATATTTTCAATTTTAAGGAGCCTGAAAAGAGATTAACTATGGACTCACAACCTTTTTCTAAGTTTAGTCTCCTTATCCCGAAAAAGTATAAAATATAACTAAGAATAACTCTCCCGTCGATATGAATCTCCCGAGGCATATCTTTTTCCACAATAATCTACTGGCTAGAAAAAGGTTTAAACTCATGCCAAGTAGATGTTCTTCTAGACCAATTTAATGAGTGTGAAGGAATAAGGTCACATTTAGGGAGTCTAAAAAGGGCTTAACTATGGACTCCGGGGGGGGTTCCTTTTTCGCAAGTAATCTCCGGGGCACGAAAAAGTGATAAACCAAAACCAAGGAGAATGTTCCTTTTCAAAAATTTAGTCCCTCGTGCCCGAAAAAGGGTTAAACTTATGCCTGAGAATACTCCTCTAGTGAACCAAAGTTCATAGAGAATACCTTTATTTGTAAAATTATCCATCCCAACGGAAAAAGGGGTAAACTACTGTCGAACAGATGTGCCTTCAAATTTGAGTTTGGTGAGCGTGAAGGGAAACAAGATTGCTCAGAATTTTTTTATTTTTAGAGAGTCTAAAAAGGGATTAAAGAAGACTCTAGGGGGCTAATTTTCTGAAGTAATCCATACGAGATTGAAAAAAATAAATACAGTCTCATTGGATGTTTCTTTCAAAATTCAAAGCGATCTTTAAAGACAACAAAGTGTGCTCATTAGGGAGTCTCGAAGGTAAGGCCAAGAATGATGATTAGCAAGGAGAATGAAGCTTAAATATGTAATCATGATAGGATGAACAAGGACTCCCAAGCCTATAGTTAGAACTGATAATATGGATGCCAAAATGTAGCAAAGAATATACCTAGGGCATCCATGTAGAGGTAGGCTCTACCACCTAATTATGACACTTCTGAAGCAACAAAGAAGGTTTCGTGTCGTACTTTGGTGGGGTCGATCCTATGGCAAAGCAGAAAATACAAAGAGATGCAAAAAGATGGGAGTGAAACCTAACTTATATGAAAAAGTTGGAAAAAATGACTTTTACCATGGGATCATGTGAATGTAACCGATCTAAAAAATATTACCAAACCGAAAGGATTAGTTCACCAAAATGACTAACAGATAACTCAAAAGTGAACTCGAGTAATCACCAATCTAGGAAAAGTGAAAAGGGGGACCAAATAAGGGGGAAAAGGGCCAAAAAAAGTCTATAAATAGACGTGGAAAGCCCCTTTTTACCATTGCAATTTGGAAATTAACAACAAAGTCAAAAAACCCCTTTGTCAAAAATGTGAATTCTGGGAGTTATTGTGGACGAAAAATCTTCTTGCTTGGACCAAGTATGTATAAATTCCCTCCTCTTGCATTTCCATTCTTTCATTTGTACTTAACTTGTAGTTTGAGAGGCACGCGTCATTGTAAAAGGGTTGAACCTGTGTGTATGCAAGTTGTCCAAGGCCAGCCTGTGTATGTACTCGGGCATAGTACTAAACAACCCGAGTACATATGTGACTGTGTAATCTACAACCTGTGTACGCCTTCCTTTGTATTGAAAAAATAAAAAAACCAGTATTAATCCTTCTCCAACTTTTGTATGTCACATGATGTATTTTCACTGGAGGGAGAGGGAGCATGAGGAGTTGGATGTCTTGGTCAAGGAGGACCCTGTGGCTATCACCTTACTAAAACAATGTGGCTTTTGGAAATTCTTCCAATGTCCATTCATGAGGGCACAACCGAGGTTGCTTAATGCTCTAGTGGAGTATTGGCATCCTGATGTAGAGGCTTTCATGTTAGAGGGTCAATCACCGACCCCTATTATAGAGGATATCTACTTCATGACCGACCTCTCCAGAAGAGGGGAACCGATCAACTTGAGGACCTTTCCTCTGGGACTATTCAACACTGAGGACTATATCAACATGTATTGTGAGGATGGTACTGAAAAAGTGGGTTCTCAAGTGTTGATTCACAAGATCACTAGCCTCTCTCTACGAGTGATTCTACTCCTGATCGGGCATATTATTGGATCTACAACACTCCATTAGGCCTCTCACGCACATATGTATTGTTCAGTTCAATGTTTGGAGGCGACAATCTTTGACTGTACCACTACCATGCTAGCATGCATGAAGAGATAACTCATAGAGTGTCGTAGGCGTACCAACAAGAAATTCAGGTTTGGTACCATCTTATGTTCCTTCTTCTTCAAGAGGGTGCCCAATATCAGTCATAGAGAGACAGTACGGAGGCATATTGCCTCCTTCCCATTAGTGAGCAGGTGGGAGGTTTTACTTCCTAGACATGGTGGAGGAAGAACCATAACGACGTTCGCCGACAAATCCTCGACTAGTGAGCACGTCAGATTCTGGTGATAGAGGACTATCCCTATACAAGGATTAGCTTCCTTAAATATCCAGACATGCCTATGCCCCCTGGCGAGGAGCATGGCGAGATAGGTAACAAATATTTTTGAAGTTATTAAATTTTTAATTTTCATATATATCCTTTTTATGTGTGTGAGAGAGTACTAAACTTGTGAATCTATTATGTACAGATGTGGGACCTATTCAACTGGAAAACTTTGCCAGGACTCGACGACATCCTCGACCAGAGGCAGGACCAACAACAACATGAGGGTTGGAAACTATGGGAGGACCCCCAACCGAAGAGGCTGATAGAGTCCTACGAAAAGTGGAGAGGAACCTCACTTCTCTCACTCGTGCGGTTCCTATGGTTGAGATCGAGGATCTCCCCCTAGCTATGTAGCCACATGTAGTAGGGGTTCCTCGGACATGGGTCCAGCTATTCCAGCATCTTGCGAAATTCGTTGTTCACTATAGAAGGGCCAATGGGCCTAGACCTTAGATAGCGTCAAACCACTTATGTGACGAGGGCACTTTTTGTACCATGTATTTTGAGGGCTTAAACCTCGTGATGTAAACCGATAAATTTTGAGGATTTCATGCCCACTTTTGTATCA
>JASDQU010736104.1:28535-40601 GCA_032191745.1 Picea mariana | reverse complement strand
GTTTTATGGATAACATTATTTTTGTAAATGTATTTACATGTGTATGTGTGTGATTTTCTTTTACATGTGAGCAATATGACAGTCTAAAACTTGATTAGCTAGAGTATCAGTTAAATGATTAAATCTCCTAGGAACATGAATATATGTAATGTAATCAAAAGAACATTCCAAGAGATGTACCCTAAGGAATCCTCGGTGCAGAGTGGGATCATAAATGTGGTAAAGCCCATTTAACTAGGACACAACCAGTTGAACATTTAAGTAAACCCGAAGGTGAGAAATTCCATGTGACAAAGCATCATGTAGCAATTTTATTATTGTGTTTTACTCGACAACATTATTGGTTGTGTCTCCCAGACAAATACCTCCGAAAGATAGCAACTGGCCTCTAGGTGTGAAGATCACCCAAGTTAGGGAAGCAAGCCTCAGAGTGTGTCGACTAGCATCGTTTGTGAACCTAAATTAAACTTCTGATTCGCTTGAGATCTGCCACAGTGAAAAAAAAAGACAAAAATAACTACACGTCTACAAAACAAAAAGACAAATAATGTATAAAATACTATACATATATACAACAAGCCACCCAGGTGACTGATACTTCTTAAGGTAGAGCCCATTTCTAGGCTTCGATAAAGTGTTTTCCTCAAAATCAACCAAACAGTAAGAACCCTTATCCAAGACCTCTTTCACAATGAAAGGTCTAAACCACATGGGTTTGAACTTGCCTGCCCCTAGGGGATATTTGTCTTGATCATAGAACAAGACAATATCAACTTTAGAGAAAATTTGAGGGTGAATGGACTGATCATACTGACACTTGACTCATTTCTTATGAGCCTCGTTAGGCAAGGCTAAATCACGACATTGCTCAAGATACACAAGGTGTTCCTCAAGTGGTGTAGTGTCGAGAAGTAGTTCCACTTCTAACTTTAAAGAATGGATTTGACACTCAATGGGTAAGACTGCTTCCAACCCATATACGAGTTGAAAAGGTGAAAAACCAGTGGCAGTCTTCATAGACGTTCGATATGCCCACAATGTTGAATACAACATCAAATGCCAATTTGAATTAGTCAAATTGATCGTCCCCTGAAGAATAGTATTGAGAGACTTATTCACAACTTCAACCTAACCATTCTCTTGCGGGTAATAGGGTGACGAATGTTGATGTTTGAATCCTAGATTTGATGTTAACTCAGTCATCATTTTATTATGAAAGTGACTACCATGGTCGATGAAAATCTCCTTCAGGATACCAGATCTTGCTACTATATGATTGAAAATGAAAAGGGCTTTGCCATCATTGCTAAACGTCGACATAGCTTCAAACCACTTTGTGAAGAAGTCTACTGCTACGATGATGTAATGATGCCCCTTGGTTGAAGCCATGTGACACGTAGCAAAATCAATCCCCCACTTGGTGAAAGGACCGACAACAATGAATGGAAACATAGGATCAGGGTGTGCATGCATCTTCCGATAGAAGATCTGGCATGGGTGGAACTTCTTGACGCCTCAACACAATCCTTGATTAACGAGGGCAAGAAGTATCTTGTGCGTAGAATATTTTGAGCTATTTCCACCCCAAACAGATGACCGACACATGCTCCAGTGTGACAGTCGTTTAACACGAGCTCTGCCTCTTTTTGGGTAAGACATCGTCAAAGAATTAAATATATACCTTGACGATACAAAGTGTCATCGATAATGAGATAGTTTCACACTTGATGTCATATTCATCAATGCTCATCGCGAGAAGCAGAAGCAAGGCACTTCAAAGTCTGTAGATACACAAGTATATCTCCATACCAGGGGTCCGAAGATGCAATTAGAAAAATATCTTCGTTTATAGGTGACTCTTCAGGCATAACATCACCAAACTCAACCGACAATTCTGAAATTAGTTCGACAAAGACCAATGAATTTTTAGATTTCCCAGAGACAAAATCCAAGTCAAACTCTTGTAAGATAATTATCCATCTACTGATCTTTCTGCCAATGACCCGTCGTGTTAACACATATTTTAAAGGGCTGATGAAGACAATGACAGTGGTCTTGCGAAGAAACATATACCGACGGAACCATTGGACAACATGAACAGCCGCCAAAGCAAGTTTCTCAACATGGGAGTAGTTGAGTTCTGGTCCAAATAGGCCTCGACTAAGATAATAGATAACATTCTCTTCAAGCATGTCATCCTCCTGGACTAAGACCATGTTGATGGTTGATTCCGCAACAGCCAAATACAACAAGAAATATTTTTTATAATATAGAGGTTGAAGCAGAGGGGCAGACATCAGGGAACATTTCAACAAGTCAAAAGAGTGTTGGGTTGCTTCATCCCAACAGAATGGGACCACTCTTTTTAGAAGACACTTGAACCCTTTAGTGGTCTCGACATAATTAGCAACAAAACACCAAAGAAAATTCGCTTTCCCCTTTAAGCTCTAAAGTTGAGGTATTGTGCACGGGGGAGGCAATTGAACTATCACCTCAAACTTAAGAGGATTGACCATGATCCATGTTGTCAACACGATGAAACCTAATAAAAAACCTGACATCATGTAGAAATTGCACTTGTTAGGATTCAAGTGAATCTGATAGTAGCGACATTGCTCAAAAATTAGTCGTAAATGGGCAAGATGATCAGATCTCTTGTGAGAACGTGATGCTAAATCATTAAAGTATGCCTCGACTCTGTGTTTGAGGTCATGAAAGGTGAATGACATGGCCCACTTAAAGGTAGCTCCAACATTATTTAGGACAAAAGGATTTTTTCGATATGCGAAGGTACCCCAAGGACAAATAAAAGTTGTTTTATGTTGGTCCTCGGGTTTGATTTGAATTTGATTATATCCCGAAAAATTGTCCATGAAAGAAAATACTTCGCAACCTGCACACTCATTGACAACATGATCAATAAACGAAGTTGGAAAATTTTCTTTCGAGAAAGCCTTGTTTAAATCACGGAAATCCATACAAATGTGAATTGTGCCCTGTTTCTGGTTGAAAAGAATTGGAATTGACACCCATTCCATCAATTGTATGAGGTAGATGAAACCAAATTTGAGCAATTTCTCTACTTCTTCCTTGATCGTTGCTTCTTTTCAAGGATTGACCAGATGAAGCTTCTGTTGAACCGGTTTGACCTCAGGATAAGTCATTATTTTGTGTTCGACAATTCATGGGTCAATGTCTGACATATCCTCATAAGACCAGGAAAAAACATCACGGAAATCCTTGAGAAACTTGATGTAAATCTAAATCTCTTTGGGGGAACAATCCACTCTAACGAAAACATTCTCCACGACACCAAGGGTTTTGGAGATATTGATAGGAATCATTGCAGGAATGCTTGCCATGTTTCCCTCAGTGTAAACTTCATGCGCATCCAGAGGGTTGATAGGAGAAAGGTTATCTCCATTCACGGTCAAAACAAACTCTCCTACCTCTATTCTCCTAAGCTCCGGAAGAAAATAAGATCTATGATGCAGATAATCCCAAGGTCTGTCGGGACCATTCATTGCCTCTAGAATCGCCTCGTCAGAGAGAAACACCAATTCTAAAGGATCTTGAGCAGCAAGAGAATCATGAGCCCATATAGGCTCGATAATTGGATCTATCTCCTATGGAGGAGCCAGATCGGGGTTGGTCAAGGCTTGCTGGACAATGTTATACACAACCTTAGCCACGGATAAGGGCATGGCCATGCCAAGGTTCCCCATCCCCTCCATCGAAGCCTATGGGGAAGGTAAAGTCCATGGGTCATGAAAGTAACTCGTTTTAAAAAATGACACTTGAAAAATTGTAGCGCTCGGCTGGTCGGGAACAATTGATATAGACTTTACATCATTGGAAGGCGACGGATAATCAAAAGTTCCCATCAATGATGGAAATAATCTAGCACCTAATTTGTCAATGCCAGGCTATGGGTTATCAACCATCGAGACCGTGGAATACCCCGATGAAGGGTTAGGATGAGAGAAAGACAATTGGTCGATGGTTACAATTCGGCCCTCGTGTAGAGAGCATGAGACTCAAAAAATAGTGGCAACCACCGCATGCATCACGTAAGTCCAAATTAGTGCTAACAACAGATTGTAGTCGAAAGGCGCATCAACTACTTCAACCTTGACGCACATATTTTGACCCCCTAACTGCATGGGGAAAGAAGGAATTATTCCATGTGGTCTGAATGATCGATCATAAAAATCCATAAGAAATGTAGGAGACATATATAACTCAGGTTGGCCAATGGCCTTCTAACATGCCAACGACATCATGCAAGTCAAGGCACCCTCATCAACCATCATACGGAAAATGTTTTGTGTCAACGATTTCGTGGTGTATGTCACTACTATTTGAAAGGTGATGTGGTGAGGAAAATGAGGTTTTAGGTTAGTCAAATGAAAAACGATTGTTCCTGAGAAACTAGTCTTTTTTTCTCCCAAGACGGACAACAGAGATTTTCTCTACAAGAGAAAATACTAAGAATCTCCAGAGCATACATTTCAAAAGGGGTTTGTGCCAGATCCTCCATGAAGGAGTAGTTCTGAGAGACCCTCACGTTGGGGTTATGGGAAGCCTTCTTAAATGTACCTTTAGGGATGTGAGTCATTTTCTCACCCATTGCCTTTTCAATTAGAAGAGGATTCAATGGGTTAGTGTCCTCCTTTCCCTTCTTGACAAATTCTGACATTTCATAGTCACGGGCCCTAGTCGATAAATGAGCTTCGACATTCATCATGTAAACGTTCATGGTCAGGTTGTTAGTAGTAGGTGCGGGGGGTCCCTGACTGCCCCTTGTCGTGCTCGTGGATGTGGAAGCCTGAGCCATATTTTTCCCTTGTGGAAAAGGGTTCATCAACATAACAGGTTGTTGCTATGGTAGTAGCTTCTGGGCTTCTGGAAGTTGAGGGCACAGGTGAGTCTGGTGGTCTTTCGTGCAAAGATTACACAGATACTTCGACTTCTTCTTCTCTGTTTTTCCCCTACCAACATTATTAGTGTCATTTTTATCCCCTTACCCTTATTTTTTCTCTGTTTCATCTTTCCCTCGACCCGCTGGTTGGCCTTGAGATTCGTCGACTACAAACTGTGTACATCATACGTCTGGGTAGCGGGGGCAGTTGAACTAGGATTTTGGATGGCCACAATCTGTTGTATCAATAATTATTGTAATTGATTCGACAACAGATTCGTGGACTTGCTTTGTGCTGAGCCCAATATGCCATCAGCGTGGGGCCTAGAATTCTTTTTGGCATTATCGAGAGTAGATCGTGGCACATCAGGTAAGATCTCATAGAGCATGCCAGACTGAGAGTAAATCAGTTCTAGTTGTTGGGCTCTCATAATAGCCTCCTCTTTTGAAAACACCTTAGACGTTGCTACATCTTTGGACACGCAAGGAACCAAAGACTTCAAGAACCACTCAAGAAATAAAGCAGGAGGGACCTTGACCTTAATCAATCTCTTTCTTTGCCACCACTCCTGGATGTGATCCGAGATATGGTTAGCCTTGGTCTTCTTGAAGTTGGCCAACAACTCGATGTCGGCATCGTATCTCACTGGAAACTGGAAATGGTTCAAGAAAACAATTGCTAGGTCATTAAATTAAGAGTACTTCAAGCTATTGATCTCGATATACCACTTCCTAGCACCTCCTATAAGAGTGCGTTGAAAAAGGCGCAACTGAATGGAGTCTTGTTTCAACAAGTTTGACGATCACCACAAGTGAAAGGTAGTCACATGATCACCTGGATCTTTGCCAGGATTTCCCTTAAGCTTTGGAATATCCGAAGACAACTTAGTCGGCATGGGGGGGCAACATGGATTGTGACATATAGGGTCATTTAATAATCTCGACAAGTCTAGAAAATGCAAGGTTGCTAGAAAGGGTAGTTTTAGTTGTAGAGTATTTACATGAAAAGAAGGTCCAAGATTTGGACTGGCACCAGGTTTCTAGGAAAGGTTGGACTGTTGGTTAGGGTTTTGGTAGAAACCATGGCCTTGACTAGAAAAAGGGAATTGTGTCTATTGTTGCATCATTATTTGACTCCCAAAATTGGACGACATAGCCTGCGTGGGGATTTTGCCATGTGTTGTGTTCCAAGGACCTTGTTTGGGGAAGCCCCCAATCGATCCTCCTGGCATAGGTATAGAACCTTTCCTAGGGTTCCATTGAGTATGGAAGGAGTTTCCCCCGAACGACATCCCTTGTGAGGGAAACGAGCCCTGCCAAGGATTCTAAAGACTCTATGTGGAGTATACTCCAGTCATCGCTCCCTGTGAAGGAATGGTACCATGCACTAGGTTCTGTTGACCAAAACTGGGGTTTCCCCCAGTTGGGAAAGTGGCTGAAGAAAAATTTATGTTCTCAAATGCAGCAAAAAAAGAGAATGACATAGATCCCACCAGCGTTGTGTAGGATGATAGTCCTAAACTACATCCACCAAACAAGCTATAATTAATATTAGGCCCGATTGGCTGCTGAAAAGTGCCACCGAGCGAAGGGGACAGAGGAGGTAGATGACCCCCACCATAAGGAATAGCATTGAAAGGGGTAGTAGATCCCGAGACTGATCCTTGCAAAGGAGCATTAGAGCTCCCTACTCCCATACTCATGGTCTGTAAAGTAGAGTAAGTGAGAATGAAAATCATGTCAAAGTTGGGCATCCCATATCAGAAGGGAGTGTCTATCATGTTCTAAGTGAAAATAACAGTGGTTGAAGCCATCAAAGGAATCGAACCACTGCCTGAAGTCAAGGGTGTCGGGACAATTGTGGTCCTGACAGGTGAAGTTGGGGGATTCGGTACGATTCCCCCTCCAACAGAAGCCATAGTGGGAGTACAAGGACTCTCAGATGAAGTAGAAACATTTGCTTCCATTTCCATTCGTCAAATAAACTAGTGCTCAGAAGATGTCACCTCGGGAGGGACAATATGGATTAGGATTGATGCCAACAAGTTGATGATCAGAGGATTTGTTGGCCTGAAACCTTCAGTCTCAAGGTAAAAAATGATGGATTCCTCCAGTGCCAGAAAGTCTCATGTCAAAGGATGTTGGGGTATAGTTTCCTCCAGTCTGGTCGCTTTGAATGATCCTTCTTGATCAAGTCTTCACCTCAATGGTGGTGGAGGTGGCTCCAAAGTAACCAACGACAAGCCCTGAAGCTCCCAAGGTTGCAAGTCTCCTCCCAAAGTTGACCTGTATCTAGAGCTAGGAAAACAATGCTACAAACATGCTATTTATATTCAGTAATTAGGGTTAGATGTAAATTGTTATGCATAAATAAAATAAAATACATAAATTCATCATTTGGGATAGGGAAAATATATTCTTTTATTCAATATTCTAAGATTGGAAATTACAACCTTTGTAGGTTGACGCTCCGTGAGCCTGATCCGGGATCCTCTTAACAATGCTCCAAGTGCACCTTCCAAATACCTTCTCTCACAATTATCTTGATCTCTTGAAGGGAAGGGAAGGGATTATATGGGAGAAAAGGGGATAGAGAGGGAATGTTGAGGCAAGACCTCAAGAAAGGCTGTAAATACTTGGGCAAGGAAGGAAATTGACTTGAGCAAAGTTTCACCGTTCTAATACTTGAATGTGGAATGAGACCCCAAGACCTTCTTTTATATGACAAAAGGATATTTATTTGGTTTGGGTACGGGCTATAGTAGGTGAATTGGTTGGGAAACCTCCAATACCCATAAATTCCACCGAATTCCTTGCAACTTTTGGAGGTATTTGAGGGGTGTTTAGTGTGTAGCAAGCGTATGTACATGGGCAGTTTAGCATGCAGAAAGCATATGTATGAGGACAATAGTGAAAAAAGGCACGTGCATGCTCCAAAAAATGGTTTTGTAAAAGGGCGAATGATATGTATGCATGAGTAGGGAATTTTAGGGCTATAACACCTAGGTGTGCATTTTAAATATCTTGACATGCATTTTTCTGAATTGTGGAAACAAGGACAATTTTGTTTTAAAAACATTATAATTTAGACTTGGATTCATGGAACATGATTAAGGTCTTGTAAATAATTGAATGTAGAACTCATATCATTTTTAGAACTTGATTTGGAATCTTAATTTGGCCTCATAGTGCATTTTAGTGATGTTGGTGTGCATTTTATAGAGATGTCGTGTTGTAGATCTGAACCTCTCAATCAAATAAACCTTAGCTAAGAGGTGAAGTGCATAGCTTGAAGCAACAATTAACCCAAGAACAAGAGAAATATTAAGAATAACAAGAGAATATGAAAATCCTTAAGGCAAAAATGGATTGTTTATTATGGCCTTTGCATAAGATTACAATGGGTTCACTCAAGATTCACAAAAACCAAGGGTTGAGAAAGAACTAATAAACAACTCTTGCACACAACTTGAAGGCTGGAAATATATAACTACATGCTACACATCAATAACTACTAACTAAAACAATTGTAAATGAGGAATTTTTCCTTTAAGGGCCATGCATTGTTGATTTATTTTGGACTGAGTTGGGCACTACTTATTTGAAGGGTTCGTCTTCCTTGGGTAGGCTACCCTTGCTATCTACATTAATTCCTGCTAATTTGGTTTGAAAGTGTCCCGCTTTCCTCTCAATTTAAGAAATTTGATACCACATAAGAGAAAGATGCTACTTGTAAGTGATGGATATGAATCTGGCTACAAAATATGTGATGTGAAAGTACAAAATATGAGGGATATGGACTACTATGAAGATGGAGGAGGAATGAAGAGGCACTGCTTGAAACCTAAGAGTGAATTGGTTGATGTTAATAAAAAAGATAGAGCTGGTATGATTGTCATCCTCAAAATCAGTTTTGATCAAGCCAAAAATTTAGCATCTAACCCCCATTACTCATCACACCTCATTAGAGAAACCATATAAATTGAAAAACATCCCACCATTTTTTATCGTGAAAATGGTTACAAACTCAATCGTTCTTGAAAACTTGTCATCCACTATCTTTGTTCCTTGTAACCATACTAATATTTTCCTTTCTCCTAATTTCCTTTCTTCCATTTAAATAATCATTTCACCTATTCAAAATGTCCACCTCATCGTCATTTCATCACAAAAGGGTTTTACTAGGTTAATTCTTCACAAGTATATAAATTATTATTGTTCAAATAGTTATAGACATACTTCAATAGTTGTATTTATTACTCTACTCACACATGTATTCTTATTAAATTCCATTCAAATTCAGTATATATATTTTTCCTAATATATTGATGCAATATTTTTTTTCTTAAGTGATCTTTTAGTGCCCTTGTACTGAGCGTTTTTTAAACAACATATTGAATTTATGAAGTCAAAATTAATAGTGATCTCCATTACCAGGATTGGAAATGGAGAGGTTCTTTGGATCCCTGTTATACAAAGTTTGGGCTTCAAGCCAAATTCAGAAGGTCTCTATTATTTACTCCTATTGGATGGAAGAAATACATTACAAATCTTATTCACCTCAAATTTGAGCTACTATTTCACATCATTTCAAGTGGAAACCAGATCCTTGGTTCAACTAAAAAACTTTAGCTATAAATATATCCAAAATAAGAAGTATGTATTCAACCTACCTACTTCACATCACTCAAATTTACTCACATTGTAAACACCTATTCTCTTCCTTTATTATGTGCCACATTCCATTCCAATTCACATACATTGTCAATTTTCACATGCAACTCTATGTGACTAATTTTAGATCGGAAAATTTCTTCGTAGTGATCTAACAGTAAAACCCTAGTTGTTATCACTGAACAACTTTATACTGAAATTATTGACTGAAAACATATGCAGTGGAAACACAAAGATTAGAGATGAATCATAAATACACACGAGACACAATTTCATTTATGTAATCTTTTTATCATCATAAATCCCAAGGGTAAAACCATCCCTCCCAGCCAATACAACCTTGTCCTCCAAAGTCACCAAAGCTGAGAACAACCTTATTCTCCAATATACAAATAAAAAAACCAAGCCTCATAATATTATGGAAATCTCCCCTACCTACGAATCTGTTGTAGACCACATGTACGGCTTGTTGACATCACTTATCAGCCTATATGGATCTATACCTGCCCAAAAAATTAGATATCTAATTCACCTTACTGGTAACCCACATATATGTTAGAAAGTAATAGATGTGCTCGTTTAACCATAGACAATATAACAATATTGTCACCCAACCATAGGTCGAAGACACCCCCGAGTACCTTAACCTTGATAGAGAATGATTTTGGAAGAAAACCAATGGCCAACCAAGGCTAATGCACTAAGCAAAGATAACCAATATTGATCAGAAATTCAAACCATAACCAATAGAAATTTCGAGCCTAAAACAAGAATACAGATTGTAGAAGCTATCAGCTGCAGCTACTCCCCAAACTTACACACTTGCCTAGTTTCTACAGTGCACACTTCTTCACTGCTAAAATTTCGAGCTGCGTGTACAAAATGAGGTCTAGCTACTTGTATTTATATTATTTTTCCTGAGCTGTCTGGGATGACTTCTCATTCTAGAGGATAAATACTTAATATTAATTATTTCCTTGAGTCGAATTGTCTTCTAGGGTTAAGTTTAATGGTTTAGGGTTTCGTCTTGCTTCCCAAAATATTCTATTCTTGTCAGGGTTACACATGGAGGTAAATACCTCCTACAACTACCATAATATCAAGACTCCCTCCTAGCTAGGGAGGTATTGAAGGAAATGGTCTTGAGAAAAAACATACCATTCAACCAGTAGCATCATCATAGTCGTACATGCTATCTCATGATTAGATCACGAGCACCATTATCACTATCATCTGATAGCATCAACTACATCATCTCTAGAAGCCATACTCCATCTGAGTAATCATGCATGATCCTTAATAAGTCACTCACTCCACAGAGTGATACAAGGACCATTCTTCTAATCCGGACATACGTCCTAGAAGAATGATTGCCCCAATAGAGAAAAAAAAACTATTCCATGGACTACAGAGACCATTCCTAAAGGAATGTCAATCTAGGATTATTTTCTAATCAAGTCATAGAGATCCGTCTCAACCTATATGCCTTAGAAAATATCAACACAATTGATAGTCTACATGGTAATCAGAACAATGTCATTCAATAGAACACCATGATGTCTATCCATAGTAGTACACAACTACAATCTAGAGGTACACTACCACACCAAGTAGCACACAACCACTTAATCAGTGACACATAGTCACAACCAGTAGAACACATCCACCACAGTAGCATACATCTACTATCCAGAGACATACAATCTCCATAGCAATCATATCATATGATATTAACCTACATAGAAAAAAAAATATCATGATATAAACTGAGTCATCTAGGCCATTCTTCCACTCACATCTGTGAGATCTGGAAGAGCATCTGCCCTCAAAAAGTAAAACATTAGCCATCAACTATCTGGACTATTCTTCTCAATCATAGAAGAATAATTGTCATGATTTATGAGCCTATACGATTCACCTAACTGGGCCATTCCTCCGACACTAAACAAAGTGAAACCTGGAGAGAATGAATCTGCCCTAGGGAATGCATGTCCCTGATTGTTGAACCTGGACCATTTACCTAACTGGGTCATTCCTCTGGCACTAAACAAAGTGCAACCTGGAGAGAATGAGTCTGACCTAGGGAATGCATGTCCCTGATTGTTGAACCTGGACCATTTACCTAACTGGGTCATTCCTCCGGCATTAACCAAAGTGAAACCTAGAGATAATGAGTCTGCCCTAGGGAATGATTTTCCGGACTATTTCCTAAGGAAATTACTATCATACACCAACCTCCCAAATGGACCATTCTTTGAAACTGCTCACAACTGTGAACTTTGAAAGAATGATTGCCCGGTGAGGTAGACCATTCTACTTGACCACTACTGAGAGTGACTATAAATAATAAAGACTATCCTAGACCACTCCCCCACACTGGCCACAAGGGGAATCATTTTCTATGGTACATCAACAATCTATCGAACCATTTTAATTACGAAAAATGACCATTTGATCTAGACCATTTTCCA
>JASDQU010736104.1:11288-28485 GCA_032191745.1 Picea mariana | reverse complement strand
AGGAATTGTTCATCTTGGACCATTTTTCAAACTAAAAAATGATTGTCCATAAATCAATAACACATCAGTGCTCCCTCCCAACCTGGGAGTCATCTCTTCCCTTTTCAATAAGGAATTCGTCTCCACGAGCTCCAGCTTGTTTCTTGAGTACACAAACTTTTTCATCTTGGACAGAGGATTTATCAAGATATCTTCTATTTTCTCATCTATGGGGATATATTGGAGAACCACTTCTCTTTTCTAGACCTCATCATGGAGAATTTAATGCTTGATCTCAATGTACTTCATTATTTCTGGAGACTGGTTTTCTCTAAAGGCTTCATATAGCTCTTGATCATTACAGTATATCATGGTTGGATTCAACTCTTTTTTTTTGTTGCTAGCTCATGACATCATGGAAAGGGTCAAACTAGAACATATCCAAGTGGCACTTCATCTGTCATCATGAGAGTTTGTCATGTATTTAGCAATCCATCATCCTGGACTTCTGAGTAACCATTCTGATACAATATCTCTGTTATAGAAATTTTTCACCACGCTTCTGTTGTTTCACTGGAGGCTCTTCACCAAGTTGTCTTCTTCCATCTGCATACAAGAGTCTCTTTCTGGTATACCTCAAAATCTTGAGGTTGCTCTACATACGCTTCTTTGTTAAATTACTCTGTTGAGGAGAACAATCCTTACATTCATCTGATGTAAACTCCAACCCATGGATATTGTAGGAGATATAATGGCTCATGTAGAGGTATATCTGGTTACTGGAACAAACTATCATCATAGTCTTCTCCCTCCATCTGGGAGAACCTTTAGTTCTAGATATCACAATGCTTCCATTCATAAGTCTTCCATACACTATTCTTCATCACAACTTCCATTTCTTTTGCTTGATTGCTTCTAGTGGGTTCAGACCAAGATGGTATTCTTGTGATTCTTGATATAATGATTGGTTATTCTAGCTTTACTTTCTCTCTTGGAATCTTCATGTTCTTCCTCATGTTTCTCTTTATCCCTTGGGTCCATGGATTTTTCTATAGATTCCTTCCCTAAATATTCCAACTTCTTCCTTTCATCATAGAATCATGGATGTGGATGGACAACCAAGGATACTTTAAGGCTTCTTTTCGAAGAAGACTTCTTCTAAAGTCAAACTGAACACATGTTTCTTTTCATGGCTGCTACCATTGATGGGAACATGGATAGATACTTCATAATCCTTAATGGGTCATATTATTTAGGATTATCTCCCTCCTAATCCTTTCTTCATGCATGAATGCATTCTCTTCTTTTGGAATCATATAATCGGATCCCTCCAACTAAGAGAGTCCATGCTTTCGTCTGCATCCTTATTTCCTTCAACAACGTGTCACAAGTATTTTTCTAATTTCCTCTTGATTGTTGACTTCTTTCTGTTTTTACTTCTTCCATGTTTCTTCAAGTTTGATTATGATTTCGGCTTATCTTGCAGTTGTCACTTATGTTAATAGCTTCCACATGAATTTTTACCAAGGGTTGTCAGTCTACTTCATCTTTCATGTGTATTTCTTGACTTGTAGTCATTGTGATAGCAATCCTTATCCTGTTATTCTTCCATAGGTATTGTTTCTCTTTGAACATTTTATCTTCTAAGAAATATATATGCAAGATATGTAAAGAAATTATGTAAACATGGTATGTATAAGAATTATGAAGAATATTTTTACCTTGTCTTAGAAGAAGAAGTTTGTTTTATCTTGCTTGGCCTTCTTTGAGGGTTCCTTTTCTTTGACAACTAATTCTTCGTGTGTTTCGTTCCTTTTCTTTAACTCGGGACAATGATTCTTGTAGTGACCATATTTTCGACAGTTGAAGCATTGTATTTTTGACATATCTTTCTCTTGATTTGATTTCTTCCTTGAGACAAACTTCTTTTTATTCTTGAAATTCTTGAAAATTGTTGTGAAAGCTTGATCATCGTATTTCTTTTGGGGTTTTTCTTTTGCACTAATACTTGATTCTTCTTGTGCACAACAAGTCCAAAGTTCTTCAAATGTGGGATACTCCTTTCTTGTGTTCATGCTTGCGACAAATGCATCCCATGTCTTGGGAAGGCCATTGAGTACTATATTTACCAGTTCCTTCTATGAAATGATTTCTTCAATAGCTTGTAGTTGATCTCTTAACTGAGAGATTCTCACAAGGTATGATGTTATGTTGTCATCATCATTCATTTTCATGTCACATAGCTCATTCTTCAGACTCGTTACTGGTCCAATGTTTCTGACTGAGAAGAGGTTTGTTAGGGCATTGTACACCTTCTTAGATGAGTCAATATGGGAGATGTAGGGTATCAATTGTTCTTTTATAGAGTCCACTATGATACTCATGGAATTTATGTCACTGTATTTGAACTTCTCCATAATTGTAATGTTCTAAGGTTCCTTCTCTTTTCCTTCTTCGAACTGTGGTTCCGTGATCTTTCCTTTCACAATATCCAGCACTTTATTCTTGGCAAGGATGAGGTCAATCTTTGTCTTCCATGCTCTGAAGTTATAAGCTCCTTCTAACTTGTTTTCTGACTTCATAGAGTAAGTCATAATTTCTTTGACTTGGTCAACCCTTGATTTTGACCAAAAACTCAAACTTGATGTCTTAGCTTGCCGAGAGTACCAAGAGATGTGCTAGGCTAGGACGCACTAGGATATCCATAAATTAGGTCAATATCTTCACTTAAGGTGCCTCAATAAGAGGGTTAGGGTTTCACAGCTGCAACAAAAACTAGTTGCAACTGCAACTGTAATTGAGAAAACCCTCCCATTCTATCTTCCAACGGTTAGACTGTCCGAAGATAGTGTGGGCCCATAACTTGTTAGAAAGTAATAGATGTGCTCATTTAACCACAGACAATATAACAATATTGTAACCCAACCATAGGCTGAAGCCACCCTGGAGCACCTTAACCTTGATAGAGAATGATCCCTGAAGAAAACCAATGGCCAACCAAGGCTAATGCACCAAGCAAAGTTAACCAAGAATGATTAGAAAGTCCAACCATAACCAATATAAAGTCTGAGCCTAAACCATGAATACAGATTGTAGTAGCTGTCGGCTGCAACTACTCCCCCAGACTTGCGCACTTGCCCAGTTTTTGCAGTGTGCACTTCTTCATTGCTGAAATTTCGAGCTGTGTGTACAAAATGAGTTCTGGATACTTGTATTTATACTATTTTTCCTCAGCTGTCTGGGCCAACTTCTCATTTTGGAGGCTAAATACTTAATATTAATTATTTCCTTGAGCCAACTTGTATTTTAGGGTTAATTTTAATGCTTTATGGTTTCTTCTTGCTTCCCGGAATATTCTATTATCGTCAGGGTTACACGTGGAGGTAAATACCTCTTGCAACTACCATAATATCAATAATATATATGTTGTTTTCTCCACTCCAAACTGTGTATACCCTATACACAATTTGTCCTTCTACAACCCATGTATATACATGCTTCGTCCTCCTGCAAACTGTGTATGGTACGAAAAATTCGCTCCACACTTGTGAACTTCTTCACTCCTTTCTTCATGTCCATAGTCTCCACCTTGTAGAATTTCCCCTTGTTGAGATCACCAATCCTCCTAGCACAAGTGCATACTCACTTATGCTAGCTCCATCATGTCTCCACACACTCTACATGATGTGTCATGTCACAATGACCTCTCTCTTTTATATACAATCCTTAAGGGTCACCATAGGAGCCCCTCCACAAGTAAACATTAAATTAGACTTTCCTTGTGGGTGTGAATCGCCAACACAAGCCCACAAATCCCATCACAAAACCCATGAATCCCCCACTCTATCCAAAGGGGTTTTCACTAAATCTAAAGTGTGATGTGGTTCCCATGATGATTCCCACATTCCCAACACCTAGGGTCATGTGAGAATACCTTTCTGAAGCTACAAAAATCAACACTCCCTTTTAGCGAGGAAGTTATTCTCACCACACTCCACAAGTAGGAATGCCTCTCGATGATACCAAAGCATCAACACTCCCTCTTAGCGAGGGAGGAATTCAATCCTCCATCATCACCTAGAAGTAGCTATGTCTCTCGTACTACATCCTCTACCACAATTGCTTTCCCATCTTCCTGATTGGTTGCTCCCTCTGTCACCGAAGCAAATCCTACTCTCCATTCCTCTTGATTGGTTGTATCCTCAGTCATTGAAGAAAATATTGTTGTATGACATGTTCCCATCCTAGAGGACACCATGCTCCTAAAAGCCTCCTTCTTCTAAACCTCCTGTCTAGCCTCCTCAACCAATGACACCTACTTGAAAATCTTGGAAGATGCCTCTCTCCCATATGGACATGAAGGTTGGCTCCCATTGAGTGTCTGAATCTCCCTCTAAGCTTTCTGAATCCTTCTAAAGTTAAACTCCCTATGAATCCACTAACTCTTTTTGAAGTCATACACACTCTAAGTCTACACAACCTCTGAATCTACTTTATCCTCGTCCATTATCACTCTATTGAAGTCTAATATCCTCTAAACTATCCTAGGAGGTTTCTCCTCCCTACTATATCCTGAGGGATGACTCCCTATGAACTATGGATGCTTCCGACCCAACACTATTGGTGGAGCTATCTGCCTCACCACTGGTGGAGATACCTGATCCTCCTCATCTGTCTCTCTGCTCCTTCTTTCCACAACACACATAGGATGGTTCCTCAGCCTATATAGGTTTCCCTCCCTAAATCCAAGAATCTGTTGATAGTATGGTAGTTGCAGGAGGTATTAACCTCCATGTGTAACCCTGACAAGAATAAAATATTCCAGGAAGAAAGATGAAACCCTAAAGCATTGAACATAACCCTAGAAGACAAGTCGGCTAAAGAAAATAATTAATATTGAGTCTTTATTCTCCAGAAAGAGAATTCATCCCAGACAACTAAGAAAGAGCAGTATAAATACAAGATTCTAGAGCTCATTTGGACACACATAGCTCGCAACTGTAGAAATTTAGTAAGTGCGCAAGCTTGGAGAGTAGTTGTAGCTGCAGCTACTGCAACTTGTATTTTTAGTTTTAGGCTTGGAATTTATCTTGGTTATGGTTTGGAATTTCTACTTGGTATGCTAGCTCTAGAGAGTGGTACGCTACCTTGGTTGGCTATTGGGTCTAGGGTTTTCTTCTAGAATTATTCTCTCTGTCAAGGTTAAGGTGATTGGGGGTGGCTTCAGCCTATGGTTGGGTGACAATATTTCTATATTGTCTATGGTAAAATGAGCACATCTGTTTTTCTAATAGGTTATGGGCCCACACTATATTTGGACAATCTAATTGTTGGAAGATAGATTGGGAGGATTTGCTCAAATATAGTTGCAGTTGTAGTTGTAGTCAAAGTTTTGTTGCAGCAATGAAACCCTAACCCTCTTGTTAAGGCACTTTAAGTGAAGTGATTGACCTAATTTTTGGATAGCCTAATGCAACCTAGCCTAGTGCACCTCCTGGTACTCTCAACAAGATAAGACATCAAGTTTGAGTTTTTGGTCAAAGTCAAAGGTTTACCAAGTTAAAGCAGTTATGAATTACTCTATGAAGTCAGAAAACAAATTAGAAGGGGCTTCTAACCTCATAGCATGGAAGAAAAGGATTGATCTCATCCTTGCCAAGAATAAAGTGTTGGATATCGTGAAAGGAAATATCGTGGAACCACAATTTGAAGAAGGAAAAGAGAAGGAACCTCAGAACGTTGCATTTATGGAGAAGTTCAAGGACAATGACATCAATTCCATGAGTATCATAATGGACTCTATAAAAGACCACTTGATACCCTACATCACTCATCTTAACTCATCTAAGAAGATGTATGATGCTCTAACTAGCCTCTTCTTAGTTAGAAACATTAGACAAGTAATGAGTTTGAAGAATGAGCTCTGTGACATGAAAATGAATGATGATGACAACATAACATCATACTTTGTAAGAATCTCTCAGTTAAGAGATCAAGTAAAAGCTATTGAAGAAATCATTTCAGAAAAGGAACTGGTAAATATAGTACTCAATGGCCTTCCCAAGGTATGGGATGTATTTGTCACAAGCATGAACACAAGAAAGGAGTATCTCACATTTGAAGAACTTTGGAATCACTGTGCATGAGAAGAATCAAGCATTAACACAAAAGAGAAATCCCAAAATAAATACGAAGATCAAGCCTTCATAACAAAGTTCAAGAATTTTAGGAATAAGAAGAAGTTTGGCTTGAAGAAGAAACCAAATCAAGAAAAAGATGTTTCAAAGATACAATGCTTCAATTGTCGAAAATATGGTCACTATAGGAACCATTGTCCTGAGTTAAAGAAAAGGAAGGAAACAAACGAAGCATCATTTGTCGAAGAAAAGGAACCCTCAAAGAAGTTCAAGAAGGATAAAACAAACTTCTTCTTCTAAGTCAAGGTAACAATATTATTCAAAGTTCTTGTACATACCATGTTTACATAGTTCCTGTACATATCTTGTATATCTATTTATTAGAAGATAAGATGTTCAAGTGAAACAATACCTATAAAAGAATAACAAGATAAGCATTGCTATAATGATGACTACAAGTAAATCAATACACATGAAAATATGAAGTACGTTGACAATGTTTGGTAATAAGTCTTGTGGAAGCTATTATATAAGTAACAACTTCCAGATAAGCCGAAATCAGAATCAAACCTAAAGAGACCCAGAAGAAGTCAAAACAAAAAGAAGTCAACAATCAAGAGGAAACTAGAAAAAGACTTGTGACACTTTTTAGAAGGCAATAAGGATGCAGACAAAAGCACAGACTCTCTTAGATGGAGAGAGTTGATTACATAATTCCAAAAGAAGAGCATACATTCATGCATAAAACAAGGATTAGGAGGTAGCTAATCCTAAATGATATGATCCATTGAAGATTACGAAGTATCTGTCCATGTTCCCATTGAAATTAGTAGCCATGATAAACATAACGTGTTCGGTTTGACTCTAGAAGAAGTCTTCTTCGAAAAGAAGACTTAAAGTATCTTTGGTTGTCCATATACATCCATGATCATATGATGAAAGGAAGAAGTTAGAATCTTTAGGGCATGGAATCTATAGAAGACTCCATGGACCCAAAAGCTAAAGAGGAACATGAGGAAGAACATGAAGATTCCAAGAAAGAAAGAAAATCCAGAACAACCAGTTATTATATCGAGAATCATAAGACTACCAGCTTGGTTTGAACCCACTAGAAGCAATCAAGAAGAATAAATGGAAGTTATGATAAATAACAATGTATGTAAGAAAATGTGAAAAAGACTTATGAATGGAAGCATTGCGAGATTCAAAGGTTCCTCCAGAAGGAGGGAGAAAAACTATAACGACATCTCACCAGTATGCATGGATTGGGATTTACATGTAAAAGATTATTCTTTCCAATAAAGCAAGTGAGAAATAAGCTTATATCATGAAGAGACCCATGTATGAAGATATAAGAAGACCTTGTATGGATTCAAACAACTTGATGCAGAGTATCTCATATACAACTGAAGTGTGGTGAAAACCTTCTATAACAGAGATAGTGTATCCAAATAATTTCTCAGGAGTCTGGTATGATGGATTGCTAATCCATGACAAACTCTCATGATGAAAGAATAAGTGCTACTTGGATATGTTTCAGTTTGAGCTTTGCCACGATGTCATGAGCTAGCAGGAAATAGAAGTGTTGAATTTGACCATGACATATTATAATGATTAGAGCTATATAAAGCCTTTAGAGAAAACCAGTGTTCCATGACAGACCGAAATACATTTGAGATCAAGCATTATATTCTCCGTGATGAAGTCCAAAAGAGAGAAGTGGTTCTCCAATATATCTCCATAGATGAGAAGATAGCAGATATTTTGGTAAAGGCTTTGTCCAAGATGAAAATGTTTTCATACTTAAGAAACAAGTTGGGGCTTGTGGACATGACTTCCTTATTGAAAAAGGAAGAGATTACTCCCAGGTTGGGAGGGAGCACTAATATGCTATCGATTCATGGACAAACATTTTCCAGTTTGAAAAATGGTCCAGGATGGACAGTTCCTTTCCATTTCGGAAAGTGGTTCAAGATTTATGAAGGACAATCATTTTCCAGTTTAGAAAATGGTCCAAATCAGACAGTCATTTTCGTAATGAAAATAGTTCGATAGATTGTCGATGTACCATAGACAATGATTCCACTTGTGTCGAGTGTGGGGGAATTGTCTAGGACAGTCATTCTACTTTGCAGCCACTCTAAGTAGTGGTCAAGTAGAATGGTCTGCCTCGCCAGGCAGTCATTCTTTCAAAGTTCACAGTTGTGAGCAATTTCGAAGAATTTTTTGTTTTGGAGGTTGGTGTAGGACATTCATTTCCTTAGGAAATGGTTTGGACAGTCATTCCCTAGGGAAGAATCATTCTCTCCAAGTTTCCCTATGATTAGTGTCAGAGGAATGGCTCAGCTAGGTGAATGGTCCAGGTTTAGCAATTAGGGACATGCATTCCTTAGGGCAGTTTCATTCTCTCCAGGTTGCACTATGATTAGTGTCAGAGGAATGACCCAATTAGGTGAATGGTCCAGGCTCAGAAATCAGAGAAATTTATTCTTCTATGCTTGAGAAGAATAGTCCAAAATCCCATGGTTCATCTTTTACTTTCTGAGGGAAAATGCTCTTTCAAATATCATTGATGTGAGTGGAAGAATGGCCCATATGACTCAATTTGTATCATGATATTGTTATGAAGCTTTATATCAGATGATATGATTACTGTGGAGATTGTCTATCTCTGGGCAATAGTTGTATGCCACTATGGTGGATGTATTCCACTGGTTGTGACTATGTGTCACTGGTAAAGTAGCCATGTGCTACTTGGTGTGGTTGTGTACCAATGGATAGTACTTGTGTACTACTATGGATAGACTCAATTGTGTTCTATTAAATGGCATTGTTCTTATTTCCATGAAGACTATCAATAGTGTTGGAAATGATTACCAGCTAGATTGATAGTCAATGTGCTGGTGGATAGACATTCTCCAGGTGGAAAATGGTCCAGGACAATTATTCTTCTAGGATGTATGTCCGGATTAGCATAATAATCCTTGTATCCCATGGCGTGGCTTCCAACATCTGTCGGAACAATTATTCTTCTAGGAAATATGTACGGATTAGAAGAACGAATATTGTATCACTCTATGGAGTGATAGACTTATTCAACATCATTCCTAATTACTCATATGGAGTATGGATTTGAGAGATGATGCAGTTGATGCTATGAGATGATACTGATAGTGATGATGGTGCTCGTGATTTAATCATGAGATAGCCTATGTGGCTATAATGATGCTACTGGTTGAATGGTTTGTTTGTGCTCAAGGCCATTACCTTTAATACCTCCCTAGCTGGGAGGGAGTGTTGATATTATGGTAGTTGCGGGAGGCATTAACCTCCACATGTAACCTTGACAATAATACAATATTCTAGGAAGAAAGAAGAAACCCTAAAACATTGGACATAACCCTAGAAGACAATTCGGCTAAAGAAAACAATTAATATCGAGTCTTTAGCCTCTAGAAAGAGAAGTCAGGCCAGACAACTAAGAAAGAGTAGTATAAATACAGGATTCCAGAGCTCATTTGGACACACACAACTCGCAATTGTAGAAATTTAGTAAGTGTGCAAGTTTACAGAGTAGTTGCAATTGCAACTACTGCAACTTGTATTTTTGGTTTTAGGCTTGGACTTTCTCTTGGTTGTGGTTTGGACTTTCTACTTGGTATGCTAGCTCTAGAGAGTGGTACGCTACCTTGGTTGGATATTGGGTCTAGGTTTTGTTTCCATAATTATTCTCACTGTCAAGGTTAAGGTGCTCGCGGGTGGCTTTGGCCTATGGTTGGGTGACAATATTTCTATACTGTCTATGGTAAAACGAGCCCATCTATTTTTCTAACAGAATCATCGTTGATATGAAGCTATATCATCTGGGCACAAACAACACCTATCCATCCATACTGTTGGTCCTAAATTCTGCCCTTGACTGCTAAAGGGAAAAGCTAGGCCACCTATCAGTTTAGAATGATTGTTTCTTTAAATTTGGTCAAGAGGTTATTCTATCAAGACAAAGGCAAGGTTGGGTTAGAAGAATGATATGGATGAGGGCCCTCCTTGGCTGATGGCACCAAGACAGACCAATGAAATCATAGAAGACAGAGAAAAACAACAAACTACCCAATGAATAATCTGTTGTAAGAAGTTCAATACTCAAAATAATATTTCAAGACATCAAACATGTATCAAAACACAGTAAGTCCCACAGGTTGCAAAGACGAATTTTCACTAAAGCATTAGTTGTTTGATAGGTTGAGTATCAATAAGAATAAGTCACACAATAGCTGAAAGGAAATGAAATCACATTGCGCAAATCAAAAATTTATTCAAGATAAGAATAAAGACACATAAGAAGTTGAATGAATCATCGTCATCAAGAATATGTTCACCAGGTAGAAAGATTTAATCCACGCTTAAAATGAGTCCAACCAGTTTGTTGTATTTCTATTCTTTCCTAAAAAATTCGACCTTTACAATATCCCAAAACTAACTATTTAAAGAAAAGTTGCAAATGTCCTTGTCCTTAGGGGACTGAGAACTAAATTAAGCTAACTATTTGTAAACAAATTATTAAATGCCCTAAGATGCTAAATTCAATCAACAAGAGTGGTTCTTATATCACACAAAAGGCCACTCTTGCATCTAATCTAGGAAAATGTTGGACTTAATCAAAATAAAACTATTGTTGTCTCTGAAACAAAACTGATGCATGTTGAAGGAACTAAATGGACGAAAATGGGCCTCAAAGTGACAGAGCAGAGCTCTATTGTCAACCGATGGCATGTCTGCGAGCTGTTGGAGGTTATTAGAGATAGTCAAATGTGTGAGCAGAACTTGTTGAAGTGCACCTGGGACTAACTTGCATCGACCTATGACAGAGAGTGACTCTCTATCTGTGTCTAAGATTTAAAAAGCTAAGTGCAATCTGAGTCAACTGTACTCGACCCTTCCCCTCACGTTTACTGTGATGACTGGTCGTGGATAGGAAGATGAGGAGGTGGATGTCCAATCGGAAGACAGGATGAGCGGACGTGGGGGTATGTGACGTGTGAAGACAGATGTCACAAGGTGAGAGGAGGTGTGAATACGATGGAGGTATCTGGAGCGTGGAGATGGCGGCACAAAATGAAGGATACAAGTGGCGTGAGTGGAGGACAAGTGTCAGGTGGTGAGAGGAGTGAGAGTAGTGAGTGGGATGAGGGAGATGACGTGTGAGGTGAGGTGGTGAGATGACATCATTCAAGCATGTGATTGCGGGAAATGTTGAGGGTAGTTTGGATTCAGACCGCCTTTGGGCCGGTAATTCACCAGACGCTGCCATGTACCCTTCCAACAAAACCATGGTTTAAATTGCGGGACCTCTCTGGAAAATTAACATTCAGGCAGTTCGCGTCTCCACAATGAACTATAGTCGTCGATATGATTACGATCTAAGATCTGGGTGACATTTACCTGCTGCAAGGATCAAAAATTCTCGTTGACCTAGGATCAATGGTCCAGATTCACTTCAAACTCTCGGGCTTCGGGTGTTTTGAATGTGAAACATGAAACATCTCCTGGAGGAAAATCTCCGAAGTGAACGATCTGTTGCCACACGTGTCCTAATTGATGAATGGTCCAGATTCTCTTCGGAGATCTGGGCTTCGAGAGTTTCAAATGCTAAGCATGAAGATCTCCCAGAGGAAAATCGCTGAAGTAACGTGGCAACCTGATGTCGTATGATATCATAGATGCCAAGGTGTCTGGGAAAGAAAGGTGACACATGTCACATGGAAATGGGTGAATGTCACAACCAAATGACCGAGAATGAGTGCCACATGTCATGACTGATGGATACCATGTGCTTCGGCACTTCACGCTTTCGGCTCTCCGAGCTTCGGGACTTCGGGATTTTACGAATGTCAAGCTTGAAGATCTCTTGGAGAAAAATCGCCTAAGAGGAAAATCTGCTTCCACGTGTCTCCACTGATGCATGGTCCAAATTTACTTCGGGACTTTGGCACTTTGGGCTTTGGGAGTTTCAGATGTTAGTTCTCAGAAACCTCTTAGAGGAAAACCTCCATAGTAAGTGATCTGGCCGTGTGTCCTGATAAATGAAAAACCTAGATTCACTTCGGATCTTCGGCAGTTCGGGCCTCGAGTCTTATGATGACTCTGGGTGTTAAACTCCACGCAATTCTGCATTCCCGAATAGACGATAGCCCTCTGTCTAATTCGCTTGATAGATCTCCATCGTTGAAACTTTCCCCTGTTTATTTTGGCAACCCTGGCCCAAATATGATCGTTCTGAGTGACTGCATTTATCCACGAGTGTTTCCTATGTATGAAAAAAGACTTGGTGGACCTGTGGTGAGCTTAATCAATGGGAAAATATGATGACAATTAATTCAAACCCAATCCAACATATATTTATCCTTTGAGAAACTGAGAGAGACATGCGCAATGACTCAAAAACGAATAAGGATCAAGATACTTAGAAATGGGAAAAAAAAAATTGAACCAACTAGAAAAAGAAAAAAAAATGACGAAGGCAGGGTCAAACAAGAGGAGAAGCAGGGGATGCAGACCTAGGTTATAACATTGGCTCCAACTGGGGATAGCTCATCCCTGTGAGGTGTTGAGAACTGTAGATCGGTGCCTTGATATTAGATAACTTCTCTTACCTTTCATCACTTACCTTCGTTTCTATCTGTTAGCCCTGCGTATCTGTTACTGTCTCGAGGCCATGCATTTTATTAAATCAAAAACTGAAACCTCACCCCACAACCTTGTTGGGCTATGGAGTCTTTATTCACACACAAATAACTAATCACAGAAACAATAAAGGAAAGCATCTATGGTACAAGAGGGACCTTCCCCCATCCTTAAACAAAGTAGTGTTTCAGGAAGCACCCGTTTACTGGGCCTCCAAATATTTTTGTATCATCTAGATTGTGCAAAATGAACGTGTTGTTGTCAAGAACTTCAATCTCCTTAAAAGGGCCAAACCATAGGTTGTTGAATTTACTGTGCTTGGACTTGTCATCCCTTTTGGCATCCGACCTTAAAACCAGGTCACCTTGCTAAAAAAATTCCTTCTTGGTTTTCTTATCAAAGGTTGATTTGATCTTGCTTTGGTATGCCTTTGTTCTCTAATCAAGTGCCTCTCTTCTTTGTTGAAATTCTATAATATGGAAGGTCCTTCGTTGGATGTCATTGGGTTCCTCAATATCCTCCTGCTTCAAGACTAGTATACCAAGCTAAGTAGGAAAAACAACGTCTATGCCATAAACAAGCTAGAATGGTGAGGTTCCCAGACACTTCTTAGTGATGATCCTGTCAGCCCATGAGGCTTATTTGAGTTTAGAGTCCCAGGATTTCTTGCTTTCAGTCAACAACTTTTTGATGATCCTAATGAGAGTCTTGTTTGATGATTCCACCATGCCATTTCCTTGAGGGTAATAGGGTGTACAATGTGTCAAGAAAATGTTGTGACTGCCACAGAAGTCAATCATGGCTTTGGAATTGAATGCTTGGGCATTGTTTGTTACAAGCTTGTTGGGGCAACCAAATCTGGCAAAAATATTAGTTTCTAGGAAATTCATGATTACCTTGTCAGTGGAATTCATGATGGGCACAACCTCAATCCATTTGGTGAATTAGTCGGTGGCAGTGAGGATCCACTTGTGTTGTCCACTGGAGGGTGGATTTATTTCACCCATGAAGTCTAACCCCCATTGCTGAAATGAACTACTGGCTTTGATAGGTTTCAGGGGTAGTGACAATAACTTTCATTTCCATGCAAAAATCTGACATTAATTCCAGGCTCTAATAGTGGCAAACACATTAGAGAAAAGGGTGGGTCGATAGTATCTTTCCCTCAGGATCTTGAGCGTTGTGGCTTTCCAATGTTGGTTCCCTCCACACACTCCTCTGTGCATTTCTGTTGTGACTTGTTTAGCTTCATTTTCATCAAGGCATCTTAATAGGATGCCAACAGGATCTCTCCAATACAGGTTCTGGTTTGAAATGCAAAATTTGATGGATTTCAACTTGAGGGACCTGGCCTTCATCTTCTTCACCTATGGTGGACATTCAAAATGTTGTAGAAAATAGATGATGTTTTTATACCAAGTTGAAGAGGAATATTTTTCCAATACCTGTAATTTGTCTTGTCTAGGCTGTATGATGGGTGCATCTGATTGGGTGAAGATTTGATGCAACTCTAGCACCTTTTAGTTTGATTCTGATAGCAATTTGGCTAGTCCTTGCCCCTTGATCATCTTGGTGGGCTTCATGTGTAAATCATACTCCAACAGCTTGAAAATCCATTTTCCTATTTTCCCCTCGCTGTCTGGCTGGACTAGAATCTCTTTGACACTGCTGCTAGGAACAAAGGTCGTTATGCTATACTGCAGCACGTAAACCCTGAAGGCCTTGATTTCTTTGACCAGTGCATAAGCCTGCTTCTCTGATATATCATACCGGAGCTCGACATCTTGGAGGGCTCTACTAAAAAAGGATATTGTCTACTCATGCCCTTCCTCGTTTTTCTACAGTAGTACAACAACAATCGTTTCATTTGAGGCAAAGGATAAGATGAAGAAATATTTGGTGTAGACAGGGATGGCCAATACAGGTTCTTCAACTAAATCTTGCATGATCGTTTGGAAAGATTATTTCTCCTCCAAGGACCAATTTATCACATCATCTTTCTTCAACATGTTAGTAATGGGCTTCAAAATTTCATCAAAATTAGGCACAAAACGTCTGAGGAATTTTATCTTACCAATAAAAGACTAGACAACCTTTTTGCTTCTATGAATCTCAATTTGTTGAATGGAACAAACCCTTTTTGGATCATTTTTTATGCCTCCCTCTGATATTATGTGGCCCATGAGCTTCCCTTTTGGCATGGCAAAGTGAGACTTTCTAGGATTCAGAGATATCCCATAACTCCTACATTTTTTAAATACCTACTCCAAATGCTGCAAATGTTCATCATAAGTCTTGGAGAAAATAGTAATGTCATCCAAGTATATGACCATAAATTTGTTCTTCTCCCCCACGAACGCAATGTCCATGGCCCTCTGGAAAGTGCCCCCTGTGTTCATGAGCCCAAAGGGCATCCTGTCATACATGAATTTTCCCCACGGGGTGGTGAATGTTGTCTTTTCTTTATCTTCTTCACACACTGCTATCTGGTTATAACCAGAGTATCCATCCAACAAGGAAATTCTGTGTACGCCTACCACCCTCTGTAAAATATGATCCATCTTGGGGAGGGGGTAATTGTCCTTCAAAGAACACTTGTTTAAATTTCTGAAATCAACACACAAGCGTATCTCCCCACTCTTCTTCCTTACAGGTACTAAGTTGGTCACCCAGTTCGAATACCTCAATGGTACAATAATCTTGGCATCCAACATTCTTTTTATCTCTTTCTCAATTATGGACATCAACATGGGATTAAATTGTCTAATCTTCTGTCTAAATGGCTTGGAGCCAATTTTCAAAGGGATCTTGTGTTAGATGATGTTAGTATCAAATGTCTTCAAATCTTCATAGGACCATGCAAAAGTATCAACAAAATTTTTAATGAGACTGACATACCTGTCTTTTTGTTCAACAACCAATGCTTTGGACAACTTGATGATCTTGGGATTCTTAGTGGTCCCAATATTTCACTTTTTCACCTCTTCTTCTTGATCCTTCGTGACAGTTTCTTTGTAAACAGCATTACTATCGAACAATCTTTCCAAAGGGACTAGTCCTTTTTTAATATGGTTGGTTTTCGGTTCTACAATATCGTGACCAACCATTGTCTTCAGCAGATGAGAAGATTGTCGATCTTCTAATTTCTCATTTTCATCTTCTTGACTTTCTTGAACAATTGAGATATTGGAGAATTCATCAATGGTGTGAAGAAATATCTGCAACTCTAAATCATCACTAAAGACTTGCCATTGCTTTATGTTGTCTGGTATGGTTGTTATGTGTTTTATTTCCACCTGATATTTAATATTTGGTCCAATGGGAGGCATGAACGTGATGGCAGATAAGGCTAGAGAATCAACTTTCTGATTTTGTTCTCTAGGAATGAAAGAGAGGTTAAATGCTAGAAAGAAATTATCGATCAGGTCCCATACCTCGTTTTTGTACTGCTTGAGCCTCTATTGCTTAGTTTGATAGATATTCCTCACTTGGTTGATGAACAACTCAGAATCACCAAAAACCGCTAAACAATCAATGGCCATGTCTTTGGAAGCCCTCAATCCCAATACTGAAGATTCATATTCAGCTATATTATTAGTAGTCTCAAAACTCTAGCTTATAAGAGAGGGTTATAACTTCTTCTGAAGGGGAAATGAGGAGAATACTTGCACTGGATCCTTCTTTTGATGAAGAGCCATTGAAACACATCTTCCACACCTTGTTTTTCTGACCAATGATTGGTTGATCTATGTTGGATGACTGATATTTCAGTTTCATCATCATTTAAATGAAAGACAGAGGAACCAATCCCATCCTCCACATCATAAATGGGGTGATTTATTGGGTTCTGATGATCACTGACTATGTATACTAACCTGCCTTCTCTGTACAGCCTCCTGTGCTCACCACCAAACATAGGAATGGTGGCATACATGAGGTCCATTTGCAATGATCCTCCAACCTTGTTAGCCCAAATTCTGGACAACAACATGCCAAACTTTGGGGGGATGTCGGCCACCACAATGTCCATCACTACACTTTTCATGGGTAATTGTGCTAGAGAAACCACCATATCCTTTATCAATCCCAGGCATTTTACTTTCTTAGAATCAAAGGAGTACAGGTCTTGGTAAGGCTTGGTAATCTCAAGACCTATTTCTTCCATAACAACTTTGGGCATGACATTGTGAGAGGCTCCTGAGACCATAAGACAGTTGTGTAGGATCTTTTCATGGAGATTCAGAGATATATATAAAGGAGGAGAAGCATAAGATCCATCCTCAATGTGTGGACCTACAATAATGGTTGGGTTTTCATCCTACAGACTAATGACATCACAAGACACACTAGAAGGAGTAGGTTGCAGAACTTTCATGATGGATTTCTTGAAAGGTTCA
>JASDQU010736103.1:183204-196622 GCA_032191745.1 Picea mariana | reverse complement strand
GATGGGAGCGGACGATGGCTCTTCATAAATCCCCCCGGTGGCAAACCAAAACCTATGGATACAGGCTTGCTAGGACACCTTGTCAAATCCCCCTAACCATGGTCAAGTGGGTCAATGTAAGATCCAAGCAGTTGTCAGAAATAAAAGGAGTAAGATGCATATATCTAAAGGTTATAATGATCAAAAATGACACATACCATGATACCTGGACCAATTACCTCATGAAGCAAGAGCCTTCTCCGATACAAGACCAGGCCGATGGTGATGGATGTTGCTGCTGCTGATAAGACAAGTCTGACGAAAGAGAAGAAAGATGGGCCCTCCAGGGCCATACTCAGGTCAATCCTGCTCTCGGTACTCCATGTCTAGGACCTGTGGGCCTCGAGACATGATCTCCTAGTTATCCCTAGAAATCGGGGATAACATCTGGCTCCAACTCGGGGACATGTGCTCATCGTAGAGCGCATGAGAACCTCAGCATCTCTGACATAACCTGCAGACCTGCTCAACTAGAAAAGGGCATCAGTAACAAAGGTGGGGTGGTATTTCCACCCCGCATATATAGACACATATATAAAGCAATCATAAATGTGAATACAAAGTGAAATACTTACCTGTACTTACCTGTTAGCTGGATGTTGGTGTAATCAAATAGACAGTGAAGCCAATCCAGCAATGTCCCATGATACCTGCCTTTGTTCTTCATCATAAACCAACATAGTGATAAATTAAGCACAAAAATGTCATGAGTGGTAATGTATATCATATCATCGGAAATCTCAAAGTCTAACTCATGGAGGCGGGTGGGAGGGATAAAATCCTGCCAAGGCCATCTCTGAGGAAAGTACTCAATCCTCTTCAAGAAAGGGTCATGAGAAATGTAAGGTTCAGCAAACTGACTCAAAGTGCCTGCAAACTGGCTACCTCGGGCATCCTCACACTCCGAAGTCAGGGAAGGGATCGACAAAGACCTAGCAGACGACTGGCAAACTACCAAGGGAAAGTTGAAAAACTGGGATAATTGATTCAAACTCGTAGCATCCAACCGACCCTCGGAGTCTACGGTTTGCCTAAGAGGAAACTCAACATTAAAAATATACTTCCCAAGCACACCTTTAATGGACAAGCACGGTAGAGTAATAACAGGTGGCTGGAGTGAAAAGTCATGAGAGACTTTCCTTAGGCTTAATGTTCTTATCCGAGCAGAGAGGTGACTGACAATCATCTTCACAAAATAAATCCAAATGCTCAAAATAGTCATCAAAGTCCTCAAGGTATGACCGAAAATCATCAGGAAAATAAGGTACTGGGTCATCCTTGGGTTTTTGGAGAGTATGGGTAAAAACCTCATCTCCTTGTTGCCACTGGTCAAAAGTAATCTGTTGTGATAATTGCAAGGGCAACATCTGAAAATGACTCTCAGTGTCATAGATGGGATCCAAGTCATAACCAACTATATCCCACCTACGTCTCCCAACATGTATGAACTCATCAATGTTATCAACAATGTCACTATCTGTGCCATAACATGCAAGGTTTGAGACATTTGAAAATTCATTCTCCTCCTCCTCATTTCCTTCATCATAAAGTAAAGCATCATCAAAAACTAGGTGAGGAGGGTAACTTACTGTTTCTTCTTGTGCAGGGGATTCGAGGACTTTGGTGTTTTCAGCATGTGTTATTGTCTCATCCTCATGGACTGCTTCTTTGTCTTTGATTGCACAGAAAGGGCCATCAACTTCGTTCAAAGCTTTATTTTCTCCTTCATTTTCTGAATCAAGGAATATGGAATCATCGGAATTCTGAAGTGGAAAGCAACTAACCTCATCTTCACTTCGCTGTGCAGGAGAAACAGGTTCTTGGATGACCTCATCAGAGGGAGGAGTGCGGGTGGATAATTCATCATTTTGCTTAGGTTCTCGCTCCTTAATCACGTCCTCATTTTGCCGATCAAAAACTTGTTCCCTTCTCTTTTGTGGATCTTCAGCAAAGGTTTCAAGGGAAACTAGTTTTATCAAGCTGAGAGTGTCCATGGTGTTACCATTGATTCCGAACAAGAAGAGATTCTTTTCGATCTAAATGGCCATGTTGTGAGCTTCTGCAGATGTTTTCGGATTTTTTTTATTTAGGAGGAAGCTCAAATGCCCCTGAAGTCCATTAGTATAGAGATAAACGAGGTACTTGTCTTTAGGACGATGGTTTTCAGGAATCTAGTAAAGCAACTTCTGGAACCTAGCCTCGAAAACTTTGACAATCTCATACCCTGCTTGTTTTATGCCTTCAAGGTCTTTCAGTAATGATTGTACATCTTCCAATTTCAAAGCCCACTTTGCAAGGAAGATTTCTTCAAAATGGTCCATGGATGTGATGCTGGCAACCGGAAGATTATCATACCATCTTTTAGCCCCTTCATGCAGAGAGGCAGAGAAGAGTTTCATCACCAAGTCTTCGGCCTCGTCACTAACAGGGCGGTATTGAAAGAACTCCCAAAATTTGTTCATGTGATAATCGGGACTTTCTCCATCGAGGCCAAAGAATCTAGGGAGCCAATTCTTATAAAAGAGAGGCATTTTTCTGGGATATCCCGAGATTTTACTCATGTCCAAAGGTTTGTAGTTCCCTGGATCCCATTGTGAATTCATAGTTGGCTTCATCATTAGTGGAGTCGCCAGATAGTTTTCTTGAAACTATCAAAAGAAAAGGGGAATAACACCCTAGTGGAGTCGCCAGATAAGCTTGCAAGAAAAGGTCTCTGAGACAAGGCTTACCGAAAAGATTTGTCGTCTAAGGAGAATTGACTCAGTGTTCCCCGACAACGGCGCCAAAATGTTATCGCACAGTTTGTAGCTAGGTCAAATGGCTAGAAGGTAGAGGTCAAACTGCCGTAACAGGAACCTTCCCCACCCAATGTCACCTCAATGGGGAAGTTCTTTCTATTCAAGGAGGTTAGCCCAGGGGAGACGTCCCCGGTAACTTGGGGTTTTGAAGAGGCCAAAGTATAAGGGTCAAAGCAAAAGTTCCTCCTCACAGGTTACCACCAAGATCAGATAGTCGGGCTAATCAGCCAATAAAGAAGTGTATGCCCAAAAGAGAACACCTGCCCGAAACAAGACAACAACAAAAGAATATATGCAGGCTATAATTCAGTGGGTTAGTACTTCATATAACTATCTGATATCAATAAGTAAGCAATGTAAAACAACAGATATTAATGAGATCAACATTTTATCAATATAGCAATGGAGAATATCAATTCATCAATAACTATTGAGATGATGTAGCCAACAATGTATTTAACCAATTCTTTACTCAATAAATGCCTTTAACCATCATCTAATTGCTTATCAACAAAAGTTGTTGCGTCAAGATGGAATAACCAAGATGACGTCAGCCTAGTTAGGGTTAGCTAGTTAGTTAGGGTTTCAAATTTAAAAGTTTTGAGAGGTTGTTTGAGCACTATCACTTCAACGTTGTGGAGTTAAGATCAGTGCCTAGGGGTAGATGGAGTCAATTAAGGAGAGGACGCAAGATTTGAAGGGATAAAGGCTAAGGACAAGAGGGAAGGGTTCTAGAGTGTTGTAATGGCAAGGCCCTAGAATCAAAACCCTAGGGGAAAGAGGCTCACTCCGGTGTTGCTTAAGCAAGGCCTCATGCTCTTTCCTCCTTCCTTAGGTCAAACTTGGCAAAACGGCTAGCATAAAAGATAAGTTAAAACAAGAGGATGAGGTGAGGGAAAGTGTTGCAATGGCAAGGCTTTATCACCAAACCCTAGAAGATGGACGGCCCTAGGTGTAGATAACCTAGGCCTAGGACGTCACCTCCTTCTTAACCTTTGAAAATCACAGCTAGCACAAGGGAAAAAGGTAAAGAGAGTGTAGCAAAGGCTAGGCTCTTCCTTCCTTCTTCAATGGCTGAATATTTCTCTCTAAGGGGACATGAAACAAGGACCTACTTGTGTGCTTGTCACCTAGGGTTTTAAAAATCAGCAAATTTATAGTAAATGCAAGAATATAAACCTACAACCATTCAATTAAGAAGTTTTGCAAGAAAACGCTTACATATCATAATGAAAAAGCATGTGCAAACCCTAGTTGTAAACCTTCCTTCAAGAGAAATGCAAAATATGCCAAGAGAATCCTCCCATCAACAAGTGCGCCTCACTTTAAAAGACCAAATACCCAATAAGGGCGCAAAAATCAAACCTCACAAGAGAGTGAGTTGTGTGTTATGTTCAAATGAGGGAAAAACATCTTCAATATATAGTGTATCATGACCTATAATTAAAATTAGGTCATTAAAAATAGCCGACAAGGCTACAAACTAAAATCATATTGTTTTTACATTAAACTGATAAATTAAAGCCCTAAATGAGCATAAGCAAGACGTCAAGCCCTCCTGAGGGAGACGTTGGCCCTTTTTAGGGAAAAATGCAGCACAAATGACCAAACGTTGGCCCTTTTTAGGCCTCCAAACCCTGCCACACGTGCCAGCTGCCCTGTCAAATTGCCATACGTTGAAGGTGACGTTAGTGGCCCCTAGGTGACGTCCTGGGCCATCAAAGGGAGACGTTCCATCAGAAATGGGTCAACCCCCCTGGGATGGGCTCAGCCAAAGTGTCCTAGATGGAACGTCCTTCTTCTTCTCAGGTGCAAAAGCTCAATCAAGTATTGTCCTGTCTCTGCCCCTGATGGGGTCCCAGCAACCATCCGATGGGCTCTTCAGCCCCATGGAGGTCCGAACTAATCATCTCCCCATGTGTACTGGTCCAAGTGGTACCTGTCCGTTGAGCATGGTCCTGCACATTGAAAACTTTGCCCTCCATGGGCTCATTAGTCACAGGGATCATAGCAATGTCAATCACATTTCATCATTAGTATTATTAAACATATGCATGAAAACCCTGATATATCATTCAAAAGCTCAAGGACGTTACAAAGACCTACAATACAAAGCCGAAGAAAAAGACAAAATACCCTATTGGGCTAGCATCCATAAGGGAAGGAAAGTTTCCAAGGGGTATCATCCAAACCATGTAAAGTGAGGTGATGTGTTCAAAGGATGTCCAGACATACGAGTAGAGTGAAAGACAGGGATGCATGATATTACCTGTGGGTGCCTTTGTAGAAAGCGAGCTGTACCCGTCACGGATGCAATTCTTTCCAAGCCCTTTATTGCCTTTATTCTTTCTTTTCTTTATTTGCTTTCTTCTCTTTTTATTTCAAGAACTAACTAGAGGACACTTCCTTGGCGTGGTGACCAGAGCTGACAGTGTTACCCACAAGCACTTTCACAGAGATGATAAGGCTGGATCGTGATGAGACCCCCTTTCCCTTGGCCATGCAACCAAAGGTCACTGCCCTGGCATGGTAACCAGATAGTGGCAATGTCATACTGTTAGGTACCCATGAACATAATAGGCTGGCTCGTGATGAGACCCCCTATCCTCTTGGCTAGGTCTTGTTTTTGTTATTTTTCTTCGAGTCCCTCTTGTNTAATAGGCTGGCTCATGATGAGACCCCCTATCCTCTTGGCTAGGTCTTGTTTTTGTTATTTTTCTTCGAGTCCCTCTTGTTTCTTGCTTAGAGGCCTTTTATTGCCTTCTCAGGGATCCCTGGGCGAGGCATCTCTAGGTTTCATTTTTTATGGCTTTTATCTTTTACCAGCTGCTTTTACCTTCTGGGCCTTTAGCCCCTTCTTCCCACGAGATAAGGTGCAACCCCACAAACAGATCATCCTAATGCCCAGACTAGGGGAATGGGGCAGATGAGTGGGAGATAAGATGAAAAAGTGATAATATGATGGGAGCGGACAATGGCTCTTCAGAAATCCCCTCGGTGGCAAACCAAAACCTATGGGTACAGGCTTGCTAGGACTCCTTGTCAAATCCCCCTAACCATGGTCAAGTGGGTTAATGTAAGATGCAAGCAGTTGTTAGAAATAANCCTAACCATGGTCAAGTGGGTTAATGTAAGATCCAAGCAGTTGTTAGAAATAAAAGGAGTAAGATGCATATATCTAAAGGTTATAATGATCAAAAATGACACATACCATGATACTTGGACCAATTACCTCATGAAGCAAGAGCCTTCTCCGATAAAAGACTAGGCCGATGGTGATGGATGTTGCTGCTGCTGATAAGACAAGTCTGACGAAAGAGAAGAAAGATGGGCCCTCCAGGGCCATGCTCAAGTCAATCCTGCTCTCGGTACTCCATGTCTAGGACCTGTGGGCCTCGAGACATGATCTCCTAGTTATCCCTAGAAATCGGGGATAACAAGGTGAACTTCTAGGCATGGGGTTCATGACATACAAGGGTATGTATTGTCTCATTTATGGGTGCCTTTGTAAAGGGTGAGTTGCCCTTCATCTGCGATGCAACATTTTTCCAAGCCCGTTTATTGCCATTAATTTATTAAAGTCCCAACACTGTGTACTCCCCAAGATAAATCAATAAGGGCGGGGGGCAATACCACAGTGTCACTTGAAGCTAGAGGCACACATAGTGCCATATGCATGGAAAGAAAGGGACACCGCATGAGTGTATACACCTCAACAAGTTGGACATCTATTTATGGTGTATTTTGCTTTTGCAAGTCTCTGATTTTTTCAAGAGATAACAGTTCATTGTTTCTGAAGACCTCTTGGGCGAGCATCTAGAAGTTTTTATGATTGGATTTTATCTTTTTCCAACTACTTTCCCCTCTGGGCCTTTAGCCCTTTCTTCCCATGAAATGAGGTACAATCCCTTCTTAGGTCAGTACACCCGAAAATCTCAAACGATAAGGAGACGAAATGGAAGTATGGAAGGTGATAAGTATGATCGGGAATGGACGATGACTCTTCAAGGAACCCCCCAATAGCACCTTATTCCCGAGGGTGACCAACTTACTAGGATAACATGACACCCACCAAGGTTAAATAAGGCAAAGAGTTTAAATTCCATGCAAACGTTCTGTAATCAAGAAAGATTATTTGCAACATGTTCAAATGCTTCAAATATTAGAGTGACACTTACCATGATACCCGGACTCATTACCTCATGGAGCAAGACTCATTACCCTCTGGGACCAGGCCAGTGTGGTGGATGTTGCCACTGGTGATGTGTGGAATGCATCATGAAATGAAGGGGCCCTCTGAGGCTATGCTCTGTACATCAGGCTCTCGACACTCCATGTCTTCAACCTGTGGGCCTCGAGACATGATCTCCTTAGTTACCCCCGGGTTGGGGGTAACATCTGGCTCCTACTCGGGGACATGCTCACCGTAGAGCGCATGAGAACCTCAACATCTCTGGTATGACCTGTGTCTTCCAAAACTCAAGAAAAGGCATTAGAGTATCTAGGGTGGTACTATCACCCTTTGTCCATATATGATAAAAATCAAAAGCAAATATTGAAAGAAAGTATCTCTACTCTAACATGTAATCATGATCATATAATATATACAAATGAAATAAAGCAATATGAAAATGAAAATGCAACTACACTAACATTATATGCATGGTATTTACAATGGATGCAATTTCCTACCTACCTATACTTACCTGTTAATTGAATGTTAGGTATAGTCATATAACCAATGAAACCATCCTAGCAATATATCATAATACCTGCCTCTATGCTTCATCATAAACCAAAACAATGATAAGTTAAGCAGAAAAATAGCATGAGTTAAAGCATGCATCATATCATAAGGAATCGTAAAATCCAACTCATGGAGGCTGGAGGGAGGAACAAAATCATGCCAAGAGGTATCACCACAACCTTTCCCTATCCATCCCAAAATAGGGCCAAGAAAATCAGACGAAGGTAGATCCTCATCCTCAGCTACAAGGCTATCTCCAGAAAGTTGAGAAGAAGGGATGAAAAAGAACCTATGGGAAGTTCTACGGTTGTCTATGGGAAAAGAGGGTGCAAGGTAAGGGATGAAACCAGGCCTAGAGAAAAAATTTAGCTCCCAGCCAAAGGCTTGTTGATTTTGTGTATGAAACTCGAAAGGCCTACAACCAGCCAAAGGTTGAAAACAACTCTATATGACAAGCGAGTGACCATCTTGAAAGGAACCCCCAATCATATTTGTAGCAGAATGGCAAGATGATAGTAGAGTAGGTTGGAAATTCTTGTCACAAAAATCCTGCTACCAAGTCCTCACCCTTATCAAAATTAGAGCACCATGACGGTTGAAAATTTTCTTCATAGGATAAATCCAAGTGCTGAAAAGAATAAGCATCGAACTCCTCAGGGCACGACCGAAAATCATCATGAGAATACTGCAAAAGGTCATCCATGGGTGGTTGGAACAAGTTCGTAACCATGTCATCTTCATGTTGCCAAACATCTGGGTTAGTATCAATTACATATGGTTGTTGTAAAGGCAACAATTGAAAATGACCTTCAACATCGTAAATGGGGTCTCCATTACGACCAATCACATCCCATTTACATTTCCCAACATGTATGAACTCATCAATATTGTAAATCCCATCATTACCTTTATCATAACATCAAGGGCCTAGTACATCCTAGGGTTCCTCTATTTCTTCACTTTCAGAATCATAGAACAGGGCATCATCAAAAACCTGGAAAGGGAAATGACTTACCATATTCTCTTCTTCTTTTGCAAGAGGGACAAAGGCTTGGATGACTTCATCAAATGGAGGAGCAAATATCATCACTTCTTCCTCATGACTGGCCTCTTCAGGCTCTCATTTTTCAATCAAGTCTTCATTGTCTGCAATAGAATCATGGGATAGTTCTTGTTCCCCTTTGAGAGATTGGTAATCTTGTTCATAAATCTCTTCTCACGCTCTTCCTTTGGAAATGCACAATCTTCAAAGCCTTCGTCCCAAGAACACTCAGGGTTTGAAGGATATTGGTTAACAAGTTGAGCTTCCCTAAGTTCTTCTACAATCTCAGTAGTGAACCCTTCGTCATCCAAGACCATTGTGAGATCTTGAAGAACATCTTCATATGTTTGTAACCAGGGCGCCAATACTCAATAAATTTGCTAACGAGATCTATGAGAGAAGATATGCCCTTTGGCTCACAACAATCCTTGATCCAATCTCGTGCTTCTAGGGGGAAACAATATATGAATAATGTTATTCGTACATCTTCATGAGGTGTTCCTACTTCATATAGATACTCAAGAAACCTTGAAATATGAAGGGCAGGAGAACCTCCCTCGAATTTTGGATAGTCGTCTAACCATCTTTTATCTATTTTGAACTCATTCGGATACCCATGAATACTCCCAAAATCACTGGAGGGAAATCTTTCATGAAGAGCCATAATTCAATCGCTTGGAAAATAGCTCAAAAGGTATCATGGAGTCGCCAGATAACCCTTTTCCTTTTAGGATTATCAAAGGAAGTGAGGGAATCACCCTCAGTGGAGTCACCAGTAAGCTTGAAGGGTAAGGGCTTCGAGAAAAAGCTTACCAAAGATGTGTCGTTGAAGAAAACTGACTCGATTCTTCCTCAGCAACGACGCCAAAAATGTTATCGCACAATCTGTACTTGCCCAAAGCCCAAGGCAAGTGAGGAATATTGGCGTAACAATGGGATATCCTATCACTGTCACCTCAATAGGAAATCCCCTCTTTTAGGGAAGGATGCAAGTCCAACCCAAGGGAGGCATCTCCAGTGGCCTAAAGGGCTGGGTAGGCTAAGGTTATGTCAAGAAATACCCCCCCTCTCACTAGTCACCAAAGTCAACAAAGTCTATGTTTGAGAAATTGAGGCCAAGAAGTGTAATTTGTGTACCTTCCCGGAACAAGAACAACAAAGCATATATATGGCAATTTCATGTACAAAAATGATAGTAAATCCTCCAAAGACGATAGACAATGCAATTATATGATGGCTGAAGCAAAATTACAGTTAGATGACGGTTTATAACAGCCAAGAATAAATTGTAACAGCCATAAGAATTAGTGCTCAGAATTGCAAGAAAAGACAATGAAAATTGAGTATATATCAAGTAGATTCCTTAGCAATTGTCACAAGAAAGTTCTAAGTAAGTTAGCTATGAATTAGCTTAGTTTATGCAGAAAATTTGCTGCAGTTAGATGGTTGTAGCAAACATTTATAACAGCTGCAAGAAAGTTAAAGATCTAGGCTAAGTTAGTGTCAGACTTAGTTGGCATAGGCTTGAGAGAATAAGGTTTGAATGTTCGATCAATCTTCCAACAAGAAAGAAGTGAGAACTAGTGCCTTTTAGGGTTTATGTTGTCAATTATGTTAGCACAATAACTTGGAGAAACAACAATGATTATACTTGTCTAAGAGATGAAAAGGTGGAAGCTTGAGGAGTAGCAACTTAAGTCCTCAAGTACCAAGCCCTTAACAGAAGGTTCAACTAGGGTGTAGGCACTTCTAGGCCCTAGCGATTTCTCCTATCCTTAGACTCTTGAAATATATTTAATGCAATAAGAACTAGACAAAACTTCTAAAGTGAAAGCACTTTAGGGCTCTAGAAGATTGTCTAGACAAGATCTTCTTAGGGAAGACTAGCAAAACAAAGAGCAAGAAAGAAGCACCTTAGGTTTCTTACTCCTAGGGTTTTCAAACAAGCAATTTCATAATCTTAAATATGAACAAGTAAACATACCATAAACATTTATCATGAAATGAAAATTGCAGATTTACTTACTTCACCAAGAATAATCAAGCATAAAAACCCTAGATTTGCCAAAATTCCACCAAGAAATGATCCAAAATGCATCCAAACAAGTCTCCAAGCAAATGTGGCTCAAAATTTCAGCCAAATACCCCACAAAGGGCATCAATTTCAGTCCTCCTCTTGTGAGAGGTGACTTGTGATGTAAAAATGAATTTAGCCAGCCATATTTATATGGAAAATCCTGGCTTAATTACCCAACAATTGTCTTTTCACAGTTTTGAGCCTACATGTCAATTTGCTTATTAAAATTAAAAATAAAATCAAATCTTTACAAAATAACCCTCAAAGGATGATGTAATGCCCCTTTAGGGTGACATTAGGCCTCCTCAAGGAGACATTGAGTTGGAGAAGCACAGTGCTAGGCCTCCAAAGGCCCCAATCCATGTCCATACGTGCCAACACTGTGGTTTAGAACCTCCAAGTATCAAACCCTAGCCCTGAGTGACATGATAGGTTACTAGGGTGACGTACAAGGCCTCCAAGGGCTAACATCCAAGTGGGGAAGGCTGGTAACCCATCGTCTAGGCCTGCCAGGGTGCCTACAAAGGCAGCGTCCTCTTTCTTCACACTGCAAACTAGTCATCACGATCTTGCCCCAATCCTGGGGTCTCTGCATCCATCCTTGGGATTCAAGCCCTCGTGAAGGTGCGAACCGATCATCTCCTCATGAATACTTGTCCATTGGGCAAGGTCCTACAAAGGAAAATAGGTACGCCCTCCAAGGGTCCATGAGTCACAAGTATCATAACTAGTAAGCCACATCTAATAATCAAACCACACGAAAATGTGCATCAAGCCCCCCTTTTCAAACTAAACAAATGCTCAAAGACGCTATACAATTTGTCAAATTTAGGTGTGGGAGGGGTCTCAAGGCATCCTATTGGGTCAATCATTCCCCAAGTCCAAGGTGTTTCCAGAGGGAAACCCATCTAAGCCATGTGTGCATGTGAAGTGGAGTGGGGTGAACTTTTGGGCATGGGGTTCATGACATACAAGGGTTTGTATTCTCTCATTTATGGGTGTCTTTGTAGAGGGTGAGTTGCCCTTCGTCCACAATGCAACATTTTTCCAAGCTTGTTTATTGCCATTAATTTATTAAAGTCCAAACACTAGCTACTGCCCAAGATAAATCAATAAGGGCGGGGGGCAATACCACAGTGTCACTTGAAGCTAGAGGCACACAGAGTGCCAGATGCATGGAACGAAAGGGACACCGCATGAGTGTACACACCTCAACAAGTGAGACATCTATTTACTATGTATTTTGCTTTTGCAGGTCTTTGATTTTCTTAAGAGATAACGGTTCATTGTTTCTCAAGACCTCTTGTGCGAGCATCTGGAAGGTTTTATGATTGGCTTTTATCTTTTGCCAACTACTTTCCCCTCTGGGCCTTTAGCCCCTTCTTCCCATGAAATAAGGTACAATCCCTTCTTGGGTCAGTACACCCAAAAATCCCAAAAGATAGGAGACGAAATGGAAGAAGTATGGAAGGTGATAAGTATGATCGGGAATGGACGATGACTCTTCAAGGAACCCCCCATTAACACCTTATTCCTAAGGGTGACCAACTTAGTAAGATAACATGACACCCACAATGGTTAAATAAGGCAAAGATTATAAATTCCAAGCAAACATTTTGTCATTAAGAAAGATTCTTTGTAACGTGTTCAAATACTTCAAATATTAGAGTGACACTTACCATGATACCCGGACTCATTACCTCATGGAGCAAGACTCATTGCCCTCTGGGACCAGGCCAGTGTGGTGGATGTTGTTGCTGGTGATGTGTGAAATGCATCATGAAATGAAGGGGCCCTCCGCGGCTATGCTCTGTACATCTGGCTCTTGACACTTCATGTCTTCAACCTGTGGGCCTCGAGACATGATCTCCTTAGTTACCCCCAGGTTGGGGGTAACAAGAACTTCATCAAAGATAGAATCTCGAGGTTCAATCACATTGTTGTAAAAGATCAGTAACAAAAGTACACTAACTCGCTTAGGACTTTTGTCAAACACTTAGTAAGCAATGTTTTCTATCTTAAATGAATAAACCCACATCCAGCTATATTCCATAAGCATAAACACACATTACTAAGCAACTAGCAGCGGAAAATAACAATGAACAGCATTCACAAAACACATGTGCATACTCAAAAATTCTGGCAACTAGCTAGGGAAAACCCCGGAATGGGGAAACCCACCAAGAGAGATTTATTATCAGCTTCAAGAATCACAAAAGCTACAATAGTAGTACATTTGACAGCAAGAGAAACACTTACAGACACCCACAATTGTCCCAAATATTTCTGCCTTGAAAATTGTGCCCAAAAGTCAGCACAGCCTTGCTTCAAATCAGCACCTCAAAAATAATGCCAACCTGCTATTGTACGGTCTTATCTGTACAGCTTTGCAACGGCAATAAATACCTCAAAACAACCTCGAAAATCATGCCACAGTCAACCTCGAAAATCATGCCCACTTTCTTGCAGTACGACTTGTACAGATCTGTACAATACGACCTCTCACTCAACAGTGAACTTCAGCAACTGCTCACATAGAAATTTCTCCTTGGGATTTGTGCCCAAGCTCTCTTGGAAATCATGCCAAAAATTGTTGCATACACTTTCTTCCTATCTCTCTCAAATCTCTCTTGACTTGTCTTGCACACTACCCTAGGCTAACTCTTATAATTTGAAAGTGACTTTTCACCTTCCCTATCCCTAAATCCAATGGCC
>JASDQU010736103.1:165489-182048 GCA_032191745.1 Picea mariana | reverse complement strand
GATGACAACAAGGGGTCCACTGGGATCACAGTTTGCCCTAATATATCCAAGGAGCAGAGACAAAAATATATAAAGATAGAGGAAGTTGCACAAAAAAAGTATGGTAAAAAACAAAAGCTTCAATCCGATGCCTCATCTAGATTTGGTGGCAACACATCTCCATCTCAACGTGGTACTGGTTCTGGAATCTCTGGATCTAGAAGAACAATAGCAGATTTCCTTGATATTGGAGGTAGGGATGAGGTGGATGCAAAAGTGGTCAGGTTTCTCTATGCTTGTGGTGTCCCATTCAATGTGCTTCGCTCCCCTTATTGGCACGATCTTGTCAAGGCAATCAACGAAGCCCCCAAAGGATACAAGAGCCCCAGCTATGAGAAAGCTAGAACTGTGTTACTTGACAGGGAAAAAGCAAAAATTCAAAGAGCTCTAAAACGGTTTACAGATGAATGGTCAGACAATGGGGTATTTGTTGTATCAGATGGTTGGATAAATGTTAGAAACCAACATTTGATCAATGTTCTTGGTGTTTCTGCTAGCGGTGCAATGTTTCTTGCAGCACATGACTCCTCTTCAATTATTGCATCTTCCCAAAACATTTCAGATCTCCTCTTGAAAACAATTAATGATGTTGGTCCTTCTAATGTGATTCAAGTAATCACTGATAATGCAGCAAATTGTAAGGGAGCAGGTAAAATCATTGAGCGAGCTCATCCACACATCTTTTGGTCTGGGTGTTTGGTGCACACCTTGAACCTTTTGATGCATGATATTGTCAAGCATAGAGAATGTGGATGGATTAATCAGTTGTACAAGAAAGGGAAGCAACTCATCAAATTAATCATCGGGCATACAAGGGTCAATTACTTCTACAACACTCACTCTAGGTTGCAGCTACTTAAGATTGCAACCACTAGATTTGCTAGCTATTACCTCACCTTTAGGCGCCTATTGAAGGTGAGAGAAGTTTTGGGTGCAACGGTGATGAGTGATGAATGGGATGAATTGAGCAATGATAGAGAAGGTGCAACAACAGTGAAGGAGACAGTCCTTGACAATCAGTTTTGCTCACAGGTTCGGTTTGTTTTGCAATTCACCAAGCCAACTTATCACATGATCAAGTTTGCAGATTCAAATCGTCCAATCATTGGGGAGGTGTATGAGCAAATGGATAGTATGCTAGGGCGGATTAAAGACATTGTTGAGCCTAGAGATGTCAACCTTTATAACCATATTCGTGTAGAGGTGGAAAAACGGTGGGAAATGCTAAATATTCCACTACATGCCTTAGCATATGTGCTAACACCTAAATGCTATAATGTATCATGGCTTTCATCACCAGCACCTAGTGGTGGGACCAAGAAAAGACCACACCAAGATCCAAAGGTTCAAGCAGGTTACATGAAAGCATTAGATAAACTCATCCTGGACGAGGAGGAGTGTGACAACATAAGGAGACAATTGAGCCATTACATCCTTAGCAATGGTGCCTTTGGGACCAACCATTCAATTAGAGATCGAGGGAATCTGAGTTCTCTTGAGTGGTGGAACATGCATGGTGGTATTGCCCCACTGCTACAACGTTTGGCAACACGGGTGCTTTCACAGGTAGTGAACACTTCTTCTGCAGAGAGGTGTTGGAGCTCCTACAGTTTCATCCATAGCGTTAAAAGGAACAGGTTGAATGTAAGTCAGGCAGAGAGCTTGGTCTATGTTCATTACAACTTGTGATTGTTGTCCCATTACTGTGAGGAGGCACAGATGGATCAAAACTTGAGGCGTTGGGACAACAATCCGGAGGAGAATAATTTAGCAATTTAAGGGTGTTCTTTTGGACGATGATGATCATGTTGAGATGCCACCCCCATATAGTGCCAGGGTCTCCATGTCCAGGATTCCAACTACAGCAGTAGGGGCTTCATCTTCAGCTTCGTCGCAGTCGTCTGCATCTACTTTTGCAGTACCCGCGGTGGTGGAAGGAGGACCTAATAGTTGTTTACAATTTGATGATTCTCCTTTTTCATTACTTTATATGTCATAGTATATAGATGATAGATTCATAGTATTTGGCAACTAGCTGAGACTTCAGTTTAATCTTTAAACTTTAAACATTATTGTTTTGGACCTTTCAGTCTTCATAGTAACTTCAGTGTAGATGGCCTATTTTGTAAACATAACTATTTGGTCATGACTCATGTTATTGTTGACAGTTTTTGGATATATGATTTCATTTCATAAATTTATGGTCTACTTTCTACAATTGCTAGAATCTAGAATCTAGATGGTTGATGCTCGAATGATTAATCATTGATGAACTATGTAGTATGGATGCCATTTCTATCTATATTGATGTACAAATATGCATGTTTTCATATATTCTGCAGCTAATTTGTCTTTCTACATATTTTTTTGAATACAAATGCAATATATATAAAAAATTATATATATATAACAGACACTTCCCAGACGCTTCGCTTCCGAGGATTTTTGGAAAATGACGCTTCCGACACTCCCGCTTCTGGCAACACTGCTTTACAAGATCAAGGGACATGATTCATTCCCTCCAAAATAAATCACTTAAATTTACTAAAGTTATTTTCCACTTTATGACATGAAGTCACTTTAAGAAAATATTAGAAGGTCACTTTAATAAAAGAGTCACTTTATTACAACTTTATAAAACGCCTATTACAAAGTCAAGTGCCTAGTAGTGTGAATGCAAGGTCATTTCTGCAAACAAGACAAAACATGCGAAGTACCTCCTGAGCTATAAAAGCTAACACTTGTGAGTGGAAGGAACATATAGATGATATGTCTTGGAAACTTCAATATAGCCCACCAAAATGTAGGAATGAATTTTAGGTTCTAATTTGTTTGGCTTTTCACTAGGAATATGGGCTCAAGCACTTGATCAAAACTTTTGAAATTTGAAACTAGCAGTTTGTTTCCATACCATTTCCCATATGGGTCTTACCTTGTTAACACAAGTAGGTATCCAATTCATAATGTGGGTTGCTCAAACAACTACTTCTCCTAAGAATTTAAGTTGTATTGGCATAGAGTGAAGCAAACATCAAGCCATCTTCATAATAGCTCGATTCTTTCGTTCAACTACTCCATTTTGTTGTGGACTGTATGGAACAATTCTCTGACTATAGATGCCATGAGAAACGAGAAAAATTTTGAAATCATTCTCAATATATTCTCCTCTGCCATCAATCCTGATATGCTTTATGCTTTTTTTGCTTTAATTTTCACTAATGATTTGATTTCTTTGAATTTCCCAAAAGCTTCACCGTTGGCTTGAATGGGTATCTCCAAAGACAAGAAAAAACATCAATGAAGGGGAGGAAGTACTTAGCTCTCCAAAGAGCACAAGTGGCCATAGGCCCACAAATATCACTATGAATCCATTCAAGAGGCTGAGAAGTTTGCCTCACCTTGTCCTTAGGAAAGGGCTCTTGATGGTGTTTCCCTAGCAAACACCCTTTGCAAACACCGCTAGGTGGTTCAATCCGTGGACAATCATTAGCCATGTGCATAAAACTCATATATCGAAAAGACCCAAAGTTTGTGTGTTCCAAACATTGATGCCATAGCATGCTCGTGTTATTGGCATTGGCTACCATAGCAACAAATCCTTTCTATTCCGAGAAAGAAGGAGTCTTCCCAACTGGTACATATGATAGGATTCATCGCAATATCCTAAGAAAACCACTTTAAAACCATCATTCATGTCCTTTACAACCCATCAATCCAGCCAAAATTCCATTTTTTTGTTGGTGTGTGTGATGCAGAAAACAGAAACAAGATTCGGTCAAACTCCTGGAACATGAAGGGCAAACTCTATCACCTTCTAGGGAGGTTAGTGCCCAACCATGAAAATATAAATACTATAGGACAACACAATTATAATTGGAAGCATGCTCGTGTAATATCTGTTTCTTTTTCTTTCTGATTTTGAGTTGCTAAAGATTAAGGCTCAAAGGTAACTCCATGCTTATTTGGCACCCGTGTTCTTACTGCAGCTTGAGGACTACACTGGCCCTGCCAAGTAACACTTTGCCCCTATACAACTTAAATATTATCCCAGGCCCCAAACCCATATAAACCTGGGTCCCAGACTCTGTTGTACACTTCAAGTTTGCAAAGCTCAAAGTTGCATATTGTAAGTTCCAACATCCAATACGTCGGCCAATTGTGTGAACTTGAGATATGCATCGTTGAGCCTCACAACCTCGATATTCATATGAAACTTGGGTTTAATACGTCGGCCAATTGTGTGAACTTGAGATATCCATCTTTGAGCCTCACAACCTCGATATTCATATGAAACTTGGGTTTAGATGGGTTTGGGATAATGTCCATGCTCAATGCACCCAATACACCCCCACCCTAACCTGGCTCTCAGTGGTAAGAGTCAATGGGGGTCTCGATGCAAACATCCTAAACGTAATGCTGCTATCTCTATAGAGTATTACATCAGAACATAAGACCCAAAAAAGGCCATGTATCAGCAAGTCTTAAAACATGTCATAATCTTCCATATGCAACCCCTTAAAATACCCCTTAATTGTTATTCATGTGTGCTCGTCAGTGTTCAACCTTCATGTTATGGAATTAAATTTCCGATAATTTGCTCCTTGACTATCCCGGTGACTTGAGTCATTTCTCCAAACACTTGGGATTGCTATAATTCTTCTATTCAAAGTTTGCAAAGGTTTTGCCATATTAAGCCGTTTTTGCACTGAATTATCTCTCCTAGTAAGGATTCCAATATAATTAAACTGCAACAGAGATGCTACTTTGTTCTAGTGTAGAGATTATCACGAAAAATCGAAGAGAATGGGCTACAAGGAAAGTACCTGTGACTGCGAATGACCATATGAAGGGCGTGGAAGCGAAATTGCAGAGCAATCCATGGTATAATACATATAGAAAAAGGCTGCAACTTCTCCGACTTTAGGAGATCCTCGCTTCGCTTTGCTTATATGAATGCGATGAAAACCAATATTGTTGTTTATGGCTGCCTTTCACCCACGTAATCCCCTCAAGATATTGCCAACTTATCACTATTTCTAGTTTTGTTCAATGTCATAGTTTTTTCAACATTAATTATGCAATTGCTACTAACATTAACATTAACATTAACATTTCCTTACATTGTTTATATTTTGTCTTATGTGGATATTAATATATAACTAAATTAAATTAAATACAATATGGAGTTGTAATATTAATATATAAATTAAATTAAATATAATATAATATAATATGGAGTTCCTCGGATGTGGGTGTCCCCGAGCTCCACCTCGCGACCAATCTCTCCAGCGCATGCTTCAACGGACAAGTGTGCTCCACCTCTCCCTCTACTCATGCACATTAATACTTTGTTCAACCCGAGGCACAGGGCCTTAACTACTCCACTTGCACCAGCTCGGCTCCCGCAAGGCAACATTACATCAACCCAGTTCACGCGCATGCAAAAAATGAAGGCTCTGAACGTCCAGAACTTAAACAATTCCCACTCCGGGAATTGTCATTCCATCTCCCCCGACTAACTCTGACACACCCTCACAGCCTGTGGTGATTCTGGTTTTTGCAATCGGTCTCGTCTCACCCTCCTTCTCGTGCATCGCAAGCTCCATCTCCCGCAAATGCCCCCCTGTAAGCGTGCCACCCCCACTCTAGAAAGAGGCAGTCGTGGTGGTCATGCGTCCTCTGCACATCCTTCGCCCGTCATGGCCAACCAGGAAGGCTATGTCCGCTCTGTGCCAAAATCTCCTCGACAACTGCTAGATGACTGGGAGGAAGAACTAACGGGCACTCTCCTAGCCACTCAACGCACCCCCAGGCATCTCAACAGTTATTGGGTAGTAAAAAATCTTATCTCTCGCACCCTCCTCAACCTCCCGGGCATGTTCGTCCCGAACCCTCCCAACTCACCTTGCTTGCCTCACCCCCCAGTGCCATCCCCCCTCCTTCGAAAGCCCACCCTAGCAACTCGGCTCCTCTGGGAAACAAAGGCAAGCCCGCGGCAGAGGAAGGCAACGACACACCCTGGCAGAGGAAGGTAGTGGCTCACCCTGGCAAGCAGAGCTCACAGATGACTTCCTTCATAAAAAGCATGAGCCTTCCAGTCAAGGAACCCAGCTCTTCCAGTGACAGTGAATTCGGCAGCTGCCCCGTGGTGGAAGTCCCTCTGAATTGCCCTCCAAATGCGCCTAGCACAAATGTTTAATTCCTAAGCTCATGTTTATTTACAGGTTTCACAGTCTTGTCTAGTCTCAGTTTTCATGAACACTTTTATTGCTTTTGTAAACCTGGTTTCCCTTCAAAGGGCAGGCAAGAATGTCAAGTTTTTATCAGCCTGGTTTCCCATAAATGCCAAGCCTTAGTTTCAAGATTGTTTCTATTTTACTAATTTGCTCATAATTTAAACAAATTAAGAGAACTTGATGCTCATTATCATGTACCTTTGTAGTGACTGAGAAGAGGGAGGTCCTATTGCACTAAATTTGCTCTTCATGGTTTCTTAGCACCCTTCCTACTTCTTGCAATTCCCTATGATCCACTAAAACAACATATAGACCAGACCTAAGAACAAACAGAAAACCAAGATTCCATACTAAGGCCAATAGTAAACAAAATATAAGAATCCGGACAAATTGCCTTTTGGTTCATAGAACTACCTTTAGAGTTTCCCAAATTAGGCTAAAAACTTTAGAGCTAGAAGACCCTGGACCCCCAAGGAGGCCGAACCACCCCCAGTCACAGTCCACTCTACTTAAGAATAGAAATTATATAAAACAAATACCTCTAGATGGATAGGACATGTTACCTCCTAGAAGGTACCCTATATTTTTTCATGGCAACACCATTGTGAGACCGGGACAAATGCAAGTCTTAAGCCTTGTAGACCATGTGGATGATTATGTATATGGTATCCCAGGCCTTTGACGGTCGGTCCCTCTAGTCCCCATTCTCAATTCCTTTCATTCTAGATAAGATTGAAGGATTTGAGATGGATCTATTGGGACACATGGTTTATAGGAGCCATTCGTTTTGTAGGGGTGATCACACTATGTAGGACTTATTATGCCCATATTTTAAGCGCACCTATGTCTTTCCCACGTGGTGATCCGAAAATGATATTTTAAAGACTTGGTTAAGTTTTTTGCATGAGTTGAATTACCATTTAGAAATTGAAGAGAAGAACAAGATTCAATGAAAGAATGTTGCAGCCATCATAAAGAATGTAGAACAAAAAATGAACATTAAGAACAACAAACCATAATGCCAAAGATTGTTAACGGAGTTCGACAAAGTTGCCTACGTCTTCGGGCCTTTGTCTCAGTGGGGGAGGTTTTCTTATTAATCTTCAATGTTTCAAAAATACATCAGAAGTACATCAATTGGATTACAAACTAGTCTGGTTGTATTCTGCTTGACCTCAAGAATCCAACACAACTAACGACATTGAAAAAGGTTGAGTGTAGCTCCCGGAAATGGCCTCCAAAGTCCGCTTCCTCAATGGCTTCCCTACATAAAAATGGCTTACTCTCCACAACTTGGCATAATTCTGCTAATCTGAACCTCTCATGGCTATCAAAAACACTTGTTTTATGTATATTTTCAGTTGGGGGTCACATCCCAACTTCCTCCCAAAATCTAACCTCAAATCGGGCTCCAAATCTTCCAATAATGGGCAAAATCTCATTAAAATCAGTCTAAATAACCATAAAAATCCATTTCCTATAGTTTCAAACCCACAAATGGAAAAATGTTGGCGCACACCCCCTAAATAGGCTCGAGGGCGTATGTGATCCAGGTGGATATCGATGGCCACCCACCTATTCCACTGGCTCGAAAAACAGTTTTCCACCTCGGCAGTTTTTCGACAATTTTTCGGGTTCCAAACTTCTGGGGCCGTTTTGAGGCCCTAAACGATGTTTTTTGGGGATTTGGGGCCCAAAATACTAATTGGCCATAGTTTTGGGCCAATCAAAAAAATTTCTTCTCGGTTAGACCTTTCCAACGGGCTATCATGCACCTAAAACGGAGATCGTATGCAAAAGTTACGACCCCGGGAAGTTGATGTACTAACTTACCCAAATGGGGCCCACATGACTTTTGGCGCTTCATCTCTTAGGATTAGGTTTTTGGATGTCTGGGGTTTTTGACATTCTTGTTTATTGTAAAAGGCCNGTTGCATTTTACAGTTTCAGCTTATTTCCTTATTGAATAGAAAACCAATTTTATTGTATCTCTGTTATTTTGTGTTAAGAATCTTTTAATAATCTGTATTCATTTCGTTATGCTCATAAAATCTGGATCAATGGTATCAAAGCGGTCTGCTCCTTAACGTCTTAATGCATGTCCCCAACGAGGCCAAGGTACAAAGAATTGGATCTCGAGCTTGTTTCTCTTGAGGACAAAAGCTCTCGCACACCCAAGCGACCTCTCATGGCAGGAGAAAAGAAAAATGACGGGACAGGAGATCCTTTCAAAATGTTGCTTGAGGAAGTCCTCACGCAACAGTGGAACGAGATGATGGATAGTTTCGCGCAAATCCTTCGGCAGCTACCAACAAGCGACGCATCTTCCTCGAGCGGAGGCGCCGCCCCCTTCAAGGTACAAATCAACTTCGATATTCCAATATTTCAAGGTCAGATAGACACAGATGTTGTAGACAAGTGGTTGAATCTACTAGAAGGGTATTTTTTTGTCCATAACTTTTCGAATAGATAAAATATTACTTTTGCGCTCCTCAAAGCCATTCCCCATGTCAAAGATTGGTGGGAAACTTTCTGTGAGCAAAATGAAATAGAGGAACCCTCATTATTTACAGTCACGGCCACTTGGGAATCCTTTAGGGATGCTATTAAGGAACAATACTACACTGTCGGAAGTTATGACGACTTGTATACCAAATGGACCACACTGCGCCAAGAAAGAGACCAAGCAGTGCCAAAGTTCACAAATATCTTCCATACCTTGCGCACCAAGCTGGGAATCAAAGATTCAGAGCGACATTTGGTGCTTAAGTATCACGGTGCTCTGCATAGATACATCCAGACCGAAATGGAATTTCTGGACATCTCGTCCTTGGGCACGGCCTATCGATATGTCATCAAAATCGAGCAAAAGCTCAAACAAAAGACGCGACAATTTGGGCATGGGAACCCCTCACAGCAAAATCCAGGAAAGGGCAGCCCCAACCCACAGAACAAAGGAYAGAGCAAAGATGGACAGTATYAGGACAACCAKTCCAAGCCATAAGCAAAGAAGGACATCGGAAAGACAAAGAAAGATACGGGAACTGGTGTGACTTCCATAAGAGCCCTTGGCATAACACTATCGACTACCGCTCAAAGCAGTCACTAGTGGCCGAAGTGAAAGCCTCTAAATTAGATATGGGTTCTGACTCTGAGTCAGAACCAGAAAGGGGAATATGGATCATTGACGCGGAACCCAGTGCCACCATTGCTACCACCAAACTCAAGCCTAGTGAACTAGACGAGCCAGAAGAAGGAGAGCGCCTCTTCCAGACACAGATGTGGGTAAAAGGCACCCCGCTGCACTTCATCGTTGATAGCGGTAGCTAGAAGAACCTCATCTCAGCAGAGGTCGTCAAGCGGTTGGCTCTGCCGACAACGCCGCACCCACAACCCTACACCATTGGATGGCTTCGCCAAGGAAGTGATCTTCGCATCAACCAACAGCGTCGACTGTCGTACGACATCAAGCCCTTCAAAGACGAGGTATTGTGTGATGTTGCTCCTCTCGAAGTTTGTAATGTTCTTTTGGGCCAACCTTGTTTATGGAAATGTCTTGTTGTATATGAGTCTAGGCCCCGTAGTGTTATTATTACTTTGAACAAGAAACTGTATAGGATACCCAAGGCAGTCCCTCCTAGTGTTATTTCCTTGATCTCAACCAAGCAATGCAGGAAGGTCATCTCTAAGACCGGGAAATTTGTCTTCTTCGTGATTTCCTCTCAGAGTGAGAAAAAGATCGCAGCCACATCCAGGGCCTCCGTGACTGATCTCTCCACACAACAGAAGCAAATGGATAAGGTCGCGGAAGAATACTCGGATATCTTCTCCTCTCCTACCGGGGCACCTTTGCACTGTCAGGTCAAGCATCCCATCGATCTGACCCCAGGCGCACCGCTACCCATTGGGCCAATCTACCGTCGCTCTGTGTTAGAAAATGAGGAGATCAAGAGACGGATCCAAGAACTTATCCACAAGGGGCACATCCATCCCAGCTCATCACCTTGTGGGAGCCCAATCGTGTTGGTGCAGAAGAAAGACGGGACCTGACGACTCTGCATTGATTATCGGGCCCTGAATAAAATCACAGTCCGAAACCGGTACCCAATTCCCCGAATCGATGACCTCCTTGATCAGCTCACGGGGGGAAAATACTTCAGTAAGATTGAACTGAAGTCTAGCTACCACCAGGTCCCAATAGAACAAACAGATGTATGGAAGATTGCCTTCAAGTCAAAAGAATGTCTTTTTGAATGGTTGATCATGCCCTTTGGTTTGACAAATGCTCCAACAACTTTTATGAGGATGATGGACGATATCCTATGACCTTTCACCAATACTTTTGTAGTGGTGTATATGAATGACATCCTCATCTACAACAAGACTTGGGTGGAACACTTGCAGCATATTGAGAAGGTTTTGCACACCCTGTGGCAGCACAAACTATATGCAAACTTGGAAAAATGTTGCTTCAGCATGGACAAAGTCCATTACTTGGGCTACATCGTTGATCAACATGGTGTGCATGTGGATCTAGCCAAGATCCAGATCATCCGTGACTGACCAGCCCCAACCACACTCACTGAACTTCGGAGCTTCTTGGGCCTCACCAATTTCTATCGCAGGTTCATGCTGGGATTCTCTCATATCGCATGGGCCCTCAGCCAAGTAACCAGGGGTGGCGGTGAGGAAAAATTTGTGTGGGGCCTGTCCCAACAACAAGCCTTCGATGACTTGAAGAAGCGTTTGTGCTCATCCCCGATACTTTCATTACCAGACCTGTAAGATCCATTTGAGATCGATACAGATGCTTCAGACTATGTTGTGGGCGTCGTTCTCACTCAAAAATCCACCCCGTGGCATATCATAGTGAGACACTATGAGATGTTGTCTGTAAGTAGTTTACTTATGACAAATAAATGTACTCCATTGTGCAAGCTTGTCGCTAGTGGAGACATTACATTCTTGGGAAGGAGACAGTCATCCACACTGATCACGAGCCACTATAGTTCATGCAGACCCAAGGAAAATTGCAAAATGATCATCATCAGAAGTGGTGAACATACTTACAAGAGTTCCACCTCAACATCGAGTATAAAATAAGAAGTACCAACCGAGTTGTTGACTGCCTTAGCCAACCTCCAGTCGCGACACTCACCACGGTGCTAGACTATTGCGGCCACGAGACCTCCGAGTGGCCCCACCTCTGCGAGACAGACCGTGACTTCTCCACCACCTACCAAATGTTGGGCGCCACCTCAATGATCGCTAATTTTCATCTTCAGAATGGGCTGTTGTGTCGTCTGGGCCATCTCTGCGTTCCATCAAGCGAGCGCGCGAAGTTGATTTGGGAAGCTCACTACAGTCGGGTGGCAGGACACTTTGGCGTCGAAAAGACAGTGGTAGTGTTGCAAAAACATTTATACTGGTTGAAACTTCGATAGGATGTCAACAAATATATAAGGTCATGCACCGCCTGCGCTATTGCCAAATCGACCACTAAGAAATAGGGTCTGTACACCCCTCTACCTACTCCTAACAGGTCGTGGGAAACCATCTCAATGGACTACATGTCCAGCCTCCCATCCACCAAGAGGGGAAATGATTGTATTTTTGTGGTTGTTGATCGCTTTTCCAAGATGGCGATTCTAGCCTCCTGCAAGAAGAACATCACAGCAGAAGCTACTGCCAAGCTCTTCTTTGAATGAGTATGGGTACATTTTGGGATTCCACAAACCATTATCTCAGATCATGATAGTCGGTTCATCAGCTCATTCTGGTTGAGCCTTTGGTCATTGTTGGATACCAAGCTCACCAAATCCACTGCCTTCCACCCCTAAACAGATGGCCAAACTAAGGTCGTCAATCGGATGGTCGTACATATCTTACGCATGTGCAATTCAAAACACCGCCGCACATGGGATGAGATTCTTCCCTATGTCCAACATAGCTACAACTGAGCCCCGCATAAATCAACTGGCCATCGTCCCTTTCAGGTGGGGTTGGGATTCCAACCATTGCGCCCGATGGATGTTGCATTACCCCTGGCGACCACCTCGACCGACTCGTTCCCTGCTCCACCAGAAGCTGACAAAGCCACCCGGTTCATTGAGCGGATCCAGCACATCCTCCAACAGGTTCAGGATATTCTACAGAAGTCTAATGACAAGTACAAGCAGCGCCATGATCAACATTGGGTGCCACATAAGTTTCAGGTGGGTGACAAAGTTTGGTTGCATTTGCAGAAAGAATGCCTTATAGAGCCCCATCAGAAGCTTCGCCCACTCCGTTATGGGTCGTACACCATCACCAAGGTTGTGGGTGACAATGCTTTTGAGCTCAACATTCCCCCCTTCCTTGGTCTGCATCTAGTCTTCAACATGGCTTTCCTTCGACCATATTTCCCACCATTATTGGACACCTCAAAGATACCAGAGCAGTTGACACCAACATAGCTCAACCCTGACTGCATGCAACATGCATCTAGTAATCAAATTGTGGACACACAGATCAAGGTAACTCGACAGCAAAGGATCCAACTTATTGAGTTGTCAAAGCAGAGCAGCTCCTGCACCAAGGCAAGTGGCTCACCCGGGGCCAAATTCAACAGAAATTTCTTCATTTGATGGGGGAACTCAACGCAATGGAGACCATTGCTTCCTAATGAGGGAGGATTGATCCAGGTGGATATCGGTGGCCACCCACCTATTCCACTGGCTCGAAAAACAGTTTTCCACCTTGGCAGTTTTTTGGGTTCCAAACTTCTGGGGCCGTTTTGAGGCTATCGTGCACCTAAAACAGAGATTGTATGCAAAAGTTACAACCACAGAAAGTTGATGTACTAATTTACCCAAACGGGGCCTACGTGACTTTTGGCGCTTCGTCTCCTAGGGTTGGGTTTTTGGATGTCTAGGGTTTTTTACATTCTTGTTTATTGTAAAAGGCCTTCAGAGCCTCATTGTAACCATCTTATTGCGAATGAGCGCAACCGTCACATCTCTTCTCATATATAAGCCACCACCATTCCATCAAGCTTGTTTTCCGCTGCATTTTACAGTTTCAACTTATTTCCTTATTGAATAGAAAACCAGTTTTATTGTATCTCTGTTATTTTGTGTTAAGAATCTTTTAATAATCTGTATTCATTTCGTTCTGCTCATAAAATCTGAATCAGTATGGGTTGCCATATGGCCGAGTGCTATGCACTCGCACCCTCATCCTCTGGATCCTTGGTTGTATGGTGTTGCATGTGACCAACACTAAGCCCAATGTCACCACCCATGGTCCAACACTTGGTTACATGTGCCTTGGTTGGTGAGATAGCCTTGTCGACTGAGCGCTTATCCCACATATTATGCAACAACCCAACTTAAATAATGTTTTTGCCATATGGGTAAACAAGGACTAAGGTAGCCTGACCGATTAGTGGGTGTTTGGTAGTTCATTGGCGAGTCTGGGAGGTTAGGAGTTCGAATCCGCCAGAAGTGAAAACAAACTTTTGAACCAGCCCTTATTGGCCTTATTTAGGGTGCCATGTGGTGCCTTGTGATTGGGCCACATGTCGCCTCTGGATTAGCCCCGTACACACAGTCAGCGCATAGTCACCCTGTCTAGTCAACGGCCTGCCATGTGTCTTGCTCTCGAACTGCCAACTGTCAATCCGTACAGCCACATGTCATGTTGTCACTGGCCCATGTCACATCTGTACCATGCCACGTGTCACTATCCAGACCTGCCACGTCATCGTATGGACTGCCACGTCAACATCCATACAGTCCATGTGTCTGCCACATAAGCACTTGAAAATGCCAAAAGTGCATGCCATGTGTCAGCCTTTGGTGTTGCCACGTCACGCTGACGTACTATTGACGTTAGCAGTACAGACTATTGACTTTGACTTTTTTTGCCTGTTTGGGAAAAACTTCAGACTGCGATAACTTCGCCATACAGAGTCCATTTTCGAAAAAGAATATACTGTCGGCATCATCATGACGAGCGCTACGCGATGGAAATGGTTTTTTCTGAATCTGAGAACTTTGAATTTTAGGCCTTCCTGGATCCATTTTGGATCATTCCTCCCCATTGAGACCTTTTGGTCCTCCAAAAGGATATTAACCAGAGATCAAGTGCGGGATAGGCCTCCCCGCTTGTCCATTGTCTTTAAACTTTGTCCTATGCACCTGTCGCATCACAATCAATTGCATAATAATCATGACAACTGAAATCATATTGTTAGCCATTTGAACTCGTTCACATCCTACTGAATCCACTATCATCCATGTAGAAAACATTAACAACGATAATATCAGAAATATGACTGAAAATGAACCAATATGTTTGATGGGATTGCACAACATTAACTTATCTTGTAGCAAATTACGATTGAACTCACATCCTACAACCATCTCATGTTCATGCTTAATATCAATTGTTTTACTTGGCACAATTATAGGTATGTTTCTTGCATATGCTACCTTTGTTAATTGTTCCATCCTTAGTAGAGTTTCATTTGCTTTTATATGATGAACATGTACAACATATTCAGTTCCCTTCTTCAACAAGTGATATTGATTATGTTCCCTGTAGAAGATTGCTTTGCGATCATATAAATACGAGCTTCCTAAGACCATTCCACATTCATTTAGTGGCAACACATCACATGTTACCTCATCCACAAACTTTGATGAAATTGCAAACCTTAAAGTGCATTGCTTTGTTATGGGCAATTTATGATTATTGCTTATCCATTTAAGTGAGTAAGGTTTATGATGTAACTTAGTTGTCAATCCCAATTGTTTAACCACTTCCTCTGAAATTAAGTTAGATTGAGATCCACTATCTAACAATGTATCGATCTTAGTATGTTTCATAATGACCCTTATATGAAACAATTTACTTCTTAAATCAAAACCATCACCAATTTTACCTGACAAACCAATTGTTGTGATTTTAGTCTCATCACCTTAATCTGACCCCAAGTTTGTTGGTCGTGTTGTTGCTACAAATTTTTTCCTCCCTTTCCTCTCTTTGAACCACTTTGGTTTCTTCTCTGGGTGCAATTGCCAACAATGTTCATCATCGTGCCCTTCTTTCTTGCAATGCTTGCAAGAGATCTTCTCTTCCTTCATTGTCGTCGAGTTTAATTTCTTCCCATTCCCTTCGCCTTTTCCTTCTTTCTTTGAAGATGATTCCCCTGATACACCAACTCCAGTTTTCCCTGCTTCAATATACGTCGCTTGAACATAAACCTCATCAAAATTAGTAGGTCCAAACATAAACACAATATTATGAATATAAGCAGGCAAACATCTTATATACTTCATAAGAGTTTATTGTGTAGTCAATGGAACATCTAACATCAAAGCCATCTTACGAAATTCATTTGTATATTCCTGTACCGATTGTCCTTTTCTTAACTTAAGACTTTGCCATTCAATTAAAGCCTTTTCCTTATATCATGTTATCACACAATTTGTATTTTAGGTCACAGGCTATAGGATAGTGGACAAACTGGCGTAACAGGAACCTTCCCCACCCAATGTCACCTCGATGGGGAGGTTCTTTCTGTTTAGGGAGGTTAGCCCAAGGGAGACGTCCCCAATAACCTGGGGTTTGAAGAGGCAAAGGATAAAAGGTCAAGTGCTAAGGTTTCCCTCCTCACAGGTTACCACCAGTATTAGATAATCCGACTAATCAGCCAATAAAGAAGTGAAGTCCCTGTTGAAAACACCTGCCTGGAACATGATGATAACAATACAATACAATATTTGTAGGCTATAACTCAAAGGGTTAGTACTTCTTAAATATCTAATTTCATTCAATAAGCAATGTAATAGACAAGATGAGATCAACGTTCTGCTAAATAGCCTATGTAAGATCACCAATTCATCAATGTCTACAAAAATGACCAAGCCAACAGTATTCTCAATCAACAATTGTTCAATAAATGCTTGACGTCATCATTTTATTGCCTATTTATTAGTCAAAAAAGAGTGTTGCGTCAAGTATGACGTCAGGCTAGGTTAGCAGTGTTAGGGTTAGTTAGGGTTTCAAAAAATTTAAAATTTGAAAGATGATTTTATACACAAAAATCTCAACGTTGGAGAAATTACCAGTGCCTTAGGGTAAATGGAGTCAAAGCAAGGGCAAAAAGTCTCGGGAGGATTCAAACTTAGAGACTGGAAGGTAGGGTTCCAAGGTGCTGCAATGGCAGGGCCCTAGAATCAAAACCCTAGGGGAAGGAGGCTCACTCTGGTGTTGCTTAAGCAAGGCCTCGTGCTCCTT
>JASDQU010736103.1:140803-162084 GCA_032191745.1 Picea mariana | reverse complement strand
ATCTCATCACACTGCCACACGCTCAGGGTAACGTCCAGATCTCCTAGGTGACGTCCTTTCCATCAAGAGGAAAACGTTCCATCTGAAGTGGGTGAATCCCCCTAGGTCGGGCTCTGCCAAAGTGTCCTGGTGGAATGTCCTTCTTTCTTCATGTGCAAAGGTTCATCATAACACCGTCCCGTCTCTGCCATCCTAGCAACCATCTGATGGGCTCTTCAGCCCCATGGAGGTCCGAGCTAATCATCTCCCCATGTGTACCGGTCCACTGGTACCTGTCCGTTGGGCATGGTCCTGCACATTAAAAAATTTGCCCTCCATGGGCTCATTAGTCCTTGGGATCATAGCAATGTCAATCATATTTCATCATTAATTTTATCAAATACATGCATAAAACCCCTAGCATATCATCTAGTAGCTCAAAGACATTACACTAATCTACTATACAAAGCTGAAGAAAAATACAAGGCAACCTATTGGGCCAGCACCCATAAGAAAAGGAAAGTTCCCAAAGGATATCATCCAAGCCATGTAACACGAGGTGTTGTGATCTAAGGATGTCCAGACATAGTGAAAATCGAGGGTGGGTATTATCCGTGGGTGCCTTTGTAGGAGGCGAGCTATACCTGTCATGGATGCAATTCTTTCCAAGCCCTTTATTGCCTTTTATTCTTTCTTTTATTTATTGTTTTTTTCTTTCTTCAAGGTCTAACTAGAGGACACTGCCTTGGCGTGCCGACCAGAGCTGACAGTGTTACCCACGAGTATTTTCGCATAAATGATAAGGCTAGCTTGTGATGAGACCCCCTTTCCCCTGGCCATGCAACCAAGGGTCATTGCCCTGGCGTGGTGACCAGATAATGGCAATGTCATACTACTAGATACCTATGAACATAATGGGCCGGCTCGTGATGAAACCTCCCATCCTCTTGGTTAGGTCTTGTTTCATTATTTTTCTTCGGGTCCCTTTGTTTCTTATCGAGAGGCGTTTTATTGCCTCCTTGGGGATCCCTGGGCGAGGCATCTCTAGGTTTTATTTCCTATGGCTTTTGTCTTTTACCAGCTGCTTTTACCTCCTGGGCCTTAAGCCCCTTCTTCCCACAGGACAAAGTGTAACCCCTCAAATAGGTTCTTCTAATGCCCGGACTAGGGGAATGGGATGGATGTATGGGAAACAAGATGTAAAATGATAATATGGTGGGAGCGGACGATGGCTCTTCAGATCCCCCCTGGTGGCTAACCAAAACCTATGGGTACAAGCTTGCTAGGGTACCCTGTTAATCCCCCAACAATGGTCAAGTGGGTTAGTGTAAGATCCAAGCAGTTGTCAGAAATGTAAGGAACCTGATGCATATACCTGAAAGTTATAACGATCAAATATGACACATACCATGATACTTGGACCAATTACCTTATGGAGCAAGAGTCTTCTCTGATGCAAGTCCAAGCCGATGGTGATGGATGCTGTTGCTGCTGACAGGACAAATCTGACGAAGAAGAAGAAGGATGGGCCCTCCAGGGCCATGCTCAGGTCAATCCTGCTCTCGGTACTCCATGTCTAGGACCTATGGGCCTCAAGACATGATCTCCTAGTTATCCCTAGAAATCGGGGATAATAGGCACGACAACCCCCAGAAATAGTACACGGAGGACACGTTATATATATATATATATAATTTATATATCAAAATTTAAATTATGAATTACACATGCAAAAATGAAATAATTAATCTGTAAACAGTTACATGATGATGATACAAATTCAATCATACAACTAGTACTAACTTAGTAACTACTAAGTTACTAAGTTACTAACATAAATGATGACATTGCCAACTCAACACTGTTGTCCAAAACCATATCATCAGGAAACACATCCCACATCTTTGTATTTCCCTTCAACCACTCTTCTCTCTGCCTAGTGCCTGCAAATAAGACAGAGGTTGGTGTGCAGATACACCACTAAGTCACTTGACACAATGAAAAAGAGAAGAGTTCAACATAAGAGTTTATACTTGAGTGAAGGGTACATTTTTACTGGGGCCGTGACATAATAGTTCAACAATCAATGCCACCAACATCGAGGTAGATAAAGGGTATGGTGCCCTTGATTAAATGCTAGTTTCATACCCTCTTACATGATAGAATCTAGTGGAAACATTGCAATCTTGCCAATCTTGAAATCCTGAAAACCGTTAAGTCTGCTGAATTTTGAATGGGACCTAAAATTCTAATTTCTCCATATGAAGTCCAATGAGGTTGGAACCACTCTCAAACATCCTAAAACAATTAATGGTAATGTTAAAAATTTAAGTAAAAGGATGAAAATAAAGATAAAGGAGAATGTCACTTTTACTTACTAGGGCAGGTAAAATGGAGGGGGTGGGGACATCTTTAAATAGAATTAATAAGGCAAAATAACCCTTAGTTTCACAATGAAACACCTCACAGTTGCAACTTGCATGAGAAAACATGAACCAGGGTCCTTTTCTGAGCAGGACACGTGTCCTATTTTCAAGACATGTGTGTCCTGTGAACATGACACGTTCTAAAAGAGTATCCGACACATGTCCTACCGTTTGGTGTCCGAAACGTAGGATTCGTGACACGAGGGGGGGTTTGGACGTGTCAGGTGACTTAGCATTCAGCTAAGAACAGAGCTCAATCAAGCACAATTATGGAAAGAACGATATGTATTGCTCATTTCACCAGTGTAATCATGAAGCTGGGTACAAGCACCTAGTTAATGAAGCTGGATAGGTATGATGCTTGATCAACCTTACCAATATTGATGTAGTATCACCATTACTAATTTGATATCCTTGTTATAGTAGTAATGATAAAACAGAACAGTAAGCTTCTCCATACATTACAACACTAATTATACCTGTAGTATTTGACATATGTTACTTACTCATATCAACTTGCATGGTTATAGCTAATTAATGTACTCCTAACCAGGGTTACCGGAAGCGCCCCCCCCCGCTCCAGTCTCGAAAGCTTGCTCGAAGCGAGTTCGCTCAGGAAGCTGGCTAGGAAGCGTGCTTCCAAAATTCGGAAGCGTGCTTTGAAAGATGGAATTATTGTGCCTTCAAGACAAAGCGATGCCAATCTTATTTTGGTTGCCTCATCTTTGATTTGCCACACATTACAATATACCTCGATCTGTCTAACCCAGTTATCAAGGTTCTCAGCATTAACTTTTCCATCACATAGGAAGAACAAATTTTACATCAAGTTTAAGTAATGGCATGTCAGAATTATGTTTATGAGAATGAGAATGTTTTCTTGCCGAAGTAGAATTTGAACTTGTACTTGAAGAAGAAGAAGAATATGGAGGTGAAGGAGGAGGTTTTGGAGGGTTCTCTCCTTATTCACTTTTGTCTTGCTTTGAAGGTTCCCCTTGAACCAGTCTCTTTCGTTCCAAGTAATCATCATACAACACTTTTACCATCTCCGACATGGCAAAGAAAGTTCTTTGAAACTCTCTTTCGTTTTGTGAAAGTCCTTCTTCTGATGCCATCTTCTCACTTTGAGATGTCCTCTTTCTTGATCCAATCTCAGGACCTCCTTCTACAAGCTCTCCTTCACCACGACTTAGCTTGTCCCTGGTGTTAGCGATTATTTTTGTCATTAGGCGTAGAAGCACCCAGGTCTGCAGACTGCACGACAAACGCCCAAGCGTAGCACAGCAAAATCTCGTTCCTGGTTACCAATCAAGCAAGCGAGTAGTCTGATTCCAGTGGCAAGGATCAATTGATGAAGTAGATCGACGGTCGGTGGGTAATTGTAGTCAGCCAAGTCACACCAAGTGTAGCGCAGAAGTTGTCAAAGAGGCGAGTGGTCAGAATTCTCCGTGGAGAACTCGCGAAGTGCCGAGAGAATCTCAGACTCGGGCCCACAGTATTGCCGAGAAGATCTCAGCTGTCCATACAGAGGGACACGTGGTGCGTGATTAGGCTCCTCGCCTCCTTGCCCATCGCGACTTTGAAACATAAAGACTAGCTCCTCCCAGCCGCGAGACGCGAAGTGCCGAGAGAATCTCGGACTCGGGCCCACAGTATTGCCGAGAAGATCTCAACTGTCCATACAGAGGGACACGTGGTGCGCGATTAGGCTCCTCGCCTCCTCGCCCATTGCGACTTTGAAGCATAAAGACTAGCTCCTCCCAGTCGCGAGACGCGAAGTGCCGAGAGAATCTCGGACTCGGGCCCACAGTATTGCCGAGAAGATCTCAGCCGTCCATACAGAGGGACACGTGGTGCGCGATTAGGCTCCTCGCCTCCTCACCCATCGCGACTTTGAAGCATAAGGACTAGCTCCTCCCAGCCGCGAGACGTGAAGTGCCGAGAGAATCTCGGACTCGGGCCCACAGTATTGCTGAGAAGATCTCAGCCGTCCATACAGAAGGGGCACCTGGCAGCGATAGAGCCATCTCGACGCTTCACCCATCACGACTCCAACACACAAAAAGCAGCTCCGTTATTTTCCGAGGTGCGAGGTGCCGGGAGAATCTCGGGCCCGGGCCCACGACATCGCCAGGAGAAGTAAGAACCGTCAGATCTAGAAGGACACGCGGTGCCAGATTAAGCCTTCTCGGCATATCGCTCATCTCGATTTCAATCAGCAAAGGTTAGCCCTTTCATATTCGCGAGCGCCGAAAGCATATGGTCATAGCCCATGGTTACTTGGGGAGAGGAAGGGGTTGCATAAAGAAGGCCCGAGGTGCCGAGTTCAGTTGCAGAGGGGATCATCGCTACCTCCAGGCGCCATCGGATCCGATCTCCTTACTGTTTCTCGCCTGGAGTAAATGACGGCAGGCGCGGGTGGTTGAGACTTCCTCTCATTCATTAAGTGAGGGAATGGAGGTTCTGGCAAGCCATCTGCCCGAGGAGGTCCTCTGTATCGATTTTCCCAGAGAAGCCATGCCGGAGTCCTCGACTCAACAGAAAAGTCTGCGCACGCTAGCCCAACATTTAATGGCTTAGCTACTCTCCTTACAAGAGCCATGCTTAGTTAAGATGGCGCTTAAAAGAAGACATCAGTACGAGTTTGACTGAAGGGACACCCGGCTTTGAGTGACTGTACACGCCTCTGTGAGGTGAAGTTTCCTGAGTATATAGACTCAGTTTTTGTATTTTGTAAGTATCGATGGTTGAGCTGGGCTCCCGGTTGTAAAGTTTTAATGAAGCACTGTTACTCTGGTTATGTATGAACTTTTGAGACTTCTTGTCTTATGAATGCCAGTTCCTTTTACGTCTTTGTTACACTGTGTTATAGCAACTCGGAATTGGAGGATCCAGTCGAGCTGTGGCTATTATAGGATGATGTTGTAATGGATCACTGTAATAGTTGCGCTGTCTCTAATCAGTTTCTGTGATTTTCCCAACGCTGAGCGACTTGGAATTGGAGGATCCAGTCAAGTCGACCTTTAGTTTCTTGAGGCCCTGAACCAAGCGGATCTTGCATTCAGAGTCTTTCTTCTACAAACTGTTGAAAGCCTGTTGCCCAAAGCTGTTTGTTCACCTTTCTTGATAAGTCTTCCACCTGCTCATCTTTAAATCAACCCACTGGCTGAAGTTAGATCAAGACCTCCTTTGTCCCATACATGCTAGACCCAGTCCCTGAGTTAGAGTGATATCTCCTTGAGCCTTTATCTCCATTTGATCACCCCTTTATAAACAAACCGTGACATTAAACTGATGGGTGTCGGGCTCTGCTCCTGCAAGCAATCCAGGAGTGACTTTCGACGCTAACACCTGGTAATCATGCATACTCAAACAACCAACTGTCAACCTGCTCTCATACCACTTGATCTGAAAATGATCTTTTAAAGACTTGGTTAAGTATTTTTCATGGGTTGATTTACCATTTAGAAATTGAAGAGAAGAAGAAGATTTAATGAAAGAATGTTGCAGCCACCATAAATAATGCAGAACAAAAAATGAACATTAAGAACAACAAACCATAATGCCAAATATTGTTAACGGAGTTCAACAAATTTGCCTATGTCTCCGAGCCTTTGTCTCAGTGGGGGAGGCTTTCTTTTTAATCTTCAATGCTTCAAAAATACATCATAAGTACAACAATTGGATTACAAACTGGTCTGGTTGTGTTCTGCTCGACCTTAAGAATCCAACACAACTGATGACACTGAAAAAGGTTGAGTGTAGCTCCCGGAAATGGCCTCCAAAGTTCGTTTCCTCAATGGCTTCCCTGCATAAAAATGACTTACTCTCTACAACTTGGAATTATTCTGCTAATCTAAACCTCTCGTGGCGGTCAAAAACACCTGGTTTATATAGATTTTCAATTGGGGGTCACATCCCAACTTCCTCCCAAAATCTAGCCTCAAATCGGGCTCCAGAGCTTCCAATAATGGGAAAAACCCCAATAAAATCAGGCTAAATAACCATAAAAATCCATTTTCTATAGTTTCAAACCCACAAATGGAAAAATGTTGGTGCACACCCCCTTTCAGATAGGATTTAGATCACATTTGCTTCCATATGGCCGAGTGTTATGTGCCCATGCCCTTGTCCTCTAGATCCTTGGTTGTATGGTGTTGCATGTGACCAACGCTAAGCCCAATGTCACTGTGCCCCTGGTCCAACACTTGGTTACATGCGCCTTGGTCGGCGGGCTAGCCTTGCTGACTGAGTGCTTATCCCATATATTCCGCATCAACCCAACTTAAATAACGTTTTTTCCATATGGGAAAACAAGGACTAAGGTGGCCCGACCGGTTAGTGGGTGTTTGGTAGTTCATTGGCAAGTTCGGGAGGTTAAGAGTTCGAATCCGCCGGAGGTGCAAACAAACTTTTGACCCAGCCCTTATTGTCCTTATTCGGGGTGCCATGTGGTGCCCTGTGATTGGGACAAATGTTGCCTCTAGATTGGCCCCGTACACACAGTTAGTGCACAGTCACCCTGTCCAATTAGCCTACACAGTTAATCGCCTACCACGTGTCCTGCTCTCGGGTTGCCAACTGTCAATTCGTATAGCCACGTGTCATGCTAACACTGGCCCATGTCATGTCTGTACCCTGCCACATGTCGTTATCCAAACCTGCCACGCCAATGTTCGTACAGTCCACGTTTCTGCCACATCAGCACCCGAAAATGCCAAAAATGCATGCCACGTGTCAGCCTCCAGTGTTGCCATGTCATCATGTTGATGTCATGTTGATGTCATATGCCACGTCACACTGACGTAATATTGACATCAGCAGTACGAACTGTTGACTTTGAATTTGTTTGCATGTTTGGGAAAACTTTAGACTGCGATATTCGCCATACAGAGTCCATTTTTGAAAAAGAATATACTGTCAAAATTGGCATGATGAGCCCTACACGATGGCGTTGGTTTCTTCGAATCCGAGAAATTTGAATTTTAGGCCTTCCTGGATCCATTTTGGATCACATGGTCATGTTTAATAGAATTTGTATGTATCTCCTTAGCCATGGTGCAGTATTCATTTATAGTTCTCAACATGGCAGTCTCATAATTTACAACATTGCATGTTTTTCGAGGAATTTCATGGATCCCAATGCACCGAGTCTCGAGACCAAAAATACAACAAGAGCTCAAAATGATCGTCATCATATGTACTTCACATGCCATGTTGAAATTTTGGCAAAAGTAACGTTTTTCAGGCAAAAATCAGCTTATAAAGGGTCACATAAGCATATTTATGGGTAAACATGGCTAAAGAGGGCCATCTATTGACATGCAAGGATAGATCCAATGCTAAAACACAAGTAAATCACATTCTGAACAAAATCCATGTGTGAGAATTCAACAATTCAATGAGGTTTGCGTGGTTCTAATAAAATCTGGGCAAAATAAAGGTGCCAACCTCGTTGGGAAAAAAAATTGAGTCAAAGAATGAATGTTAGGTCAAACATTGGACAAGCGAGTTGTGGATGCACTCCAATTAGTCAATCGCCGCCTTGATTAATTAAATCTGCCCTCATGCAAATAAATCGGGCCCTATCCAAGTTGAACATAATTCCTTCAAGTGAATTGCACCTTCAACTAGTCGCTGGGGCATTTTTCCAAGGCAAAGAATGAATGTCGAGTCGAATGAGGCAAAAGGAGATGAATTGTTGGTCAAAATCATGGAATGTGGGGTTTCATAAATCAAATTGACCCCCATAGAAGTTAAATCGGGCCATCTAATTAATCGTTAGCCATAAAAGGGAGTCACCACTCTACCCAACCATTGAAAAAGGGAGTCGTCGGTCAAACATGGTGAATCGTGGTGTCAATCAAGTGAATTGACCCATCTCCCAAGAAAATCAATGAGCCCAACAAGGTAAATTGACCCTTAATGAGTTAATTTGTTCTCACTCAAGCAAATCACCCACCAGTTAGTTAATTCACCCACCAAATTTAATAAATTGGCACTTAAATCAAGCAAGTCAAGCAAATCACCCACCAATTAATTAATTCACCCACCAAATCTAATTAATTGGCACTTAAATCAAGCAAGTCATTGCTCTTCAAGCTAGTAGTGAGCACATTTTCCAAGTCAAAGTGAACGTTGGGGGAGCAACAAGTGAAATGTTGGGTCAACAAAGGGACATTGGAATTTTCAAGCCCAACGTTCCATTCTCCAAGCACATTAAAGCAAGTCGTGGCATTTTTTAGGGAAGTCACCACTCTTACTTAGTCATTGGTTTCTTGATCTAAACAAATAGAGCCTCAAGGAAATAGTTGTTGCATTTATTGAGTCAAATCAACCCCCTTTTGTGGGTGAATTTTATTGTAAAAAATCATTTTCATCATATGACTTAGTCCCCAGGTTGTGGATGAAAAGTCAACAAATATTATTTTGGGAGAGTGGTTAAACTAGTCGTTACAAAACAAATCTGTATAATGTTAAACCATCCTCCCAAATTATTGTTGTTGAACTATGAGATCATTATGCCATTTCAATAAAGAACTTTTTCAATGCAAATTTTCAAATCAATTCTTCTATTCTTTTTTTTCTTGGTTTATGTTGTAAACGTTTTTAATAGAATAGACACAGGTTTTTTGGGTTATCACGAGGTTACTGGTTGGATCCATTGAGGGGCAACATTGTCACGTGGAAGGGGAGATCAAGGCACTAGAACTCATCTCACCTTTGTCAGTATTGGGTGTTAATTGGATCCAAGAGCTGGATAGACCCTTGTCAGGGGTTCCTTTAGCAAAGAAACGATTCCATTTTGTATGGTAGTTGATTGAGTGGTTGGAGACCATCTCCATAGAGGGAGATTTCCTAGCGAAATCTGGAGGATATATCTCTACTCTATACTATACCGAGGTGGGATCGTCACCTAGACACCAATCCCCTTTTCTAGTCCAAAGTGCATAGTTGACTTAAAGAGGGTTGTGATATTGATCCAATGCCCTGGGAAGGTGTAAGCCACATTGCAACAATCATTTATTTAAAAATCAATCAATTTATTTTTCTTTGCTGCTTCATAAAAATAAAAACACAGAATATATATATATATATATATATTATCTAGCTTACACCTAATGTTTTATCTTCATAAGCTAGCTAATCCTCGATGTTTGAAACTCTAGATCTATCTTCATCCAAGGAAATAATTTACACTTTATTTTCTGCGTTAAAATCATATTTCACGAGGATATTTAGAAGTGTTTTGTAGATCTGCAGTTTATTACAACAATTCTTCCACAAATTCAACAAAGAGGACTTCATCTAAGGGTTTGAGCAAGTAATTTAATTTATCTTTCAACCCTTTATTTATCCTAAATCTTATATCTCTCAATTATTATTAGTTTTTTGGGGTAAAAATACATTTCCAACCACCATAGATCAATTATTTCTTCCTTGAATAAATTTATGGGTTTTGACCCTTGGGGGATTTGACCCCTGTCCACTTCAAGTAGTTTCCAGATTATTGGAAACTCCATTTTACTTGCAGATATGAAGTGTTGGGTTGCTTTAATTGTTACTAACTTGTTTCCCAAGCTTCCCCACCCATAGATCTATTGATTTAGTGTGTTCTCACATTTTTGGGTGGCCTCAAATGGCATTTTGCTTGTTGGTTTTTTGTGTTTATTCTACTTTTTCAGATCTGAAAAGCACACTTTCAACCACTTTCCAAGAGGTACATCAAAGAAATCATCTCTCATTTGGTAAGGGCATTTATCCCACAATTTTGTGTTATTAAAAGAGTTATATATTGCAAGGTCTAAGTGATATTTTGCTTGTTGGTCTGCATTATTTATATAGTTTATTTCATTTCCAGATCAGTGAAAATCAAGTAATTAACTCCTACCTTCACCTTATACATTACTACAAGGAACTGGTCTACTTATCTTGGGTGAAGATTTGTTTTTTGTGTTCAGATTAAGGAAGCCTCCCATGGCTTTTAGTAGGAGTTGGCTTAAAGAGTGGGGATTTGTGTCAAGGTGACAACGAACACTTATCATGTGTGGTACCACCTTTATTTCCTCGAGAGGACCTTGACAATACCACTAAATAGGTAGGTAATAGGACCCAAATACTAGCTGGTAAATTTCGTTAATGACGAAAAAACATAGAAACAAAGATCCACCAAAGAGGCCACCGGGCATAAAACTTACTAGACCAAACTAGCGCAAAACCATAGGATTGCCATCTCCCTATTCCAACGAGTGACCAAAGCTCTAGAGCCAAGATCCAAATTCCATAAGACACCTACCTCTCCACAAATCTATTATCCCATGTCGATAGTGATAAACACCAACCTCTTCTTCAAATTTGTGTTGCTCCATGAAGTTGAGCATGTGAAGGAGTACCCCAGTCTCATGAAAATATCTACCATGCATTGGAAAGAAAGCTAGTATTTACTTGACATGAAGAAAATGAATGCAACACATTTCTCTATTGGATTCATCATACATTGATTATGGTATGGTTTGATGTCCTACAATCCCATTAATCCTAATACCCCCCGTTTTAGCTTGGTAGGCTCGTTGGAATACATGTTTTCTTGTTGATTATTCTCCCTCAACACTTAATGAAATTATATATCTACATGTTTGCATGTTGATTATTCTCCCTCAACACCTAATGAAATGATATCTCTTGAAACTTATCGACTTCCTTATGAACCCAAGCTAGGATATATGCAAGAGTATAATCAACTAGAAAGGATTTCAAGATCATCTAGTTGATTATTGAACTTGAATATCCTACTACAATCAACAAATGAATTTGGAGGTCAACAACTAATCACAATCCTCGTGGCAAAGCATATGCTTCAGCTTTTCCTTCGGGATCAATGATGATCCCTCCGCACCTACCACACTTGTCATTTTGAATTGTTGTTATTATTAGATGTTGATTATATTTTCAAAGAGTTTAAGTTGGTTTCAAAATTTATTTTTAAGGCATTTCCTTGTGAATTTGGTTAAATGGTTCAAACCCTTTTATAATAAAATATATTGCAACCGAAAAGAAATAAAAATTCAACTTGGATTCTAAATATTAATATTATACATACATTTTACCCCAGATGGGGTGACATCAGAATGAGCTTAATGCAGACGACACGAGGACACAACGCTAGGTGGTTACGAGATCCTCGGTCTATTGCTCCACGGGAAATCCCTTGTCCCGTCGAGGTTGTCATCTTTCATTTCAAAAACAATTTTGTGGATGAGATCTCTGCTCTTCAGCTGGGTAATGGTACTATAGCAAGGATGGCTCATAACTCTCCTTGCACCTCAGTTAAGGCGACTTTAATGCCCTTTTACTGGCATAATTATTTGGGAAAGCTCGCAAATCAAAGGGATGGTATTTGCGTTGAAGATTTGCCTCTGCTCGACAGATATTTTGGTGGCAATTGGATTTTTGTTTTGGCCCCGTATCTGGGTGAGGTTTCTCTCCTCCTTCATTGTTGTACTTATGTCAACTTTCATCCAAATTTCATGCCTAGAGAGCGCGAACGAGGTCGTCTGGCTCGATCTCTATTCCATGATGAAGCCTTGTCTTCGTTCCATGACAGAGGCATTGAATCTCCTTCGACTCACAATTCTGGGTCTTAACAAGTACTCTCAATGCGTGAAGCTATAACCATTTGGGGTTGCAGGGTTAAAGAGGAAATTGATGGTTCAGTTTAGGTAGGAGCAGGTTCGACGCCTCCACCTCACCCTCCAGTCCTACCTTCTAGAGATATGGACCCCCTCTTAGTTATAATAACAACAGAACGACACTTCAGAGCACTCATCCCCGGGCAAGTCTACCTTCGGCGAGGTTCTGATCAGCTTGGTCTTCGAGATGAGAAGTGAAACAACGGACCTAAGATTCAGAATTGAACAACTAAAACTTCACATTTCCTGGCTCATTGCTTTAAATGCAAATTCAGTCCTTCATCATTCGGTTCCAGATATGATTGCCTAGGATGCTATCCTTTTGCGACTGCCTCTTCCTCTTTCGTTGGATAGCCAAAACTACACTCAACGCACAGGTGCCACCTCTAATGATGTTCTTTCTTGAGTTTTCTAGCATATTCATAGGTCTGGTTAATGAAAGAAAATAAAAGAAAATGATTTTAACATCCACTAGGTTAACAATAGCCTATGGGACAGATCGCTTCACACATTGATTTATGCAATTTAGCGTTTTTCTTGTTCAACTTTATGATGAGCTCCCCCAATTTCTCCATTGTCTCCTCGCTGAATAAGTTATTCCAAGAGCTAGTTGTCAAGATACTTATATAGTTGTCCCTACTGTCTTTGAAGGCTTCACACTCTAAAATGAAATGTTTTTCTGTTTCCACTTTTTCGGAGGAGCAGAATGCACACACCCTTTCTTCCCAAGCTTCTTTTGGTCCTTTCCAACGCCCAATTTCACAACGGATTTGATGGGAATTGCTTCTTAATTGGGAAATGAGCATTTTGGCTCTCTAAGATATATTGGCCTCTATGTACGCTTTTTGATGATGATTGTATGTGGGGTTGAACTCTTCAATATAATACTCTTTCTTTCTCCTGAGCCCTTTATCCCAAGTTCGCTTGTGGAACCTATCAATGACAGAAGCCTTTATCTATTTACTATTCGTAGGGCACCTGTTCAAGTGGATATCCCATTTATTAAGCCATTTAATATTTTGTCGAATCCACGTCTTCTTTCTTTTGCTCAATATGTCATTGAAGACGACCTTAGGCCACTGACTACCTTCCATTTGCTCATTTTTTTTAGATATCTTATGAGACGCACCATAACAATTGCTTTAATAGGAGCAACCCCCATTTCATTCAACATGATATCATAAGGGACTGAACTTTTAATTTTAAACTTGTTTGTGATTAAGCGTTTTTGAATCTTCTCAATTTGCATCCACTGTAAGTTAGATGTGATGTTGGCCCACACTTCAAAACCATATAGAACCACCAGGATCACTAAAAGCCCAAAGAGAGTTTGCATAGTCTTCCAATCCCATAGCTCTGTTTCTCTGCACCTATTTTGAAAAGCATAGAACGCTTTCCAACCTCCCAAAGTTATTTTCTTTCTACAACCTTCCCAACTTAGATTTTTGTTGAAGTCAATTCCGAGGTATTTGTAATCTTCCACTTCTTCAAGAGTGTTGCCTTCAAAGTAGAACTTATGTTGATTATGATTTCTTTTGCTAGAAAAAATCACCACTTTTGTCTTGCTAGTATTGAAATGCATCCCCACTGTACTACAAAAGTGCTCAAGGGAAGTTAAGTGTTCTTGCAACCCAAGAGCGGATTTAGCAATCAAAATAAGGTCATCTGCATACAAAAGAAAGCCTTATCACAAAATCACCCAAAAGCGCACCATCACCCTCCTGCGAGTTTAACCACTCTTCAAGTTTGTCTATATATAAACAAAAAAGGGTAGGGGACAATGGGCACCCTTGCTTGACCCCTTTATCGCTCCTAAAACTTTCGGAGATACCAGCTGATGTTCTGATTTTGACTTTAACCTCCTCATAAAGCCTATGGACGACTGCTCTAAGATTCATAGGAACCCCAAGTTCCTCCATTCTATGCCAAAGCTTATCTCTAGGGACTGTGTCAAAAGATTTTTTGAAATCGACAAAGCAACAAATGTGCCTTAGAGTTATATCGCGATCAATCGTTGAATGTTTAGGTCTGAAACATGCTTGCCCTTTAGCACGCTTATCCTCTTCTTCCACCTACTTGTTGATTCTATTTTCTAGCATACTTCCAAATAACTTTGCAAACAAGGGGTTTATCATTATGGTCCTATAGTTGGAGGGATTGTTGACATCCCCACTCTTGAAAAGCGGTATTGTTAGGCTCATTGTCTAATCTGTAGGGAATCCTTGTTGAATGATGTTGAAATTTTTCATAATGTGAGGTGTAAGAGTTTTTGAACCCCACTTTAGATATTCTGCTTGGAGTTCAACTAAATCTTTTGCTTTTCCAACACCCAACTTTTTGATACCCACCTCAATTTATTGCACGGTGAAGAGCTTAGTATTAGTGTTGACCAAGGGAGGGGGGTCCATGTTGTTGGGAAAAATACCCTACAGACTAGCAAACTAGGGTCAGACTTGCATGCAGATTTTGACCGTAAAGAAATGACTTTTTAACCTACCACCCAAAACTTAAACCCCTCTTTCACGATACATGCATGGAAAGGAACTACTAACCTTTTTACTGATGTTTGGTGTAGATCCTCCGTTGTGCTTTGCCCGCTTGCTTGCGCTGCTCCTTCCAAAGTTAATCCTGCAATCAAGACAAACAACTACGCATGCATGCTACTTTTCTACTTGAGGGTTAGAAATTAAGCATAAATTACACAAATCATAGATAACTCATGCATTGGGATGGGAAAAGTATTCTTTTATTATTTTCAAAATGAATCAACTTACAATCGAAGTCGAGACCGCCCACCGCTCCTCTATCCTGATCCTGGGCTCCTCCTCTTCTTTTGTCCTCCAACTGCTTTGCGTTAATTCTTCTTAGGCTTGAGGAAAGGCTAAAGGGTTGGGACAATGGATTCCAAAAATGGGCAGAGTTTCTTCGCTATCATTTTCCTCCTCCAAATGGTACCCCTGCCCCTTCTTTTATAGGCTAGAAGGAGCTAGTTTTTTGGACGAACTCTCGGCCATGCATGGCCGGGAGTTTCAGTTAATTGACCCATAGCTTTTTGTCCCGTCATCAACTTTCCTATTTTTGTGTTTTGTTAGGTACATGCGGGCTGTAGTGGGCCTGCCAGCGTGTACACGCGTGCAGTAATGGATTAGGGCGCGTGGGACTTGACCTAAGAGGATTTTCAAGAGTTTGTTCAGCATAGTTTTGGCAAGGAAGGGATATGAGTTGGCCTAATGCCAGGTAAGCATGTGTGGTGCAATTTAGGGTTATAACAGATGCCCCCTAATGTGTGAGGTCAGAAGAGCATCTGATGGCCGAAATACATTACCAATCTTTTACCAATCTGTACTGATATGCTGAATGAGTGAGCCCAAGAACCAGGAACCAGAAGGTGTCGTCTGCAAAATAATAAATGTCTCACCGAGACGGGCATACCCATGATCGGGATAAAATAGAACCATGGCTACCAATCAAATACATTGTAGATCCATGTCAAATAACTATAAAGAGTAGCTGCGAATAATACACAGCATAGCTACATCTCAAAATCATAAAGATATACATATAGAGTATCCATCTCCCAGAAGCTGATTCGGCCTGACGGCTGTACTTCAGAGCTCGAGCAACAACTTCAAAGTCTTCTAAAACTCGGGTAGGAGTGTAATATGAGTGTACAACTGCACTACCCAGAGGTCTTCGACGACTCGTCGGTTATGGACTTGATAATCTTGATGATCGGACTGAAGGCTTCAGTGATTTCGAACAAGGACTTGATTGGACGTTCAGGATGGCCGGGTATGCGGACAAGAGACATATTGCAGAGGGGCCGACTCANGCTTAGTGACAAACTTCCCTTGGACAATAGCACGACAAATGATAAGACTCAGGCATCATATATGTTAATCATAACTCTACGAAGCAGGAGGCAATGCAAAGTCTCCATATGTTTGGAAGAGTAACCAAACGGTGGAGGACACAACTCTATATAGCGAGAAAAGCTTCCTAAGGTCGTACTACATCCCATAGTCTGATGATCAAACGAACATATGTTCTTTCTCCAAGGGCGACTCATGATGCTGCCAATAAAGAAAATACCTTTCCCATCCTCTTTTTGGGGTATATTTGATTTTTTTTTGTTCTTTTTGATAATTTTTGAAAAAGAATAAAGGAATATTACGTTACAATGGAGGAACGAGTATTGCAAACATACAAGCTCAAGGCACAAGGACAAGACTAATGTTCTGGAAAATGATACTCGGGAAAAATCCTCCGGCGGCCAAAGGTGTTAATACGCAGAAGCAAACTGTCACAAGGCTGATGGATAAGGTATGCAAATGCGGTTGATAGAACACACAATGGTAACGTCCTTCGATGTAATTTTAACGAGCCCAGAGAAGGTAAGCTCGGTAGTTTTTCATATTTAGAGAGTTTGAAAAAGCATAAAAGGAGACTCCAGTGGGGTACCTTTTTCGATAATAGTCTAGTCTATTCGAAAAAGGAATAACTAGCACCGATTAGATGTCAATTCAAAACCATTTTAACAAGTGTGAAAATGACAAGATCACTAGGCTATTTTTTCACTTTTAAGGAGTTTGAAAAAAACTTAACTATGGACTTCGTCAGGAATGTTCTTCTGGACCATTTTAACGAGTGTGAAAGAATAAGGTCACTCGGTGATCTTTTCAATTTTAGGGAGTTTGAAAAGAGCTTAACTATGGACTCCGGGGGGGGGGTTATTTTTCGTAAATTTAGTCCCTCGGGCCTGAAAAAGGAATAAAATTATATCTGAGAATACTCTTGTAAAGAATGGGAATTCGATAGAGTATACCTTTGTTCGTACAATTGACCGTCCGGACCGAAAAAGGGGTAAACTACCGCCGAACAGACGTGATTTTAAATTTCAGTTTAACGAGCGTGAAAGGTCACAAGATCGCTCGACAATCTTTTCATTTTTAGAGGGTTTGAAAAAGGGCTTAAAAGGAGACCCGTTATGTTTTGGGAGTCCGGAGGATAAGACAAAGAGTGAAAAAGACCCATGCAAATGAGGCTCAAACTCGTATTCAGGAAAGACTATACGGACTTCCGAGCCTACAGTGTTGTGAGAAACGGCATGGACACCATAATGCAACCAGGACCTACCTAGGGCATCCATATTTTGGTAAGCTCTACCACCAAGTCGCGACACTTCTAGAGCAGATATGACGGTTCTGTGTCACAACCGGATGGGATCAATCCTATAGCATAAGAAAAAGGCAACGAGATGCAAAAGTTGGGGTGACATCCTAACCTATATGCTCAAGTTGATTTTTGATTTTTTTTTTTTTTATGGACCGTCAATATATATATTTTTATTTTGTATTTTTCGAAACTCAAAAAAAAAAGTGTCCCAATACCTGATCAAATCCCTCCCATATAACTCCTATATCACTCTAAATGGTTTTTGATATAAAGAAACTAATAAGGGGGGCCAAAAAAGTGACAAAAAGAGGCCAAAAAGTCTATAAATTGAAGCTGGCAACTCATTATCACCATTGCTGATTTGGAAATTGACTCTGGAGCCAAGAGACCCCCTTTGCCTAAGATCGTGATTCTGGGAGCTACAGTGGACGAAACGGACTTCTGCTTGGACCAAGTAAGTACAAACTCCCTTATCTAGCTATTCAATACTTCTATTTTAGCATTTAGTTGATTTTTTGGGTGGGCGTCGACCTCAAAAAGGTCGACCTTAGGTACACGCGGGCTGTCCAGAGACAGCCTGCGTGTACACGTGTGCATAGCAAAGGCCTGCACGCATGTACACGCGACTGTCACCTCTACAGGCCGCGTGTACCCTCCCCGAATGATGAAAAAGCAAATGGAAATAAGTATTGACCCTCCTTTACCTTGTTGTGTTGGCAGGATGTATGTCCAGTGGAGGGAAAGGGAGCACGAGGCCTCCAATGAGTTAGTTGCTGCAGATCCGAATGTTGTGGCCGTGTTGATGCAGTGCCGTTTGTTAAAATTCTTTTTATGTCCGTTCATGCGCGTGCAACCAAGGCGACTGAACGCCTTGATTGATTACTGGCACCCTGACGCAGAGACGTTTATGCTAGAGGGGCAATCCTTGGTGTCCACCACCGAGGATATTTACTTTCTGACTGGCCTCTCAAGGAGAGGGGAATCAGTCAACTTTCAGACTTTTCCTGCGGGGCCAAGCAAGGTCTCAGAGATGATAGCTGAGTACTGTGAGACTGGGACCGATCGTAGAGGTTCCTCGGTACTTATTAGCAAGATTACCAACCTCACACTACAGACCATCTTATTGCTTATTGGGTGGATTACCGGCTCAGCAGTCGTGCATCAGGCTTTGCGCGCACAGATGAACTGTGCTATCCAGTGCATGAATGCACAAATTTTTGATTGGAGTACCACACTGCTGGAGTGTATGAAGAGGCAATTGACAGATTGCCGACAGCGGACACAGAGGAACTTCAGGTTCGGGACTATCTTGTGTTCGTTCTTTTTCGAGAGAGTTCCGTGCTTCAGTCCTCGGCTTGTAGTACGAGGACATCTGACCACTTTCCCCGCAGTATGCAGATGGACAGTGTTACTACCCCGACAAGGTGGTGGAAGGACCGTGGAGGCCTTCGATGACGACTTTTTTTCTTGGCTGTCACGACAGATCCGTACTATCAAGGACTACCCATATGCGGGGATCGACTTTTCGAGAGATCCAAAGATACCCGTGCCTCCTGGTGAGGAGCAAGGGGATATGGGTAAGTCTCCACCTGTATAGTTTTTTTGTTTTCATATGTAATTTTTATGTCTTTTTGTTATATATATCATTTTTTGTATGCCAGAGTATTTGATGGGTAAACGTGTATTGCATGCAGATGTGGGACCCGTGCAACCTGTCGACTATGCACAGAACAAGCATCGCCCACGGCCGGAAGCCGCAGTTGCCGCCGCTGGGGGAGCAGCAGTAGCAGGGAACTTCCCAGCAGGAGAGGCCGAGAGGGTCCTTAGGCGAATTGAGCGGAACTTTACTGCGCTCACTCGTACAGTCCCGATGGCAGAGATAGAGGACCTGCCACCATCCATGCAGACTCATGTTGTGGGGGCACCTCGGACATGGGTTCGATTGTTTAGGCGTTTAGCCCGTACAGTAGATGATTATAACAGGGCCCATAGGCCCTGAATATACTTTAGACTCTTTATGTGCCACGAGCACCTTGTTGTATATATATTTTTTTGAGGGCATAAGCCTGGTGACTCATCACTGTTCCCACTTTTGAGGCGCTTGCCTCCATCTATGTACTCTGAGGATTTTATGATGTTTATATATAGTTTTTATCTCTTTTTGTGTCCTATGGATTATGTGTGCAAAAATGTATTTACATGTTTATGTCCATGATTTTTTTATATGTGGGCAAGATGCCAATCTAAAATGTGATTAACTAGAGTATCTGTGATTTGGTTTAATCTCCTAGGAACATGAAAATATGTAATATAATCAAAGTTGCGTTCTAAGAGATGTACCCTAAGGAATCGTCGGTGTAAATTTGGATCATGAACCTGGTATACTCTGTTTAGCTGCGACACAACCAGTTGAGCATCTAGATAGACCCGGAGACGAGAGATACCCAATGACAATGCATCACGAAGCAACTCAATAACTGCACTATACTCGGCAACATTATTTGTGGTGTCACCTAAGCATATACCTCTGGAAGATAACAACTGACCCTGTGGTGTAAAGATTACCCAAGCTACGGAGGCAAGCCTCCGCGTGTGTTGACTAGCACCGTCCGCATATCCAACGAACACCTCGGACTCTCTTGACATCTGCCATATTGACGAAAGATAACATTAATGACACGTCCATAACACTTTTTAAAAGAAATGTAAAAAAGTAATAGTACAAAGACTATACATATGTTACAAAAAGTTACCCACAGTGGTCTTTCTATGAGTAATACTTCTTGAGGTAGAGCCCATTTCTAGGCTCCGCCAAAGCATTCCCTTCAAAATCGACCAAACGATAATACCTCTTTGATAATGAAGGGTCAGAACCACATGGGTTTAAACTTTTCTGCCCCCAGGGGGTCCTTGTCTTGGTCATAGACCAGGACAAGGTCGCCCTCAGAAAAAATCCGCGGACGAACGGACCTATCATATTGACACTTGACCTTATGTTTATGAGCCTCGTTTGCCATGGCCGCATCGCGACGCTGTTCATCAAGTTGCTCAAGGTGTACTAACCGTTCTTCAAGTGGAGAAGTATCTGGAAATAACTGTACTGCCAATTTCAGAGATGGGATTTGACATTCGATGGGCAAGACTGCCTCTAGCCCATAAACGAGTTGAAAAGGTGAGAAACCAGTTGCAGTCTTAACTGATGTTCGGTAAGCTCATAATGCCGAGTATAACATCAAATGCCAGTTTGACTTGGCTGAGTTGATAGTTCGCTGTAGAATCGTCTTAAGAGTTTTGTTTACAGCTTCCACCTGCCCATTGGCTTGGGGGTAGTAAGGTGATGAATGTTCCCATTGTAACCCAAGCTTTGATGTTAATTCAAACATCATTTGATTCTGAAAGTGACTGCCATGGTCAGTGACAATCTCTCTCGGGACGTCGAACCTTGCTATAATCTGGTTGAATAAGAAGAGAGCTGCGGTCTCTCCATCATCTTTAAACGTTGACATAGCTTCGACCCACTTAGTGAAGTAGTCGACAGCTACGATGATATAGCGGTGCCCCCTTGCCGACGGGGGGTTGCATGTAGTGTAATCAATCCCCCACTTAGTGAAGGGACCAACTGTGATGACAGGAAACATGGGAGCTGGATGTGCCCTCATCTTCCAAGAGAAGATTTGGCACGGATGGCACTTCTTGACCGATTCGATACAATCGTTGATAAGTGTGGGCCAGAAGTAACCTGCTCGTAAAATCTTTTGGGCTGTTGCCAACCCAGATAAATGATCGCCACAAGCTCCAGTATGACAATCGTTGAGCACTATGACGGCCTCCTCATGAGTGAGACATCGACGCAAGATGCAGTCTACACCTCTTCGATACAACATATCATCGACTATGAGATAGTTTGTTAAGGTCCTAACCCGCACATAGGTAGATCAATGTATTCGGATGTAATAAAGGTCAATATTAATAAGACCTTTCAATAAAATAGAATAAGGCGGATGTAAAAAGA
>JASDQU010736103.1:68752-121676 GCA_032191745.1 Picea mariana | reverse complement strand
CATCTATATTTAGTTTCTTGTTTCAAATAATCAAGGAGAAGATCCAATCTGATCTCCAATTCGAATTGATGAGGTGGCTTGTCAACTGTTGTCCATGAGATTTTTCAGAAAAATAAATCTTGCAAATTCCTGAAAAATAGGGTCCAAGAATCTCTTCGTATCTCTCAAACGGTGATAGTTGTGTAAAAACCGAGAGAGGTTTTTGGGAAGGGACTCGTTCCTAACAAAAAATTCTTTTGGTTTCCAAAAATTCATCACCATCTGTTCTCCAACCTCTCCCAAAATTACTGACTAAAACAAGAAATTATTTATTGTAAAATATTAGAAAAATAGGCCTCAAAAATCAATTCGAATCTCTTAAAATGTGATTGTTGTGTAAAAACCGAGAGAGGTTTTTGTGAAGGGGCATGTTCCCAAAAAAAATTTCTTTTGGTTTCAACAAATTCATCTCCAGCTGTTCTGCAACCTCTCTTGAAGAAAAATACTAAAACAGATAAAAAATAACAGAGTATTTCCTGTAGCTTTATCAGAAAATTAGGCCTCAAAGATCAATTTGAATCTCTTAAAATGTGATTGCTGTGTAAAAAACAAGAGATGTTTTTGTGAAGGGGCATGTTCCCAACAAAAACCTCTTTTGGTTTCAACAAATTCCTCTTCAGCTGTTCTGTAACCTCTTTTGAAGATAAAGACTATAACAGGTAAAAAACAAAGTATTTCCTGTAGCTTTTCTGGTTCTGCAAAATAATAGCCTTTGTCATCAGAAAACCCTGCTTCAGCTTTGATGATATGGTGGTTTCTCTTGTTATAGGTCTTATAGAATACTGAGCACTTTATTTTCCTTTTCTTTGTATCTTCCCCAAGTTTTTGTCTTCTTTTGTTTTCCTGTGTAATGGAAGCCTTTCTACTTTTTCTTTGATAGAAAATTCATTAACTGTGATACTCTTTTTCTATGTGGCTGCCTTCTTCCCTTTGCCCTTTCTTTGTTTGCTTGGCTGTGGATCAGGATTTAGGGATTGAATCAGCCAAGTCTAGGGTTTCTGTGAATTATGATCAGGACGGTATGCACTCTTGTCTAATCCAGCTGTGAGGGATTCCCCTTCTCCAATTCGGATTTTGCTTATCTGGAAGCAGGAATTGATTGACAAACTCTGTAACCACATGCTCTTTCTTCCACCATATTTCTCCTCCAACCACCAATCTACAAGCTTTAGCAATTGTCTGTTCTGTCACCAGCATTAGCATCTTCCCAATCTCCACCTCGTGACCATCAAAGTTCAGTGCAAACTCCATGGAGACCTGCTCATCGTAACCTTGAAAAGTGGTAAGGAATTCAAACCACCTGGCATCTCTGAACCTTTGAGCCATCTAAGGATAAGCTTCAAGGAGTTCAACACCCTCGGGTTCTAATCTGACTACCTGTCCGCTCCTCTTAAGCGCCATCAAAACATAATGCTATAACTAGCATGATTCAGATTCTGAATTTGCCACCTGCAATCTGTTAGTATATAACCGTTCCTCTGAGCAAATACCTGCGCCTAAAATTCAGCAAAATCAGACATAGAATGACAAGTTCAATATAATGATCGTTGAGAATTGGACGATTTGAAATGAGTCCTTTGCGGGTATAGAGCAATCCGATCATGTAACGGTTTGAATCACAAAATGATTCCAAAGCTATTGTGGGACACATGCGAACTCTCAAACCACGATCTGTGTCATCATAACGAAATCTGGGTGACAGGCTCATATCAAGGCATGATTATCTTTGCGCTACGGGAATAAGGCTATTCCCATAGCGCTATTAATGACTTAGCATAATTTGAAATTGTAAAGTTCAAACAGGCATATAAAGTGACACATCATTTAAAACCATGTCTTACAACTCCAAACTTAAATAAATTATTCAAAAAGCTAAAAATGTGAAACATAACAAACTGAAAACAAAGATTAAAGTCAAATGAAAGAAAACAATGAAGTGCAGGTAGGGAGGGTTTAGGATTGGAGTTTCTCACTAAATCAAAAGCAAAATTAGAGACTAACAGATCCCAACCGAACGGTGGATGCGAGAGGTTATCGTTATCATAGGTTAAGACACAACAATCGTTAGATCACCCACTAATGAATGATAGTTGTTAGATCGCAATCGTGCAAGGAAGGGGGAGGAATGAACGCCGACCGTTCATCATCCAGCTAGGACCGTTGTAGACTGTCAGATCATGATAAATGAGTAAATCGATAATTAATGAGCAACAACCGTCAGATCTGGAGGTAGAGAGGAGGGCTGTCGGGTCAACGACTGATTAAGTCGTGACCGTTGGGTCAATGGCTGATTAATTTGTGACCGTCGGATCATGTTGAAGATAGATCAACAGACGAGAACGATTGCGGAAGTCCAAGGGTACGTTAATGAGGGGGCTACTTCACATCCCGCAATCAACCGGGACCATAGATCTCCATCGTGAGGACGATCAACGGTCTATGTTGATTCTATTACCGACGAGCAACTTTCCATTGCAAAATTCAGGATCAGGTTTAAACATCGTACTAGTTGTGGCTCCACAATCCATTGTATTCGTCAGATCTGGGGGAAGACGGATCTACGTCGTAGATCGAAGAGAGGACAAAGATCCTTCAGGCTGGAATGAAGGAACATAGTTTAGCGCTCTGTGTTTGAGTTGTGGTCACGGGGAATGGTCTTGTGGAAAAAGGCCATTAGATAAGTGAGGGAGCAAATCAATCCTAGGCATCCTTTTATGGGTTTTGAGCACCCTGAGACAATTTGGTTCGCTTAATTGTGGGATAGAGGCGAGTTAGATTTGGATCTGGTCCACGCTTACAGGTAAATTTGGGACGATTCATATCTGACTTGCATCACTTTGTGTCAAATTTTTTTAACAAGTCTTAAGAAGAACATGAAAATGGTTTTTTGTCCACATAAATATGAAAGATATTGCTATATATATCACATGTTAAAACACTACTTCCAAGTATCCCATAATTACATAATTATTTTAAGATATTAAGTAAATATATCATTTTTTAAACTTTTAAAAACACATTAAAAAAATCTGAATTTTGAATCATTTATATGATGGGTAGTATTATGCATACATTGTGCATTCAACAATTAACTCCGCACGCCTCCATAAAATTAAAAGCTATTAATTCGAAAAAAAATGAGTATTGAATTGAATCACATAGCAAATATATTCACATCAGGGTGTTGAATACAAACCCATGCATCCTTGAGCATACGACGATGCTATGTTGAAAATATTAAAACTAACGTTTTATATATGTGGAAAGGCATTTGGAATTCAACATTATGAATATCATTTTTCAAGATTATATGTGTGAAATATTTAGTATAGTCTATTTTCTATAAACATGTTTTAAAAATATAGTTATGCTAATTTAAATTACATTTTCAAAAAGGAACATAGCAAATCCGTTATGGACCATTTAGAATAGTGAAATGTGATTCTCCATTATACATTACGAAGGAAATTATTTTTTTGCTATTAAATAAAAAAGTGTAAAGTGCCATTCTAAAGAATTGTTTTCTTTAATTTCTTTAACCTTGTATTTATCCATTTACAATGTGCCATGTATTTGAATTTTTTTATACTTTTATTCAAGTATTGTTTGTCGTTTTATACATATATTTTTTATTTTATAAAAAGTTTTAATTGAATCACTTATATAATGAATGAAGTGTTCATTCAAAAATGTTAATATGTTTAACCTTGTATTTATCCATTTACAATGTGCCATGTATTTGAATTTTTTTATACTTTTATTCAAGTATTGTTTGTCGTTTTATACATATATTTTTTATTTTATAAAAAGTTTTAATTGAATCACTTATATAATGAATGAAGTGTTCATTCAAAAATGTTAATATGTTTGTAAACTTCAACACAAATCATATCATTTTTATAAATTCTATCATAATTATTTTATAATTTCATTAAATCTCAATTGAATATTAAAATAAATCTTTAATACAATATATTATTATAAAATTAAGAGTGTGCATATATTAAGATGAACAAATTGTGATACAAATATAATGCATCAATGTATAATGAAAACTTGAGTGATTAGTGAAAACTCACTCATAAGCATGTCTCTCCATATCTCAATCTATTACAAGAAAGGGATATGCCAATTTTGTTAAGTTTTGAGCTATTATTAGGTATCTTTTCAATTTACTAGATAACCATAGCATAGATAGGATCACTGAGAGAAACACAATCACATGATTCACAACATTTATCATGGGAAATCCTCATGCGGAAGAAAACGCAGCAAAAACTTCTTTAATATAGATAGCCAATACAATGCCAAGACAATAAACCAAACCCTAGAGAATATCCAACACTGAGCAATGCACCTCTCTCTCTTTTCCTTCTTTCGGCAACTGGCAACTGCAACTTCCTTCAAACTTGCACACTAGATGAGTGAGCTGAGTGAGTGTACAAATGAGGCTTTGGATTCCTTTATTTATACAAATTGGTAGGTGCTGAAAAGGTGTCTCTTCGTTGGGCATGGCCGACTTGTCTTCTGAGTGGTTAAAACCACTTTAATTAGCCTGGGGGCCGACTTCTCAATTTGCATAATATTTTTAGGGTTTGACCAATCTGCAAAAGGGGATTTGGTCAATTACAATGCCTGACATGATCAATCCACAAAAGGGGATTTGATCTATAAATACATGACTCAAATAATAATAATAATAATAATTAGAATACTCTTTGCAGTTACAATATTCAACACTCCCCCTTAACAAGAAGGGTATTCTACAACATAAGCAGGAGAGAGAGAGAGAGGGCAACGACATCAACAACATCTAGAACACTGACTGACATATCTATAAATCATCAGAAGTTTTTCTCATCATCATCGTTCACAACATGGAGCTGGAGTAGCATCATCATCCTCATCAGCATGAGGCTAAAGTAACATCATCATCTTCTTTAGCACGAGGCTAAAGTAATATCATCAACATCTTTAGCATGAGGCTAAAGTAACATCATCATCTTCAAAATTAAAGCTGAAATAACATCATCATCATCATCTTCAACAAGAAGCTGAAGTGGCATCATCAACATCATCTTCAACAAGAAGCTGAAGTGGCATCATCAATGTAGAAATTTTCAATACAATTAATGTATTTCCTGTGATTCTCCTGATCTAACAATTATATGCCACTATTAAATATAGAATCGCTTCTACTAATATTCTTGCAGAAATTTAAACCATGATCAAAAAGTGAAATATCAGGAACACATAACACGTAAGTTTTACAGGGAAAGCGTAAAGCTAAAAACCCCACTATCGTATATTATGTATATCATGGATCATGAAACAATCTCATACAAAACTCTAATCCAAGAGCTCTCAGTACAATACAATCGTCTCACACTGTCATACAAAAATTGACAAATTCACGTGCCAATATTCTGTCTCCAGACAGCTTGCCTCCTCTGCACAATCCCTGCAATTCGAATTCTCACAATGAATTCGAATTGCCTAGTTTTCACATGCTCACGAGCATATCCACTGCTTGTGTGATTGCATGAGTGCACTTCACTCAAATCACAACTGATAGCCGAACTGTCCCTTTCACCTGTTATCTCAACTAGGTCTCCACTGGATCTGACATGCATGTAGTTAACCGTGGTGAATCTTCAGTTGCATGTGAGTTCACTGATTTGAATTAATTAATAATTAATTCATTGAACTCTCACTAGTGTAAGTTCAATTACAACTAGTACAACTGGGCTTAACTCACTTAACTGAGTTAAACTACTTCACGACTCTCATAACTACACTTATAAGTTTGTTACAACTTCAAGTCACCTCCATGTCTTACCAGTCAACCTTTGAACTCGAATTTCCCATAGTTAACTGATTTGCCACTTCAGTTAATTATTTCAAGTAATTATGAGATAATAGATTAATATTTATTGTCCAATTTATTTAAGGGAAAAGTAAACTAGACACATGTTTCTTGTTGACTTTTCAACACTCCCTCTCAACAAGAAAGGGAATATCCTTCACCCCAATCCTGTCTCTATGATATTTGAATTTGCTCCTGGTGAGTGCCTTCGTCAGAATGTCTGCATCCTGATCTTCCGTAGGAATGTATTGAAGCAACATGATCTTCCGCTGCACACAATCTCTGAGATGATGATACCGAATATCTATATGCTTAGATCTATCATGAAATACATGATTAATCGAGAGTTTAATGCAACTCTGATTATCACAACGAATCACTGTCGGATCTAAATGAGAACCAAAAAACCAACCAAGATCTTTCTCATCCAGATAGCCTCACATGCAACTTGACTCGTTGCCATGTATTTCGCTCCTGTTGAACTAAGTGCCACATATCTTTGTTTCCTGCTGTACCAAGAAACAACTGTAGATCCATTACTAAAGTTTCCCCTTGATGTGCTCTTTCTGTTCGTTGGGCTACCCGCCCAATCTGCATCCGTGAAGCCATGCAACTTCACCTCATCCGTCTGTCTGTACCATAATCCATACTCAGATGTGCCCTTCAGATATCTCAGGACATGCTTACCCGCCTTCCAAAAGAGTTTGGTAGGCTTAACCATCCCTTGAATTAGCTGGTTAGCCGCATAGCAAATGTCCGGTCTCGTGTTCACTAAATACATTACCGAACCTACTAACTGTCGATAGATAGTAGCATCCACTACCTCTCCAGAAGTAGCATCCTCTTTCCTCCAGTTTCCTGGAAGAGGAGTATCCATGGGTTTGTAGCCCTCCACGTGAAACTTACCTAGTATCTCCCTTGCATACTTGCCTTGAGACACAAAAAGTTCACCATCTTGCTACCATATTTCCAATCCAAGGAAATAATGAAGAAGGCCTAAATCCTTCATCTCAAACTCCTTTGCAAGGTCATCCTTGTATGAGTGTATCAGTTGCTCATCACTAGTCAGTATTAAATAATCAACATAAAGAACAATGATTAAAATCTTACCCTCCACCACAATTTTGTATAGGTTTGCATTCGCTTCACTTTTGGTGAAGCCCAATCCGGTGAAATAACTGTCTATCTGAGTGTACCAAGCACGGGGTGCTTGCTTCAGCCCATATAATGCTCTCTTGAGTCTGCACACATGCGACTCCTTGTCAAAGGTCTCAAAACCTTCTCGCTGTTCAATGTACACTTCTTCCTCAATGATCCCATTGAGAAACATAGTTTTTACATCCATCTAATGAATGCGCCAAACCATCTACGCTGAGAGTGAAAGGATGGATCTTATGGAAGAGTACCTTGCGACAGGTGCAAAGGTCTAATCATAATCGATACCCTTGATCTGTGAGAAGCCTCGGGCCACAAACCTGGCCTTGTATTTTTCCATACTCCCATCAACAACTTGCTTTACCTTGTAGATCCATCTCGAACCTACCACTGATTTGTCAACCGGTCTTGGGACAATTTCCCATGCACTATTTTTGACAATGGAGTCATACTCCTCTACCATAGCATCAACCCAAGTGAGATCCTGCACTGCTTCCTGAAAGGAAGATGGTTCAGTCACAATACTTTTGCTCATGAGAGCCATGTATCCAGCAAATCGACCAGGAGATTGTCTCTGTCTGTGCTATGAAGTAGGGGCTCCTACATTCTGTGCAACATCTAGTCTCAATTTGTTAGCTTCCATGGTGCACTTTCTACCATTTCTGATGGATGGCTATGCTTGAGTGGTTTCCTCCACTCCATGAACCTCTTCATGTGGCTGATCCACATCTTGAGACTCATATTTGGGAACCAACAGTTCCTCTTCTGCATGCAAGTCTATCTCCCTCTCAAGCGACAACCGCATGGCTTTCCCCTCATCGAACTTTATATCCCGTCGCATAATAGTCATCTTACTGTTCAACAAATACACATGATAATTATGGGGTGTTTCTGTGTACCCCACAAATATCCCAACTTCAACAGTTGGTTCCAGCTTCTTCCTGGAATCCTTGGTCACATGCGCATAAACAGACGAGCCAAAAATTTTAAAATGAGAAACATTAGGTTTCTTACTAGTGAAAGCTTCTTCAGGTGTACTCATGCCAAGTATTCTATGAGGACAATGGTTTTGCACATAAACCACAGTATTGCATGCTTCTGCCCACAAATGCATTGGTAGGCCCTGATCATGCAACATCGCTCATGTAGCACCCGCGATCATTCTGTTCTTCCTCTCCTTGACCCAATTTTGCTGTGGGTTATGAGGCGCTATGAGTTCTCTTCGAATTCCTTCTTTTCTGCAGAAGTCTTTGAATTCGTTAGAGATGTATTCTCCACCATTATCGCTCCTTAGAGCCTTCACTTGCTTCCTCGACTCTTTCTCCACCAATGCTTTAAACTCACAGAACTTTGAGAATGTTTGATCCTTCTTATGCATGAAGAAGATCCAACATTTACGAGAAAAGTCATCAACAAAAATAACATAATACCTATGTTTTGTTGTTGAAGCAACCGAGAATGGTCCACACACGTGTGTATGAATTCTCTCCAGGATCACCAAAGCACGGTTCTGCTTTTCATGAAAGGTGGACTTTACATACTTCCCCAGGGTGCAACCCTTGCACGAAGCTGGAAATCTTAAGCACTAGGTTGGCATTACAGCATGAGGCTGGCACCACAACAACACTCCCACTTTTGAGGGAGGTCCTTTCGGACTACACCAAGCTTATCTCGAAAGTGCTCAAACTTTACACGAGATAGAGGCTTGGTCAACACATCAACAACCTGTTCATTTGTGCTGTTGATTTTTCATAAGTTAGGTTAAGCATGAAGTTCATTTCATTTTATCGTTTCACTTAACCATAAACAATAATGTTGCAACAACCAAGATCACAAGAAGAAACACCATGCACAAGAAGTATCCTGGGAAATCCTTCTCAACAAGGGAAGAAAACCCAACCAAATCCTTTGCTATATTCTTCAAGATAAATACCTTCACCACCAAGAAAGACCTAGCACACAAGAGGGTGCTCAAACCCTAGAAGACTAGTGCCCAAGAGAGGTGTGCACCTTTCCCAAGTAAATGTACTTGCTGGAATTTCCAAAATCACATGAAAGATATGTTTCCACAATGGGGATTTTACCTTTACTTATACTAACCTATAACCTGTCAACAGAAGTGTCTATTGGCTCAACATGGTCGACCTATCTAAGTCACATAATAATAATAATAATAATAATAATAATAATAATAATAATTATTATTATTATAATTAATATTAACCAGATTAATTATCTTTTACATTTATTATTACTTACATTAAGGTGGGGCCGACCTGTACCCTTTACATAACAATTAGGGTTACACGCAGGTCTGACTCTTGAACAATATATAACAAAGGATATGATACACCCACTAGTGCTCATCCACTAGGGGCACATCAATATGGATGTCATATCTCTAGTTCACGACATTACACAGAAGAACCAGATCTTCAAACGTTCACCCGTGCTCATCCACATGCACGTCCACTCTACAGATCTTCATTCCCACTCCCTCACACAGGAGAATCATTTGGAGTCTTCTTGTCAACTTCGCTGCTCAGAGGAGGCTAATACATCTTCATTTATGTTCACATGATGATGCACCCAACACTTTGGGATTTCACACGTTCATCTTGTGCTCAGCCACAAGCACGTTTAACTCAACATATCGCCTTTCCCACTGGATAATCATCTGGAGTTCTTCTCAACTCTCTAAATGGAGGAGACCATCTCTACATTCCTAGCTCTGTCTCAGGTAGGAACCACGTACCCTTCTTAGGGGATTTCTCTCAGGTTTGTAAGCTGAGAGAAAGACTCACATAGATGCAATGATCCACACCTCACATGCTTGTAAGCTGGAGAATGTCTCACATAGCTGCATTCATCAACACTCCCTCTCAGCTAGGGAGGCATTCTTTATTATGCCAAGTCTCACACAGATGTATTTTGAATTTTGTCTTGGCTGGAGTTATCGACACTCCCTCTTAACTAGGGAGCCATTCTTCACGAAGTTAATTTGGTGAAGATATCTGCAATCTGCTCATGTGTAGGAAGGTACTGTATGTGTATGATTTTCCTCTGCATCATATATCTGATATAAGGATATTTCATCTCATCGTATATCGATCCATCAAGAAACAATGGGTTCTCAAGGATCTTTACTCACGAGTCTCGGTTATCATCATAGGATCCATCTCATGGTCAAGTAAATCTGTCAAAAGCTTTTGAAGCCACATTGCTTAGCACACTCGATGCTATATACTCTGCCTCTTGTTGGTTGTGGAGCTTGATTATCTTTTTGATTCAGAGGTCTTTTACTTTCAGCCTTGTTTATACCCTATGAAGTATTTACACCCTAGAAGTATGTACACTCTTCCATGTGGGGGAGTGCAGAGGGGGGGTACCCCCTCTGCGGGGTTTGGGGGGGCTATCTCCCTAGCTGAGGGGGTTTGGGGGCAAGCGGGCCCCCAACGACGGTTCGGGGGCGAAGCCCCCGAAGGAAAAATTGCCTTGTAAATGTATATTGTAATTTCATTATAAATCTGAATCGTTCATTATAAGGTCGCAGATCTAACGATAGAGATTATGTTAGGGTTTTTTGCCCTAGAAGGCAACCCTCTTTTATGAGGGAAATGTATTGCGGCTATGGTTGATGATGAATATTGTATTATGAGATAGGAGACTGTGAGAGAAAGAAGAGGAAGTTACAACGGGTTTGTTGTAGGTTGTATCCCTTCATATGTTGGATAATAATAAAGGAAGGACCTGGCAATTTCTCTGGTGGATGTAGCCCACACTGGGTGAACCACGTAAATATGTGTCTCTATTGTATTGTGTATCTTATGTGTTTTGTTTCTGCATTTGTTTTATTTTATTGTTCCACGATCCTAGATTTCTAACACCTCTGTGGTATTCAAGGCTACAAAGTTTTGTTTCCTGTTGCATTAGGAAACCATGGAAAAATTAACGATAGAACATCATCTGGATGTGCTTTTTCGGTTTACTATACTTTCTGCTCAATCTGAATCAACATTTCCTGCAAACTCAAGTTTATACTTGAGGCATATCTCAGGCCATATCCAAATGTGCCTCGTATATATCTCAATACATGTTTTGTTGTTATCTAGTGATTCTGTCTTGGTTGACTCATGAAATGACTAGGCACATTCATTGCATGACATGAATCAAGTCTGGTGTTAACTAGATACATTAGTGATCCAATCAGCTGTGGATCAGTCTCGTATGAATCATCATCAATCTTCTTCTTTAAATCCATCACAGTGGATTTTGCATTCTGTCATACTGAACTTCTTTAATATTTTCACTTTATATTTTCATTGACTTAGGAAAATCTTATTGGTCCTCTGTCATACTTCTTGGCCCAAGAAGTAGTGCATCATACTCATATTCTTCATCTCAAATTTAGAAGTCAAGGATTACTTGTATCCAACAACAACGCTTTCTGAATAAGTCATTAGGATCAGGTTCTCGTCACCAAAACTGTATAGGTTTGGATCAACAACACTCTTGTTGAAATCCAAACTCATCAAGAATCTATCCATCTGATATAGTTTCCAACTCATGGATGGAAGTACGGATGGAAGTGTATTGGGTTCACTGGGTCAAGTGTCTCATCATAGAAAACTCCCTCTATTTATGAAAAACCTCTGGCTATAGATCTCGTTTTGTATTTCTCCAGACTTCCATCAGCTGCATGCTTGATCTTATAGATCCACTTGGAAGTTACCACAAACTTCCCTGTCTGGTCCCTGAATAATATCTTATGCATCATTCTTTAAGATATATTGGTATTCCTCTGTTGTGGCATCTTGCCATATCGGTTCTCTTGTTGCTTCTCTAAGACAAGGAGTCTTAGCATCAATGAAGTGGATCATGACTGAAGGATAGCTCAAAAATCTCTTTTGTTTTCTCATAATGTGCCTTGAGAGGCTTGTATATTTCTTTGCCTCTTGCAGAGTGACTCTAGGTAGGCATTTTATGCCCTATTGCAATATCTCTGAACATATCAATTGGAGAAATTGAATAACCTAGAGTAATGGCTTTCTCCCTCTGAATTGTTGAAGGGGGAGAAGGTATTGTCTCACTGTCAATCTCCATCTGAGATTCTCTGGGTCTTTGAAAAACTGTCTCTTCTTCAAGGACAACGTCTCTGTTTGTCTCAATCTGTCTTTGACTAGGGATGTCTTTGAAGATTTAGTGTATCCTTTATTCTAAAGGATCTAGCTTGGACTTCTTCTCTTTGGGTACATGAAAATACATTGGGCACCCAAATAACCTGAAGCGTTCAATCTCAGGCTTCATTCTGGTGAAGACTTCTTCGGGAGTTATGTTTTTCAAAGTCTGGTGAAGACTATTGTTCTGCACATATACTGTGTCATGCATGCTTCTTCCCATGGAATCCTAGAAAGATCCTGATCATGCTTTGTAGCATTGGTTGTATCAATGATGGTTCTATTCTTCTTCTTTCTCAAATGGTTTTGGATCCTTCTGAGTCAAGTGACTCCCTCTGAAGGATAAGCATCTTCTTTTCTTGTTAACCTATCTGGAACAAGAAAACAAAAAGAACCAACACAAGAATATATCCTAAAGGAGAATAATGAGTACATCTCTAGAATCAAAACAATTTAAGGAATATTGTCACAATTGCAACACCTACTTGTAATGTAGCAAAATTTTAGAAATACAGGTTAGAGGAATGACAATTACAACAATCAAACCTAGAGTTTTTACTTTGAGGGTGTTGTTTCTCTTAATGTACTGAGATCCCTCTGGATCCATGAATTCAATAAAGGTTCCTTCCTCCTGCAATTTCACTCATGACAATGATACAAATAATGTATACAAGTGCATACCTGAGGATGTTGATATGATTTATCCAATGGCTCTTGGCTGATCTCTATCCTCTGATATATTTATGAAGAAGATAGTCACGGTGTCACCTTTTGTCATATTTGTTATTTTGAAGCTGGCCCTTCAATGTAAGGGCTTGAGTAGGTGATTGGCTTCCTTGTCCTGACGTCATCTTCCTTCCATTCATTGATGGTTGTCTCTGGTAAACCATTTTGTATTACCCACAATAAGTCTTCCTCTAAAGTCTTGTCTTTCAAGAACTTTGAAGTTGCTTGATCCATCAAGATTATCTTCCATCACAGTTTTTGTTCATCATAATTTTAGATTCTTCACAACCCTTTTTCAACTAGGTTAGAAAACCTAATGACTAGGCTAGGCTAGCACTTTTAGGTTTTATTGGATGGATGAGTGCCAACAATAATCCTTTGAGAGATATGAGTGTTGAAATATTGTAAATGCAAAGAGTATTCTTATTATTATTGATGTATTATTCATTAGATCAATCCCCTTTTGCAGATTGATCATGTTGGGTATTGTAAATGACCAAATCCCCTTTTGCGGATTGGTCAAACCCTAATTGTAATAGGCAGAATGAGAAGTCAGCCCCATAATATATTAAAGGTGGTTATAACCACCCAAAATAAGAAGTCGACCCTGCCAGTGAAAAGACACCTCTGTCCACACATGCTAGATTGTATAAATAAAGAGGCTAGCACCTCATTTGGATACACACTCACTTGTTCATCAGAGCGCAAGTTCAGAGCTGCAGTTGGAGAAGAAGGAAGAGAGAGAGAGGCGCATTCTTTGAAGAGGAATTTCTGTATTTGTTTGAGTTATCTCTTGGCATTGTATTGACTATCTATATTAAGAAAGTTTTTGCTAGGTTTTCTCCCCCATAAGAGTTTCCCAGGATAAATGATGTGTCTCTTGTGATTGTGTATTTCTCAGTGATCCTATTTATGCTATGGTTATCTAGTAAAATGAAAAGAAACTTAATAATAGCTTAAACCTTAACATGGTATCAGAGCTAAGTTGAAGAGAGCATCTTTCACAAGAGAAAGAGAAAAACATCATTATTGTCGTACATGCAAATTAGGGATTTTTATTGAAGAAGAATTTCAGCCCCAAAACCATCTAGAAAAGTGTGCCCTTCCTCAAGGATCACTTTGGCATCCTCAGCGCAACTTTTTAGTGGCTATATCTTCCAGAAAGTGAAACCCTAGTTTTCTCAAAGTACCAGAAGTACCAGAAAACCAGAGTACCAGAAATACCAGAAAACTAAAAGCACCAGTCCAGAAATCCTTTGATCAAGTTCGAAGGGGTAAAAGTTGGATTTTCTGAAATCTAACCACACCAAGCTACTTGCCTCAACCAAGCACACCTCTTGGTAAGTTCAGAATTCGATTTTGAGCATTTTCATTTTTTTGGTCATTTTCCTAGCTCTAAGTAAAAGATGTCTGGAAGCACTAAGCTTGTTGACAAGCTAGAAGGTGAGGAAAACTTATGTTCTTGGAAGTATAGGATTGGACTCATTATTGAAGAGAATGACCTAGAAAGATTCGTCAAAGAAGAAGTACCAAAACCCGTTGATGCTGCAGAGAAAGCAAAGCACCAAAAGGACACAATTAGGGCTAAAAGAATAATTACAGATTCTATCAAAGATCACTTGATTCCTCAAGTGTCGTCAAAGAAGACTCGAAAAGAAATGTTTGATGCCCTAACCATATTATATGAAGGAAATAACCTAAACCGGAAGATGAATCCAAGAACTTAACTCAAGAATACAAGGATGCAGAAAGGAGAATCAATCCAGGAATACTTCTCCATAATATCTCAATTCAAAGAACAACTAGAAGCAATTGGAGATACTATAGACGAAGATGAAATCATAATGACGACCCTTAATGGTCTCACAAGACCATGGGATGCATTCATCCAAACCATTTGTGCCAGAACGAAGAAACTAAAATTTCATAGTCTTTGGGAAGAATGTATTCAAGAAGAAACAAGACTAGCTAACCGAGAACATTTACTATCAAGAGATGAAGATCAGGCCCTAGCTACTCACACTAAAGGAGGAAGAAATAAGTCTTACTTATAGAAAGAAACTCATAAAGAGTCTCACCCCTAAAATAAATTCATGCATAAAGAATCTCAACCTAAGAGGTTCCAGAAGAAAGGACAAAGAAGAGAAAGAGACTTCTCATCTTACCAATGCTACCATTGTGACAAGATAGGACATATTGCGAGACATTGTCCAGCTAGACAAGAAGAATACAAGAGGAAAAATAAGAGGCACCATGCCCATGCAGTTGAAGATGAAGAGCCACCCGCAAAGATGATAAGAGACCACATTGAAGACTATGTCTTAATCTCGGCCCTCTCAGGATCAGTATCACATGGAGAGAACACTTGGTTCATTGATAGTGGTATTTCCAAGCACATGACAGGTCAAAGAGATATTCTCTCTTGTCTTTCAGAAATAATTTTTCTCATAAAGTTACACTTGGAGATGATTATCAATACCCTATCAAGGGAGTGGGAGAATCAAACTACAAGCTTAATTCAGGGACTCCAATGAAGATGAAGGACGTACTCTATGTACCAGGTTTGAAAAAGAGCCTACTCTCCATATCAACTTTAGAAAAGAAAGGCTTCAGAATTGACTTTATATATGGAGAAGTTCTTATGTGGGCTAAGGGTAAAACCATGAAAGAAGCAATCGTCATTGGAAAGGAAGAAGGTGGCTTCTATAAACTAAAGGGTCACTCAGAAGCCGCCATGACCCATGCCAATGAGAATCCATGTGAACTTTGGCATAGAATATTATCCCACATCAACTACAAGACATTACCATATGTATGCAAGGCAGTCACAGGTCTACCAGAACTCAAGGTTGACCATGAAGGTGTGTGCAATGGATGTGCACAAGGGAATAATATCAAGAACCCTTTTCCGAAGAGAGACAGTAAAGCGGGAGGAGTCTTATAACTCATTCAATCAGATGTGTGTGGCCCAATGCCATCATCCTCCATCAATGGGTATGTATACTATGTATCTTTTATTGATGATTATTCTCGTAAAACTTGGGTTTACTTTTTGAAATCAAACGATGAAGTGTTCAGTAAATTCAAGGAATTCAAAGCCTTGATAGAGAATCTTTTTGAAATAAAGATCAAGATACTTAGGTCAGGTAATGGAGGAGAATACACCTCAAAATAATTTGTAAACTATTGCAAAGATGTCAGGATCAAGAGGGAGCTTACCACTCCCTACAATCCTCAACAAAATGGTGTATCAGAAAGAAAGAACATAACGATAATGGAAGCAGTGAAGACCATGATCCATGATCAAGATCTTCCAATGTGCTTATGGGAAGAAGCAACAAAAACAACAGTATATGTACAAAACTGATTATCCCATAGTGCACTTGGGTTCAAGACCCCTGAAGAGATGTTCTCCGGAATGAAGCCAGAAGTAAGCCATCTCAGAATATTTGGCTGCCCATTATTTGCACATATTTTGAAAGAGAAGAGAAACAAGCTGGGACCTTTAGGAAAGAAAGGAATATTTGTTGGATACTGTGAGGTCTCCAAGGCCTTCAGGGTTTATATACAAGGTCACCATCATATTGAGATCAACAGGGATGTGACCTTTGATGAAGATGCAACTCTCAATAAATAAAAAAGATGCCAGCTTGAAGAAGTATATGAAGAGGAACCTGTAGTTCCCAGAGTTGCATAACCAGTGAGGAAAGTCACAACTTCCCCTGATGAGAAAATTCTAGAAGATCACGACATAGTAGAATTTCAAGAACCTCCTCAGATGACGATCTCCCATAAGAGAAAGCTTGCATGGGATAGGGAGCTTATTCAAGATGGAGATAAGTATGGTGTTCCCGAAGGAACCACGAGATAGATGAAGAGACCTAAGCCATTCTCTAGTTATATGGCTTTGATGTGTGATCTCCTAGAGAAGGAGCCTACCTGATTTGAAGAATCCATTCAGAAGAAAGAATGGGTAGATGCCATGACAGAAAAATACCAATACATAATAAAGAATGATGTATGAGAAATAGTTCCCAGACCGAAGAGCAAGGATGTGGTATCTTCCAAATGGATTTTCAAAATAAAACATTCTACTGATGGAAGTATTGAGAAGTATAAAGAAAGGTTTGTCGCTCGTGGCTTTTCTCAAAAGAAAGGCATTGAATCTGAAGAGACATTCGCTCCTATAGCTAGATACACTTCGATTAGAACCATCATAGCTCTTGCAGCTAAGATGAAGTGGAAGTTACACCAGATGAACGTAAAGAAAACTTTCCTAAATGTTGTCATAGAAGAAGAAGTGTATATAGAACAACCTCAAGGATTTGAAGTTGAAGACATGAAGACTCATGTCTACAAATTTAAAAAGGATCTATACGGGTTGAAGCAATCTCCTAGAGCTTGGTATGGAAGGACATACAGTTTTCTGACCAGCTTGGGCTTTACCAAGAGTAAAGCTGATTCTAACCTATACTTCAAGGTTATGAATGATGAGCTGGTGATATTGCTGTTGTATGTGGATGACTTATTCTTAATTGGAAAAGAAAATCTCATCACCGGATGTAAGAAGAAGCTCGCAGTAGAATTTGAGATGAAATACCTTGGCCTAATGCATTATTTCTTAGGTCTTGAGGTATGGAAGAGCCCAGAGAGAATCTTCCTTAACCAAGGGAAGTATGCAGTTGAAATCCTAAAGAGATTTGATATGTTGGAGTGCAAGTCCATGAATACACCCATGGAAACGAAACTGAAGCTTCTGGTCGACACTTCGTCAGAATTGATTGATGCCATGTTGTATAGACAGATCATTGGATCGCTGATGTATCTGATGAACACTAGACCAGATATCTGTTTTGTCGTGAACACCTTGAGTCAGTTTTTGGTAGAACCCAGACATGTTCATCGAGTTGCTACAAAACATGTGATGAGGTACCTTAAGGGTACATTAGATTGTGGTCTTAGTTATGATGGAGATCATGACTTCAGACTGAGTGGGTACACTGATTCAGATTGGGCTGGAAGTGTCTCTGACAGGAAGAGCACTTCAGGATGCTGTTTCAGTTTGGGATTAACCATGATCTCATGGTAGAGTAGGAAGCAATCAAGTATTGCTCTCAGTACAGCGGAAGCAGAATACATTGTTGCATGTTCTGCCAGTTGTGAAGCCATATGGCTTCATAAGTTGTTGACTGGTCTATTCGACCTAGAGATGGAAGCAACCATGATCCTATGTGATAACCAGATCTGTATAAAGATGACAGAGAATCCTGTATTTCATGACAAGTCAAAACACATAGAGATCCGATATCATTACATCTGTGACATGGTGCAAAGAGGAGCCATAAAGCTCCAATATGTTAGCACGAATGAATAGGTTGTTGATGTGTGGACCAAGCCTCTATCTCATGTAAAGTTTGAGCACTTTTGAGATAAGATTGGTATAGTCCGAAAGGACCTCCCTCGAAAGGGGGAGTAGTGTGGTGTTGCCAACTTAATTGTTGTGTTGTGATTCTAGCTTAATTGTTGTGTGGTGTTGACAGCTTAATTGTTGTGTTGTGATTCCAGCTTAATTGTTGTGTGGTATTTCCAGCTTAATTGTTGTGTTTTGATTCCAACTTAATTTTTGTGTGGTGTTGCAATATTAAATGTTGTGTTGTGATTCCAGCTTAATTGTTGTGTGGTGCTACCAGCTTAATTGTTGTGATGATGTGCCAACTAAATTGCTGTGATGATGTGCCAGCCTCGTGCTGTGATGATGGACCAACCTCGTGCTGTGATGATGGAACAACCTCGTGCTGTGATGATGATGTATTAGTTTCATACTAATCCATGTTGATGCAGATGATGATATCATTCCAACTCTTCGTTGTGAATGACGATGTTGATGATGAGAAAAACTTTCGATGATTTATAGATACACCATTTAGTGTTCCAAGATGTTGTTGATGATGTCGTCTTGTCTCTCGCCTGATGTTATTGTAGAATACCCTTCTTGTTAAGGAGGAGTGTTGAAATATTGTAACTGCGAAGAGTATTCTAATTATTATTGATGTATTATTCATTAGATCAATCCCCTTTTGCGGATTGATCATGTCGGGTATTGTAAATGACCAAATCCCCTTTTGCGGATTGGTGAAACCATAATTGTAATAGGCAGAATGAGAAGTCAGCCCCATAATATATTAAAGGTGGTTATAACCACCCAAAATAAGAAGTCGGCCCTGCCAGTGAGAAGATACCTCCGTCCACACGTGCCAGATTGTATAAATAAAGAGGCTAACGCCTCATTTGGATACACACTCACTTGTTCACCAGAGCGCAAGTTCAGAGCTGCAGTTGGAGAAGAAGGAAGAGAGAGAGAGGCACATTCTTGGGAGAGGACTTTCTGTATTTGTTTGAGTTATCTCTTGGCATTGTATTGGCTATCTATATTAAGGAAGTTTTTGCTGGGTTTTCTCCCCCATGGGGGTTTCCCAGGATAAATGATGTGTCTCTTGTGATTGTGTATTTCTCAGTGATCCTATTTATGCTATAGTTATCTAGTAAAATGAAAAGAAACCTAATAATAGCTTAAACCTTAACAAGGAGAACATTGGTGAGCTGAAGAGCTCCTTCAATGAGTTTGCATAAACCCTAATTCTGAAATTTCTGCAGAAATTAGCGAAACCCTAGGGCCAAAATTTCAAAATGTTCAAAATGTCACTCTGAGAGTCTCTAGAGATGCGCTGGAGGATGTCGTAGTCTCCTAGGCCAAAATGATCCCCAACGTTCAAGTGTTTAATGGCTAAAACCACCTCATAAAGGAAGATCATACAGATTTATGGAAACCCTAGGAGGGTCATACGGTTCTGTAGAAGAGAGAGGAGACTGGTAGATGCTTGTGCAATGGGTTATTCAAGACCTATGCTCTGAAACCGTGTTGATTTTTTATAATCTAGGTTAAGCATGAAGTTCATTTCACTTAACCATAAACAATAATGTTGCAGCAACCAAGATCACAAGAAGAAACACCATGCACAAGAAGTATCCCGGGAAACCCTTCTCAACAAGGGAAGAAAACCTAGCCAAATCCTTTGCTATATTCTTCAAGAGAAATAACTTCAACACCAAGAAAGATGTAGCACACAATAGGGTGCTCAAACCCTAGAAGACTAGCACCCAAGAGAGGTGTGCACCTTTCCCAAGTAAATGTACTTGCTGAAATTTCCAAAATCACATGAAAGATATGTTTCCATAATGGGGATTTTACCTTTGCTTATACTAACCTAAAACCTGTCAACATAAGTGTCTATTGGCTCAACAGGGCCGACCTCTCTAAGTCACATTATAATTAGAATTATAATAATAACTATAATTATTATAATTAATATTAACCAGATTAATTATCTTTTACATTTATTATTACTTACATTAAGGTGGGGTGACCTATACCCTTTACATAACAATTATGGTTACAGGCAGGTTTGACTCTTGAACAATATATATTAAAAGATTTGATACAACCACTAGTGCTCATCCACTAGGGGCACATCCATAGGGATGTCATATCTCTGGTTCACTGCATTACACAGAAGAACCAGATCTTCACATGTTCACCTGTGCTCATCCACAGGCACGTCCACTGTACATATATTCATTCCCACTTCCTCACACAGGATAATCATCTGGAGTCTTCTAATCAAATCTGCTGCTTAGAGGAGGCTAATACATCATCTTCACTTCTGTTCAAATGATGATGCACCCAACACATTGGGATTTCACATGTTCACCTTGTGCTCAGTCACATGCATGTCCAACTCAACAAATTGCCTTTCCCACTGGATAATCATCTGGAGTTCTTCTCAACTCTCTGAATGGAGGAGGTCATCTCTACGTTCCTAGGCCTGTCTCAGGTAGGAACCACGTACCCTTCTTAGGGGATTTCTCTTAGGTTTGTAAGATGAGAGAAAGACTCATATAGCTGCAATGATCCACACCTCACAGGTTTGTAAGTTGGAGAATGTCTCACATAGCTGCATTCATCAACACGTGCCAACATAATGGAGCTTTATGGCTCCTCTCTGCAACATATCACAAATGAAGTGATACTGAATCTCTATGTGCTTAGAATCATCATAGAACACATCATCTCTATACAACTCTGGTTATCACATAGGATCACAGTGGCTTCCATCTCCAGATCAAATAGATCTGTCAACAACATCCGAAGCCATACGGCTTCACAACTGGCGAAACATGCAACAATGTATTCCGCTTTTGCCGTGCTCGGAGCAATACTAAATTGCTCCCTACTCTGCCATGAAGTCATGGCTAACCCCAGACTGAAACAACATCCTAAATTTCTCTTTCCATCAGAAACACTTCCATCTCAATCTTAATCACTATATCCATACAATCTGAAGTCATGATCTCCATTATAACCGAGACCAAAATCCAACGTACCCTTAAGGTATCTCATCACATGTTTTTCATCATCAAGGTGAACACGTCTGGGTTCTACTAGATACTGACTCAAGGAAAAACATATATTTGGCCTTGTATTCATCAGATACGAACCAAAAATATTTTCTCTGTACAGAGTAGCATTAACCAATTCTGACGAGGTATCTACCAGGAGCTTCAACTTTCTTTCCATGGGTGTGTTCATGGATTTATACTCCAACATATCAAACCTCTTTAATATTTCTATTGCATGCTTCCCTTGGTTAAGGAGGATCTTCTCTAGGCTCTGCCAAACTTCAAGACCTAAGAGATAAAGCATTAGGTCTTTCTTCAAACTCTGTAGTGAGCTTCTTTTGCAATCTGTGTTGTGCTTTCCTTCATCTTGTCAAGAATACATCATCTACATATAGTAGTAACATCACCGGTTCATCATTCATAACCTTGAGATAAGGTTAGAATCAACTTTACTCTTGGTAAAGCCCAAGCTCGTCAGGAAACGGCCAATATTTCCATACAAATCTCTAGGAGCTTGCTTCAACACGTACACAACTTCCTTCACCCGGTAGACATGAGTCCTTCTATCTTCAATCATCAAATCAAATTTTCTTATTACATTGTACCAATCTGATACACTTGCTCAGCTGCATCTCAATCTGCACAATCATGTACTAGCTCTATGTTCTCTCTGCAAAGCACTATCTATCTCACTGCCTAAGAGTATGTCCTCTCCTCTTTCTGCAACTGTTCCTTCTGGAACTAGGACTCTGCACCTGTAGATGCTCTGAGTCTGAGAATGATTGCTTCATCCTCACTGTGGATGATGAAATATGTGAGTAACTCCTCTTATTATATCATGACAACAACTTCATATGAAACCGTGTAATATACGAGATATGAAAAGTATGCAGAACATAAATAAAATTCTAGAAATGGCAGAATAACAACAGTATAACTAGAACAATCACCACAATAACACTGAAATGATATAAGAATAACAACAAAAATAACACTTTGATTATGAGAGAAATGTTCACGAGCCTCTTCGAGGGGGAAACCTCCAGTCGAGCAGAGCTCTATTACAATAATATCCAAGCTAGGGTTCTCATACCCTCGACTCCTATTTATACTAAATATGTCTATCAAAAAAAGCATCTAGAGGAAGATCCTTCTAGAAGCAGAAGCTTCTATTAGGTCTTCTTACATTCGATTTATTCTATTTTATTGAAAGGCCTTATTAATATTGAACTTTATTACATCCGAATATATTGTTCTACCTATGTGTGGGTTAGGACCCTAACATGTCCGCCCCCTTAAAAACAACCTTGTTCTCAAGGCTTGAGATGTGGAAATTGTTGCAGAATAATAGTTGGTTCCCAAGTGGCATCTGCTAGAGTTGTATCTTTCCACTCGACTAACACTTCCTTGATGGTTCTCTGATGTAGGCGATGCTCACACTAGTCCAAAACTGCTTGTGGCTGTAGCCAAATGGATCCTTCTTCGACTAAATCGGGAAGGTTGGTTTGAATTTGGCACTCAGTTCCAATCACCTTCTTTAAGCATGAAACATGAAAAAAAAATGTAGCTTAGAATGACTGGGCAAAGCTAACTGATAGGCCACCTTCCCCACACGCTTGAGAACGGTATAAGGACCACAAAATTTGGGTGCTAGCTTCCGACAATGCTTGGCCTTGAGGGAATTTTTCTTGTAAGGTTGTAGTCAAAGAAACACCTGATGCCCTTCTGCAAATTGACGTTCAGAGTGACCTTGATATGCTTGTTGCTTCATGTGATTCTGTGCCATGACCAAATTCTCTTTGAGGGTACAAAGAATATCATCTTGAACTGTAAGCATTTGGTCAACCGCCTGGACCTTTGAGACACCAGGTAAGTATGAGAGAACTGAAGGTGTCTTTTGTCCATATACCGCTTCAAAAGGAGTCATGCGTGTAGCTGTATGGTATGAAGTGTTGTACCACCATTCAGCTAGGGGTAACCATTGAGCCCATTGATTTTTCTTTTTGAGGCAAAACACCTCAAATATGTTTTCAAACACTTGTTGTCAACTTCCGTTTGACCATGAGTCTGGGGATGATAAGCTGTGCTGAGATGCAATTGGGTGCCTTGTAGCTTGAACAGTTCTTGCCAAAAATTGCTAGTGAAAGTTGGGTCGCGATCAGAAACAATAGAATGCGACATGCCATGAAGCTTGAAGACCTGATCCATGAAAAGTTGAGCCACCGTGGATGCTATAAATGGTTGTTGAAGAGCACATAAATGAGCATACTTGGAAAGGTGATCAAAAACCACCATGATGACTGATTTGTTTCCCGATTTGGGTAAGCCTGTAATAAAATCCATAGAGATATCCCTCCAAATAACAGGTGGAATCAGAAGCGGTTGTAGTGTGCCCATAGATTTGACTGTTTCACCCTTGTTGCGTTGACACACAGTACATTCAATGACAAAATTACAAATATCTTTTTTCATGCCATCCCAGAAAAAAGAGCGTTTGACCCTGTCATAGGTTTTGGTAAACCTAGAGTGCCCAGCTGTGGGTGTAGCATGAAGATCAGAAAGTACCGTGGATTTAAGTTTTGATTGTTTACTTAAATACAAATGAACTTTGTATCGAAGCTCATCATGGAGCCAAGAGTACCCTGGGGAAGCTGGAGCATTGGACTGCAATTGTTGGATCAACTGTGAACTTTTGGGATCTTGTAGCTATTCCCGGCGAATGGCTTGGAGCCACTCTAGTACAATGAAGGAAAGAGAAAAAAGGGATCCTTCATCTTCATATTTTTGGGAAAGTGCATCCGCAACCAGATTGTCTTTGTCTTTCTTGTAAATGATCTCATAATCATATCCAAAGAGCTTGGTCACCCACTTTTGTTGCTCCAGGGAGGAAATACGTTGTTCCAGAAAATACTTGAGTCTTTGATGGTCTGTCTTAATTTGGAAGCGTTGCCCCAATAGATAAGGGTGCCACAGATCAACGACATGCAGAATAGCCAACATTTCCTTTTCATAGATTGATTTGCCCAGATTTCTTTCAGACAGTTGCTTGCTGGTAAAGGCCAAAGGCCGACCCTCTTGCATAAGGACAACACCAATTCCTTTCCCTGAAGCATCACATTCCAAGACAAAGGTCCTGGTGAAATTAGGAAGGGCCTGGACTAGAGTGGTGCACATGGTCATCTTCAAGGTTTGAAAAGATTGAGCAGCTGTTGGAGTCCAAGTGAAAGAGTTCTTTTTTAGGAGTGCAGTGAGAGGTGCTGCAATCTTTCCATAATTCTTAACAAACTTGTGATAATAACCTGTTAAGCCTAGAAATCCACACAAGATTTTGAGAGTCTTTCTGTGAGGCCAGTCTTGCACAACTTCAATCTTTTTAGGATCCATCCTGACACCGTCCTTGCCAACTAGATGACCCAAGTACTTGACTTCTGAGGTGCCAAAATCACATTTAGATTGTTTCAGAAAAAGTTGGTGCTGAGAGAGTAGATGGAGAACTCGATTCACATGGGCAAGATGGCCTGTCTAGGTTTTTCTATAGATGAGGATATCATTAAAGAAAACTAAGACAAAATGATAGAGAAAAGGACGAAAGACATGATTCATGAGGCTTTGGAAGGTGGAGGGGGCATTACACAAGCCGAAGGGCATGACCAAAAACTCATAGTGGCCCTCATGAGTTCTAAAGGAAGTCTTGGGAATGTCTGCCTCTTTCATACGTATCTGGTGGTAGCCAGAATGAAGATCAAGTTTAGTAAAGAATTGGGCACCACTCAATTCATCCAAGAGGTCATCAATGACATGAATGGGAAATTTGTCTTTAATGGTAAGTTTGTTGAGGGCATGGAAGTCAGGACACATTCGCCAAGAACTTTCTTTCTTCAGGACCATGACCACAGGAGAAGAATAGGGGCTGGTACTAGGGTGAATAACGCCTGCGTTAAGGAGTTCCTAGACCATTTTCTCAATTTTATTTTTTTGGGAAAAGGGGTGACGATATAGATAGATATTGGGAGGAAGGCTTCCTGGTACAAGGGGAATGGAATGATCATGAACACCATGGGAAGGACAGAGTCCCTGGGGAGTGGAAAAGACCATTTGATGTTTAGAAAGGATGGATTGGAGGTCTTGCGACACTGAGGGTGTCTCTGTTGCTTGTATGGCATGGAGTTGGGAAATAACACCAAAATGACCTTTTTTGAGCAGCTTTTCCATGCGATGGGAACTAATGATCTCAGGTGAACCGACAACGATGCCTTGGAACTTCTATTGTTGGCCCTCTTTGTCGAATTGCATGGTTAATTCCTTAAAATCGATGAGAATGGGACCCAAAGTCCTTAGCTAGTCTGCACCCAACATAATGTCACAACTGCCCATGTCGATAGCAAATATATTAGATTTTAGGTGGTAGTCACCAATTTGGAGACGCACATTTTCACAATGCTCTCCACATTTCATGGAGCCACCATTGGCAATCATGATTTGGAAATTATTGACGGCATGGATGTAGCAATGAGTTTCTTGGGCAATGCGGTGATGAATAAAATTATGGGTGCTTCCACTATCAACCAGAATGATGACCTTCCTATGCTTGATGTAACCGATTAGCTTGAGGGTTTGGGAGCAGAGAAGCCAGTGAGAGAATTGAGGGAAATGATCGGTTCTACTTCAGTAGGGTCTGAGGGAGGGGTGATGTCAGTGGTTTCAGATGACTCAGACACAAGGGGAGTTTCAACATCCTCTTCCAAAATATCCTTCGAGATGGCCATAAAAATATTTTGTTCCTTACACTTGTGGCCTGAGAAGTATTTGTCATCATAGTTATAAAAAAGGCCTTTGAGTTGGCATTCAACCATTTCAGCCCTGGTCAATTTTTGGATCTTTAGTGGAGCGGAGGGAGTAGTGGGATTTACTGGTTTAGTGCGAGGGATAAAGGAAGGTTTCTGGTTTTGAGAAGATACAAATTGTTGTGCTTCTTTATCTCTTTTAGTAGCCTCCACCCAACTTTGAGGCTGAGCCATAAGGACATGGGCCTGAATCTCATCCTTGAGGCCACTGATAAAACACTCTCGGAAAAAGGCATCAAACATGCCCTCTGTCCGAAAATCCAGGCGCTCAAAAGAAAATATAAAGTCTTCCACTGTTCCTGATTGTTTCAACTTTGTCAAATGGCCCAAATGGTTGGTGTCAGTGTCAAAGCGTTCATAAAGCTCTACCACAAATTGTGTCCAAGCAATATACCCTTGACAGGAAGTTTTTCTCCATTGCCACCATTGCCAACGTTCTTAATCTAGATGGAGAACACCATACCAAAGTTTGGCCAAGTCATCTGTAATGCTGTATAAAGAGAAATAATGTTCCATTTGGGTTACCCAACTAGTGGGATCCGAGCCATCAAATTTGGTCACATCCACCCGTGGAAGGCGTAGGTCACGTTGAGAGTGATGGTGCTGAAAGTTAGAGGAATGTTCATCTTTAGTATCTGGAGGTGGGTCAGATAAAGGGTTATCTGTAGGGATATGCATCTTGGTGCAGAGCATCGAAACGACAGATTCAATATGGGTAGTCAGGTCTTGTTTGATTTCCTCCATTGAGGACTGCATGGTTGTATTGATGGCGACAACATTGGCACTGAGTTGTTTCACTTTCTTTTGGGTCTCGGTGAAATTAGATTGAAAGGTATTGAAGTGAGCTTCCAGGTCTTGGTTGCAGGTATGGGCCATGATGATGAGGGAAACGAAATGGGGTAGGTGGGGTCAAAAATTTTGCTGAAAAATGATATGTATGAATGTGATAAGGCCGAAGAGATGAATCCAATGGAATAGGTCTCAAATAATGGTGCAAAATTTTCTAGACTCTATTTTTTTTTACACCTGCGAAGTTATACTCCGGTCTGAAGGATAATGTAGTGATGAAATTCCCAAATGCTTAACCAAGAAGAAATTTGTAGTGATTTGGCAACCCGAACACACTTGCGCGGCAATAGATCTTGTTTGTTTTAATTTGTTTATGTTTCATTCACCAAGGGTTAGGTATTCAAGGGTTCTACAGACAAGGGTTTGCCCTGTGCTATAGCTCTCTGATATACGTGTGGGGTCCAACAATAGTAGTCAGCCCAATATCTCAGGGCACTAACTAAGGAGGCTAGACTGTACCCTTAGCCGTACTACCCAACTACCCAGGTACTAGAGAGTATCTTCCCGAGTGCTGTTCTCGGTGGCACTATAGCAGTCAGGCAGCCGATCGGTTTATGTAGAGAGGGCTTCAAGTAATCTAGGCCGATTTGTACACAGGTGTTGTCTGATGCGCTACCACTCGAAGGGGTACCAACAAGGGTTACAAGGGTGGACAACATATGTGCGCTTAAGTACCACTTGTATTTCCTGTGTGTATGAATCCCTCAACCGCGAGTTTATGCGCATAACGACATATCTCTGTGGCTTAGAGATGCCGGAATACGTCTCTACATTGAAAAAAATTTAACCCACAATTTCTGCCGAGGAAAGTGCTCTGATACCACTTGTAATATACCAGATATAAAAAGTATGCAGAACAAAAATAAAATGCTAGAAATGGAAGAATAACAACAATATAACCAGAACAATCACCAGAATAACACTGAAATGATATAAGAATAACAACATAAATAGCACTTTGATTCTGAGAGCAGTGTTCACAAGCCTCTTCGAGGGGGCAACCTCCAGTCGAGCAGAGCTCTATTACAATAATATCCAAGCTAGGGTTCTCATACCCTCGACTCCTATTTATACTAAATATGTCTATCAAAAGAAGCATCTAGAGGAAGATCCTTCTAGAAGCGAAATCTTCTATTAGGTCTTCTTACATTCGACTTATTCTATTTTATTGAAAGGCCTTATGAATATTGACCTTTATTACATCTGAATATATTGTTCTACTTATGTGCGGGTTAGGACCCTAACAAACTGAGAGTGGCTCAATAATTGTTGCTGAAGGTAGCTCTTCTTCTTTCATGGAGGTAACTCAATCTTTCATTATAGTCATGTCTCCATGACCCAACTAATATAATGCACCAACTTCCACTCAATTTTAAATATGGGGATTGCTCCCCCTGCATCTCATACTATATATGAATCATGGTTGTTCTGGTTGTCTTCATAAATACTTGAACTATTTATTCAATACGTGTCTCATCATAGTCTTCTCCCTTTTGCTAGGAGAATCCTTTGGACACAAATTAGGATTTGTACATCTGCAACATGCTTGATCTGTATAGATCAATCTTGTAAGTCAATACTGACTTCTCTTCTAGTCTCACAAAAGAATCCATATTGTAGTCTTTCTAATTAGCTTCTTTCTTTGTCACCGAAATAAGGGAATCTTCCAGGATATTTCATATCTCCTAGGAGTCTCTGAAGTTACGATCTAGTCTTAATCTCATGGCATCTGTCTCCCAATCCTGGAAGTTGTCTCTTCATCTGATCCTTTCTGAGATCAGTCTTATCCTTTATTTCTTCTGAGTCTACAAGGACTTCATCATCTCTTACAGGGTATACTTGGTGTTGAATACCAAGTCTAAATATGAAAGACCGAGTCAAGCTTCCAATGAGTTCTACTTCCCGTCAAGGTGGCTTCATTAACATTTGAACAATTATGCTATGAGATCCTGTTCTAATGTTCGGTCATCTTTGGAGCCTTATGCTCCTTACAATCAATCTTCATATGAGATTCTCTGAATCTCAAAAGATAGTTTCTTCTTCATATTCTTTGGTACACGAGTGTATATGGTCATGTACATAGTTTGCTTCATGTCTCATATAATATGTTGCCTTCTGCAACCTTCATTATAGCTTCGTCAGGGTTACCACCTGTGACAAGGTCAACAAAACAACAAGTAATAATAATACTCTTTTGATAATAGTAAATAAAACAATAGCACGAATAATCTTCACAGTAGCTCCTTTAGAGATTTCATTTGTGACCTGTCTGAAACAAGGATCAAAAGTAAGAAATACAATACAAAATGAGATCAACACTCTTATAGTGTTTTGATCAAACATTCATCCAAGGTAACCTGAAATCAACACAAGAAGTTTCTCCTAGAGGAGATGTTAGTTGTATCTAGTAAATGATTACATTAAGCATTTATCTCAATATGCTCACATGCTACCAAGCATAATTCTTTTCAAAGATTGCTACCTCAACTATAGTGTTTACTTGTAATGGGGTAGTTATCAACTTGTCATGTGCAACTTTGAATCTTATCAACTTAATTAATCAAACCTGGAACTTGGAGTCTTGTCCTCAAGAATGAGTGTGTTGCTTTTCTTCCAAGTCTCCTTCACTCAAGATGACGAGTGCTTTCTTCAACCTATCTTCTGTACTAAGACAATATGCTATTTTGACAGAAGGTTGGGTTAGAGGATAAACTCTATGATCTCAACTTTAATCCATCTAATACCTTGACCTTAAATTTGACCAAAGGTTAGTATGATGGTCATAGCTTCAACATGCAACCTAGATCAAAATAATGTCATAACAAATAGATGCATATAAGAATAATCAAACTTGGGTTGCATTATTCCTCTGAATGTGTTGGATATTGAGATCCTTCTGGATCTATGGCAAGATATCCCTTCTCCTGAAAATACCCTTTAAAGATTAACAATTTAAATATATGTGAGTACATACCTCTGATAGAATTTGCAAGTAGCGGCACCATCTGGTAGCAGCGGTAATAATTACCAACCCCTTTAAAAAACTTCAAGGGTGACTGCAATTGGTACTACAGCTGATACTTCAACTGATATTGCAACTGCAATTGATACTGCATCTGATTCTGAAACTGCAACTGCAACTGCAACTGCAACTTAGGGTTATATGAGGAAACCCTAATTTTTCAAACTTCAAATTTTGAAATTCTGATCCAGGGACTAGATGCGCTGAGCTGAGGCGAGTAAGCTAGTGCAGTCAGATTTCTGAAAATCCAAATTTTACCCCTTGAAACTGAGCTTGCGGAAATTTGGACTGGTACTTTTGGTACTGGTTCTGGTTTCCTGGTTTTCTGGTACTTCTGGTTCTCTGGTTTTCTGGTACCATTGAAAACTAGGGTTTCACTTTCTGGGAGTTCTATCCATTGAAAAGGTGTGCTCAAGATGCCAAAATATTCACTAGGGTAGGGCACACTTTTCTATATGGGTTTTAGGCAAAAATTCCCCTCCAACAAAAATCCCTAATTTTCTTGTACGACAACAGTGACATTTTTCTTTATCCAGTGAAAGATGCTCTCTTCAGCTTAGCTATGATACCATGTTAAGTTTTGAGCTATTATTAGGTTTCTTTTCAATTTACTAGATAACCATAACATAGATAGGATCACTGAGAGAAACACAATCACAATATACACAACATTTATCCTGGGAAACCCTCACGGGGAAGAAAACCCAACAAAAGCTTCCTTAATATAGATAGCCAATATAATGCCAAGACAATAAACCAAACCCTAGAGAATATCAAACACTGAGCAATGAGCCTCTCTCTCTCTTCCTTCTTCTAGCAACTAGCAATTACAGCTTCCTTCAAACTTGCGCACTAGATGAGTGAGTTGAGTGAGTGTACAAATGAGGCGTTGGTTTCCTTTATTTATACAAATGGGTAGGTGCTGAAAAGGTGTCTCTTCGCTCGGCAGGGCCGACTTGTCTTCTGAGTGGTTAAAACCACTTTAATTAGCCTGAGGGCCGACTTCTCAATTTGCATAATATATTTAGGGTTTGACCAATCTGCAAAAGGGGATTTGGTCAATTACAATGCCCGACATGATCAAACCACAAAAGGGGATTTGATCTATAAATAAATGACTCAAATAATAATAATAAGAAGAAGAATACTCTTTGCAGTTACAATATTTCAACAAATTTACTATTTCTTAATCTTTTAGTACGTTACCAAGTAGTTTATAATGATGTGTTGTTCAAAACGTTAACTTCTAATTCTTTGTTAAAAAAAATCCACTTTTCCCATCATTTAGATATTGTGTGCATTATGTTGTCACATAATCACCATAATTAATCAACTCTTACATAGGTTTACTATTTCTACTCTTGGATAGTTTAAATTTTGTAGATAATTTTGTGTGAAAAATGATTTTTGATAGAAGAATACTCAGTGTATTTTTTTTTTCCCTTCGAACAACATGCATACATTATGCATGTATGATCTCAGTTCTTTGTTAGTAGAATAAAATTTAAGTTATTTCTTTAAAAACAAAAAAAAAAAAAACTAAAAATAAAGGGGTAGTTGTCTTGCAAAACCTGTAATTATAAGTAGAAGTGTCAATTAAAATAAAAAACTAACTCGTTGGAAATGAATACCATATTATTTGACTTTATATATCAGATGACCACTATTGGCTTAGTATCAAGGGGGATATGACCATTTGAATTCCAAAGTAGATAACTTGCCTGATGCAGGATGATTTTAACTCATCATTTGTTTAATTTATTAGTGGAATGATAAATTTGACAAAATAATAAATTCCTTTGCTACTAGGATGAAAAATTTAATTGAAATAGTAATACTCGATCATTTTCACTCTTTCTCAATGTAAAACCCTTGTCAATAATAACCATTTCTCCATTTTGAATTATTTAAAATACATTATAAACTAGATTCAATTGATCGTTGAAACATTTAAGTTTTGTTCTATGAACTATCCATCTGAATATTTGAAACTAGCATGCAACATGAAAGTTCTAGTTTGTCTGTACTAATGCAGTGTTGGATTGTTTAACTTTCTAGCAATTTTTTCCTTTAATTTTGTCTCTAGTATTCTTTCATCAAAGTTAATATGGCTACCTTCACTACAATATCCTAGTCTCGTGTCATGTTGTTGTCATTACCATGTCATTTTGAGTGTTAAATTCTCCTTAGTCATCACCTTATCAGTATCGTGCTATTTATTAACATCATCCTTTTTGTGCCCCATCCTTTATTACTACATGCTTCCTTCCTCCACATTAACATTATGTGTTGCCTCATATTATCTCCATGTGTAAACATTTTTGTTGTGAACAAGACTACAATACAAAGTACCAGCACCATAATTCACATCACTAGTCGATTTTTTTTTGTTTTTATTTTGTTTTCAAGTGTTACTGGTGCAAAACATGACACATTTAGGGCATTATGGTTGATTTTTAAGTCACCATGCATCCTTTTTTATGTCATTATTGATGCAACTAGGAAATGTGTCGCGTCGTGTGTATACTTGTGGCATTTTGTTAGCATAGTGTGTATGCATATATCGTTGCAACAAAGCTTTTTTAGCATTGAGTTAGAGTCAGATCTACAACATGCATCCAATCATCGATTATTGTCATTTAGTTATTATTATTTAATAAAATTATTATAATAGTAATTATAAATTAATTAATTTTTATCATTATTATTTTATTTATTTTTGATAATTTATTAGTTAAAATAATAATATGAATTTGTGTTTATAAATTATTATAATTAACTAGGATGAAAAAATAAACTAATAAATTTTTAATCATTATGCATCTAATCAATGTGTTAACATTTACTTAATTGCACAATACGATTAAAAAAACCCATATATACATAGACACAATTATGAAATTTTAATTGAAACCAGAAAATAACCGTGTATTTTTTTCTCCTTGTAAAAAGTGGTTTATTGTCGCCCCAAGGAAATGTTAGCCTTTTATACAATAGTGCATGAATAATTATCTACAAATATAACCAAGGAATCTCTATAAGAGTTGATTGATCTGGCATTAATACCCTCTTTGTAACCCTCCTCGTCCTTTGAACCATGCTCATCCTCACTCTATACGAACATAAGTTCAATTCGATAAAGAATTATAATGTTTATATATGTGATATTGTCAATATAAGTTAAAATATTGTCAACATCAATTGAGTCTAGCTTGGGTGGTTAGGGAGAATAAATTTTATCCTTCCCATCTGGGTTTAAATCATGCTTGTGACATGTTTTGGTCATTGTGATCCAATCATTGTTGAGGTTGTGATCCCTAAAGAATACCTTGTCCTTGCTTATGGGTCGAAGGGTAGGGTGTTTGTTTACATGTAAAAAAATAGTTAAAAATTGTCAATATGCTTTGATTCCTATGAATCATGTTATTCCTCTTTTAATTGCTTGAGTATGACTTTTCATACCTCTTTATCAACATAATTACTTGAGTGTAATGTTCCCAAGCATATTCGCTAGGAACTTGGGGTTTATTTTCTTATCTGTTTGTATTATTGTTTGAGTGTTTTTGCAGGTTTGCTTCTCAAAGTTGCGTTGGTAGTGTTGGGTTGAGTTTTATAGCATATGAAGAACGAATATAGTACAACAACAAATGGATATAACAAGATACAAGAAAGATAACATAATAGAATGCCCAAATAACTTCATATCTGACCTTTATTTAGATAATATGTTGACCTCCATACATGAGATCTACAGATCTGGAATAATGTAGTAGAGAATAATAAGTATGAGAAAGATATGCCACCAATATATAATGAGATGGAGATGTGAGTCTTCCTAGGTATTTAATAGCGACATCTAAGTTAATACAAGATCAATTTCTTTCCCTTGAAGCCTTGGCACCTCTAGATCTGGCTGAGATGCGCCCCAACTAGCTGTAGCAACCTAAGAAATTCGACTTCCCTCAAGAAAGCCCTCAAATCCCTGGAAAACACTGCCAAACTATAGATCCGGGGATGCATAATGCATATGAAGAGATCCCTTAGCCAAAATCTCAGATCTAACCCTTCAACTCACTGAATACCTAATGGACAGTGCGCCCCTCTTCATAAATTCTCCCAATAACCACAATAAATAAATATGCAGAATAAATCCACCAACAATAGTTGGGAAAGGGCGCTCTAGGCCTGGCAAACCCTCCTAGAAATACATTTTCTTCAAATCTCCCTTCAACTGACCAAATCGAATAATTTGTCCTCCAACAATGTGCCCCACCTGCAGAAAAATTCCATATATGCGCCTTAAATCTCCAATCCACTGTAGAAATCAACCTATAGCTGAATAGAATGATGAGGGTGGAATATTTCACCACCTTGACCAAGCTTGGATCAGGAACAGAGGGATCTTTCACCTCCTTGCTTATCTCTAGGGTTTTTTTACTCACAACCCTCAAAATGTAAGCTGCATATCTCAAGAAGTAATAAGAGAAAGTGACATGAATGAGGAGTGAGGTGCCCTCCTCTCTCTTTTATACCTCCACCTTCTAATTTTCAGTTCAATTACTTTATTGATTTCTAAGGTTATTACTTTAATTTCTCCTCCAAGTCAAATAACCCTTTTTATGCTTTATCAGAGTCACTTTAATAATATAACATTAATCTCCTCAGTGACACTTTTGTGCTTCCTAACCCTTTTTACCCATGAAACTATAGTATAGAGGGGTGACTAGACTTCTAAGTCTTCTCATGTTCTTGTCAAGAAGAGGGGAACATTATCGTCTCCCCTACTGGAAATTGCTTTCCCACAAGCAATCCTGAATCTGTCTATTGTAGCACCTATTCACTCTCCCAAGTGGCATCTTATATAGACATTTTTTTTTTCCATTTGACTAAGTATTCCTTAATGTCCCCATTCCTTAGTTGTTTCGCCCTAACTTCCAAAATCTCCTCTGGAATCAAGATACAGTGCCCTTCTTCATCAACTGGTGGTAGCTCTTCATTAGCTACAACATGCTGCCCCAATGCCCTCTTTAGGCATGATACATGGAAGGCATTGTGGATTTTGCTTCCCTGTGGTAGTTCTAATTCATATGCAACTTCCCCAACCTTCCTTTGCACCTTGCAAGGCCCATAAAAGCGAGGTTTGAGCTTCTCAGTGCCATTTTTCTTAATGAATGCCTATCTCTATGGTTGTAGCCTCAAATATACCAAGTCTCCTACCTCAAAGGTGCGCTCCACCCTGTGCCTGTCAGCGTATAACTTCTGTTGGTTTTGAGCCCTTTTCAAATGGTCTTTGAGCTCTTTGAGAATGTTTTGAATTTCATGTATCCACTCCTTATCCATAGGGGCCCTGCTATCTCCAAACACAACCTCAATAAAAGTGAGGGGATCATAACTGTATAAGGCTTTGAAAGGAGACATACCAATAGACATGTGGCAGGTGGTGTTGTAGCAATATTCACCCAAATATAGCCACTTGACCCATGCTTTCTGTTGCCCTGTCACATAGTTTCGGAGGTAACCTTCCACCCACTTGTTTACTATCTCAGTCTATCCATCTGTTTATGGATGGTAGCTAGTGTTGGGGGTTAAATTTGTGCCCACTAGCCAAAACAACTCCTGCCAAAAGATGCTCATAAATCTGTTGTCCATGTTACTCATAATAGTTTTGGGTAATCCATGCAACCTGAAAAATTCCCTGAAAAAAAGATTTTCCACCTAAGATGCGCTAAAGTCCATGGAGGTGGCGAAAAAGTGAGAAAATTTGGTCAAGCGATCTACTACTACAAATATGCAATCCTTCCCTTGTGCCTTGGGGAGTCTTGTAATGAAATCCATAGACACACTCTCCCACTTATGCTCTAGAATGGGGAGAGGTTGTAATAGACCTACTGGGTGAGTGTGCTCATCTTTGTTTTGTTTGCAAATGATACACTCCTTGATATGGCGCATGGAATCTCCCTTGAGACCCTTCCAAGCAAACCTCTCTCTTATCTTTCTTTATGCCTTAAGAAATCCTTGGTGCCCTGCTAATGATGAATCATGAAATGCTTGATGCACCCTTTTCTTGAACAAGGATTCAGGAACTAGATATATCCTTCCCTTGTAATAAATGATGTCATCTATAATCCTATACTTATCATGTTGTAATTGTCCATCCATCAGCTCACGTGTACAATTCTTTTTAGAGTATTCTACCAATAGATGATATTTCCAGTCAACTGATATCTCTGACATAGAGTAGGCTGAGGTTCTTCTGGACAAGCCATCTACTACAACATTGTTCTTTCCCTTGACATATTCTATGTCAAAGTTATATGCCTGAATCTTACTCACCCATTTTTGTTGTCTCTCATTGAGGTCCTTCTGTTCAAGGAAGTACTTGAGGCTATTATGGTATGTTCTAACCAAAATTTTTGCCCCAACTAGATATTTCCTGAATTTGGCTAAGGCATGCATTATGGCTAGCATTTCCTTATCATAAATAGTATACAACAACTCAAACCCCCTCAATTTGTATCTCTCATAGGAAATGGGATGCCTATTTTGCATGAGAACAACTCCAATACCCTCACCTGATGTGTCACACTCCAAGATGAAGGGCTAAGAATAATCATGCAAGGATAATACTGGACAAGTGCTCATCACCTTCTTCATTTTGTCAAATGTTGACTGTGCCTCAATACTCCACTTAAATGTCCCCTTTATGTTCAAATCAGTTAGGGGTGCACAAAGTTGGGAGAATCCTTTGACAAATCTTCTATAATAACTGCAAATACCAAGAAATCTCTTGAACTCTGTGAGTGTTTTGGGTGTGGGCCAATCAATGATTGCTTGGATCTTCTCTTGGTGAACTTGTACCCCTTTTTCTCCAATAATGTGTCCCAAGTAGAGTACCTCCGTCATCCCAATTTCACATTTTGATTCCTTGACATACAATCACTGCTTCTCCATGATGCTCAAGACCTCATCCACATGTTTGAGGTGATTCTCCCATGTCCTAATGTAAATCAACAAGTCATCAAAGAATATAAGTATGAACTTCCTCAGCTTTGTGTTAGACACATGGTTCATGCATTATTTAAAGTTGGTTGGTGTAATGGTCAAGTGAAAAGGCATGAAAAGGAACTCATAATTCCCATAGTGGCATCTGAAGGTTGTTTTATGTATGTCTTGGCCTTAACCTATCCACGTACTGGTTCAATCAACCCTTCTATATACATCATCAGTAACCTGTATTCTGACATGTTGGGGACCATAACTGACACTCTCTGGAATTCCTCAATGAAGGCTTCAACTGACCCTGTCTGCCTAATCTGTGTGAGCTCCCTGAAATGAAGCTCTGGATCCTCCATGTCAAACCTGTCAATGAGTATCCGAGTTAAATCAAGGTAAGAAGTGACATGTTCATGTCCCAATGTGGTAATCCCATGAAACCACCAGTCACGTGCCTTGCCCATCAAGTGCAGGGTTTCAAACTTGATGGCATTTCCTTCCTCCATGGTATTCAGTTGAAGAAAAGCATCTAACTTATGTACCCACACTTTGGCTGAGATTTGACTTGATCCATCAAAGGATGACATCTCCATTCTACCTTCCTTGCGCCCTAGCTCATTGTCACCTCTATGATGCTCTTTAGATCTTCTTTTCGTCTTGATGTGGAAATACTCAGCCATGGAAACCTGTCTTCTGAATCCCATGCTCATGGTGTTGTACTCCCTCTCTATGATTTCCCATTAATCCTCTAGATTCTCACGGTGCAGTGTATTAGTGTCCCTTCGCTGTGCATCCAAAAAGGTGGTAAAGTATGATCTAGGAGTAGATCTACTAGCTATGTGAGAGGGGGTAGGTATACCCTCAGTTGATCTAGGCCCTTCTGTATGGAGTTTATGTATGGACTCCTCATGATTTCCATTTCCCCCATGTGAACCACTAAAATCCTGATTTCCTCCAAACAAAGGTGGATCTCTACCATGTATTTACCCCATAAAGTACTAAGAAATAATACCCCAATGTTTGCTCCGTTCCTCCATTAAGGCTATCATCATGTCCCGCCCTCTTTGGAAATTTGCAAAGGATAGTTTGAGTTCTGTCTGCCCCATGGATAAATGGTTCTGCATCTCCTCTAGGTTGTGTTGCATAATAACCTGGTTGTTCTGTAGCATATCACTCACTGTTTGAATAATTTTTTCAGCTAAGACGGTTGCTTCTTCTGACACTGCATTTTCTGTCTTCTGAGTTTCCTCCATACTAACTTCTAGCTCTTCTTCTTCTGAAATCCATGATAAAGGTTGTCCTCCATGGCCTCTCCTCCTGGGCATTAGTTTGATCACTGGTTGACGAAGGAATTCTCTTTGATACCACTGTAATGTTCCAAAGGAGGTTCGCTAGGAACTCAAGGTTTATTTTCTGATCTGTTTGTATTATTGTTTGAGTGCTTTTACAGGTTTGCTTCTCAAAGTTGCGCTGGTAGTATTGGGTTAAGTTTTATAACATATGAAGAATGAATATAGTACAACAACAAATGGCGATAACAATATACAAGAAATATAACACAATAGAATTCCCAAATAACTTCATATCTGACCTTTATTTAGATAATATGTTGACCTCCATACATGAGATCTACAGATCTGGAATAATATAGCAGAGAATAAGAAGTATGAGAAGAATATGCCACCAAGATACAATGAGATGGAGATGTGAGTCCTCCTAGGTCTTCAGTAACAACATCCAAGTTAATACAAAATCAATTGCTTTCCCTTGAAGCCTTGACACCTCCAAATCTGGTTGAGATGCACCCCAACTGGCTGTAGCAACCTAAGAAATTTGGCTTCCCTCAAGAAATCCCTCAAACCCTTGGAAAACACTTCCAAACTATAGATTTGGGGATGTAGAATGCATATGAAGAGATCTCTTAGCCAAAATCTCAGATCTAACCCTTCAACTCACTAAAACCCAATGGACAGTGCGCCCCTCTTCAGAAATTTTCCCAATAACCACAATAAATAAATATGAGGGAGAAATATACCAATAATAGTTGAGAAAGGGCTCTCTAGGCCCGACAAACCCTCTTGGAAAAAGATTTGCTTCAGAGCTCCCTTCAACTAACCAAATCGAACTATTTCTTCTCCAACAGTGCACCCCACCTACAGAAAACCTCCAGATATGTGCCTTAAATCTCCAATCCACTGTAGAAATCAACCTGTAGCTGAATAGAATGGTGAGGGTGGAATCCTTCACCACCTTGACCAATCTTAGACCAGGAGCAGAGGGATATTTCACCTCCTTGTTGATTTCTAGGGTTTGTTTCCTCAAAACCCTTAAAACCCTCAAAATGTAAGATGCATAGCTCAAGAAGCAATAAGAGAAAATAGCATGAATGAGGAGTGAGGAACCCTCCTCTCTCTTTTATACCTATATCTTCTAATTTTCAGTTGAGTTATTACTTTATTGATTTATAAGGTTATTACTTTACTTTCTCCTCTAAGTCAAATAACCCTTTTTATGCTTTATTAGAGTCACTTTAATAATCTAACAATAAGCTCCTCAGTGACACTTTTGCCCTCCTAACCCATTTTACCCATGAGACTATAGTCTAGAGGGGTGATTAGGCTACTAAGTCTTCTCATGTTCTTGTCAAGAAGAGGGGAACATTACATTGAGTATGCCTTTTCATAACTCTTTATCAACATATGTTGGTCTTTTGTTNTTTTTTTTTTTTTTTTTTTTCGGGTTTAGGTAGATTTTTTATTATTTACCTAGATCTAATCAGCACAATAGAAAATGAAGATGACTATAAAAGTTAGTGAAAAGACATAACAAAATACAAAAAGGTGACAAACTACAAAAATGAGTGAAGAAAGGAACAATAATTTGAATTTCACTTGATGTGAGATCTCCTCCTCATGGTCTCAACCATTCTATTCATTACCCATATGTCACTAAATTTATGGTTGGGTACCTTTCATGAAGTTGTTGTAATGGATTTTTCTTACTATCAATACTAATATTGTCACAACATTTGTGAAATACTTTGGAGAAATCCTTAGTGATAGTATCCAATATCTCTTCATGGAAACATTTCCCCCTTCCGTATTTTATAACTCTCATTTCCAATCAACTTATAGAGGTTTTGCTTGACTTTAGTCATGAGCTTTGTCTTTCCCTGTCTAACTTTACCTTGATTCATCGTCATCTCTACATCTTACACTCATACATTTATATGCATGTCATGAAATGAATAAGTACCATGAAAAATGTTATTTATTGAGTTCAATGAAAATTTAAATTATGTACTCTAAAATTCATTGAAAAATGTAAGATAAATCACAACTTTAACATACATATAGTATTAATTATTCTCGTTTGAGACTAAAGCATGAATGTAAATGGGTTTTAGCATGTGTCCATTTAGAAGGGTCTAAATTGACATGAGAGATTTAACAAAGTAGCGCCCAATATGATTATTTTAAAATGAATCATAATATTTATAGGAAATATCAATAAAAATGTTTAAATCATAATATTAATAAAAATAATAAAAATGTTTAAAAACGATTAATTTTATTTTTTTTTATATATTATTAATAAAAATATTTAAAAATGATCAAATTTATTTTTTTATATGGTTAATTTTAATTTAAAAATAAAAAATATTAAAGCAAATATAAAAAATTATATAAAAGAAATATTTTATCTCCAACTTTGTTATAGCATAGGATCCTATATTTTAGGCATGATGTCTTTTGTTTCTATGAATCTTCATTGAAAAAGGAAATGCCAAACTCATTATTCAAAGTGAAATGAAGTTATTTGCAAGTCAAAAGGGCAAATAATTCCAAATTAATATGAATTATAAAAAACATTTTTTTATATTAAAAATTATTTTCAATTAACTTTTTTTTTTATTATAAAATTTTAATTAAAAAAAAAGGTTTGGCAACTAATAATAAAATAATTATGGGTTCATTTGCTTGTGTATGTCATTACTCATTTTATAAAGTAAAGTGTGAAAATCATATTGTGTTCGTGTAAGGAATGAGTATTAAAGTTTTGGGTTTAGTTTATGTGGTTATGGGATATAGTGTTTTTTTCATGGAGATTTTATTTAAATTCATTATGAATAATATTGTTGAAACAATTTTATGTTTTATTGTTAATTTGATATTAGCTAATGAAAAATCTAGAATTTACTTTAAATACTTTCTTTTGAGAAAGTACCAAAAAATAAGTATTAAAAACTACATTATTTAATGAAAATGTGGATCAAATAGCAATTGGTTTAAATATAAAGATAATAGAACAACAAAAAGATATCTTCAAGAGAGAATGTGTGTGCACTTGTCAATGAGGTTGTGAGATTAAGTGAACTCATGGATGTTGGTACCACATAGTTATGCTTGCAACTATAAATACTTTTGATCATCAAACAAAAAAACTGCTAAAAGAGAATGTATTTGTTAGGTTTGAACCCAAAAAAAAGCAGGAGAGACAGCCAAATTTGAACTTGTAACTGGGCGGGAACTTGTTTCACAACAATGGAGTTTGTATAGGGTTCAGTAGGAAGACCGAGGTGGAGGAAAGGAGAGGAGCTATGGAATGTAGACATAGGGATTTTGTTTTGTTACTATTGAACCTGGTTAATAAAGTATAGTATTGGTTTTCCATCTGTTTATCTTCTGGTGGAAAGACTCTTTACTCTCTTTATCCTTAGAACTTTACAGGCAGTTGGACTACTTTCCTACCTTTTCTCCTTAGTTTAGGGGCGAGTCTGGCGGTTTTTGTCTTATTTAGAAACTGGAAGTATTTTTCCTCGGGGCTTGAGTCTCTGCTGTTTACTGTTTGGAGCTATTATTACACCATTAAGGACTTGGAGCATAGAGAACACCTATTTTGTTGGACTTTCTGATGGGCCCGGACATTCCCTAACCTCCTAGGACCACTGGTTTCTTGAGACATTACAGTTACTTCTTACCTACAGACCGTCCTTGGATCCATGTTTACTGCAGATACTTTTTTGCCTTCCTACTATTTTCCTGGAGCTTGTAACTTTGTAGCACGTCACACTTCCATGACCCCACTCACATCTGACTTATTCATGGTTTAGTTAACCCCTGTCTTACTATTTTGCATTCTTTATTAACTATTTTAATCATTTCTCCTTCTTGAGATCTCCTTAGATGGAGGCAGAAGTCAATGCGCTAATGAGCACATCCGACGAGGCCATTTGGAACTGTACTAGGCTCTTCCAAACCTCGGATGAGTTATCCAAGCACATCATTCCCCCTTTGCCCAAAACACCATCCTCCACCTCCACTGTTTCAGCCCCAGTCCCCACCTCACGGGCTCCTTCCTTCTCCACATTACCCAACACCTCATTTTCACCAGGTCACTCTCCCCCTAAGAATTTACAACCTCCTTTTCGCTCTGCTGATACTTCTCACTTGCATTGCATATAGACCTACAAAAGCTTGGGTCATTTCCACAGTTCCACTCCTACAACTAGTGGTCGTGGATTGTTACAAGATCCCTGGTATAAACAAGATTATCCACCCTCTTTTGGGCCTGAATCTAAAAAAACAATCAACTCAAATGCTCCCGGGACAAAGACATCTACAACTAGACCTTGGAAGCCTAAGAAAACAAAGAAGAAACTAAATCTTGGTGTAGACATTGGATTAAAAGAGACTGTCTCCATGGCACTCTATTGTCTAGTGGGTAGGATCTCCTATATGCACCTCTGTAATCTTGATTTGGATGCTTGGATGGTTTCTTCTTGAAGGCCCATTCTGGGATATGTTCCCATCCTCTCTCGCCTTAGACATGGATGGCTTTCCTTCCAGTTTAACTCTTCAGAGGATGCTACATCCATCCTAGACCGACTCTGGACATTTGAAGACAACAACCTCATGCTAAAACGTTGGAGAGTGAGTTTCGACCCTTCAAAGGATTACTTCCGCCATCGTCATCCGTGGGTACTCCTCCCTGGACTTCCGCTCCACCTTTGGAATGAAAAATCCCTCATAGCAATTGCAAACTCATTGGGGCGTTTCATCTCCATAGACTCAAAGACACTCTTTAGCTCAGACAAAAGGCTGGAAATTTTTTTAGTTGAGTTGGACATACATGAGGGCCTTTCAAAATATCTGAACATTGACTAGAGGGGGCACATTACTCACTAGAAACTTGACTATCTTGGCATCCCCTTCAGATGCACTCTTTGCAGGCAGACGGGCCATTTAAGAAAGACCTGCACAGGTGCTCTCGAGGAGGATATCTCAAAGGAAACTATGTTGGAACTAGCTACTATCTTGGACTCTCCTCCATCACACCCACCCTTGCATCCGCCTGACTATCCTGAGATTGACAACAAATCCGGTCAGAAAAACATCTCTGGTAAGCTTAAGACTATTTGCCCAACTCTTTTCTCCTCTTTATCAACTCTAGAAATTGAACTTATAGACAACTCCCCTCTCTAGAGAAAACCACATTCAACTACATCCCTCCCCACCCATCTCCCTCAGAGATACAATTAACATCCTTTCAGATGTTCATCCCACTCCTCCCACCACACTCTCCGATGGAGAGAATATTCCCCATGTACATCCCAAACTTTAGAAACTACCCTCCACTACAGTTAAGACACCTCTATCGATTTCACACCTACCTCTTCCATCAACCAGCTGCCCCTTGGAGTCGTGATCCTCCACACCCGTATCCATTCCAAACTCTTCCCACACACCCCATTCTCGGGACCATCCATCACCTACTGTGCTGACCACATACCTGACTACTCCCTCCTTAACCCCACCTTCTAGCAGTTTTCGGGAGGCTCGTGACCACAAGCTTTCCGAATGTTCTGAAGATCAAGAGACTGTGTTATTTGGGGTACATGAGTCTGCACAACACGCGTTTCCTTGCTTTCCAGGCCAGAGTGAGTCAGAGCCTGGGGATAGTGAACTTGGCAATGTTTTGACAATGCTCATCCCTTCTTACAAAGAAGTTCTCAAGCGCACACCCTTGCCTACCTATCTGGGTAACATAATACACAACAAACCATATGCAGATTACTCTCTGAGAAATGTAGAGACTCCTTCCTCTTCCAGGAACCTAGACTACACCTGGTCTAGAGGACATGGCTTCGAACATTCTCCAATTAAAACCTGCAGTGCTCATCGTAAGGAGGGCACCACATCTTCGACTTCTCTTCCTGGGGACACTTTGCACATTTCCACTTACAATGGGGCGCTTAAAGGCAAGAAATCCATAGCAAGAGCTAAGCCACGATCTTGCTCTCCCTCAACATCAGAGGGGTGGGGGGCCACCCAAAAGCTGCCTCGTTCAGAAGAATTCTCAAACACATCTCACCGAATATCGTCTTCCTTCAGGAAACTTTGGTCACCGGTTTAAAGGCCAGGAACTTTCTTAACCATTTCCTTCCTAACTGGCATATCTGTACAGTTAAATCTCTTGGCACCTCTGGGGGCCTGACAGCGGCTTGGGATCCTGAATCATTTGATCTTGCTCCTTTTTTTTTGCTGCGGTGGAATTATATTATCTAGTACTTGTCGACTCTCCAACAAAAGGTACAATTTTCTCAATCTCTATGGCCATTGTACAAATCGAATGCCTTTTTGGGAGAAATTGGAAGCCAAGGGCTTACTAGACCTCGAGACCTTGATTATAGCAGATGACTTCAATCTAACAACATCTGTTAGCGAATCCAGGGGGGGCACAGCTACTCAAGACACACTTGCAGATTACTTTTCAACTCTTTTTACTACCCATCACTTGGTAGACCTTGAGCCAGATAAGCTAACACCTACGTGGTGTAATGGGTGAGTGGGTGCAGATTGCATCTCAAAGCAGCTGGATCACTTTCTTATATCAAAGCAACTCTTATCCTCGGAGGCAAGATTCCGCTCCTAGGTGAGCCTACCTTTCCTCTCCGATCATGCTCCAATTATACTCCATCTGTACGCTTCTCCTTAGAAGATTGCCTTCCCTTTCAAATTTAATTCAAATTGGCTTCTGGAAGCAGATTATATAACACTTGTCTTTGCTCTTTGGACGAACCCTCTTTACTTGACCGAGTCTTGCATACAACACATATTAGTTTGGAAACTCAAGAATTTAAAAGTCAACACAAAAAAGTGGGCTGCCACCTATAAAAAATAGAGCGCACAATGACTTCTAGAACTTGAATCAGATATATGAACACTCACACTTTCAGCTGCCACTACTAGAAAGATAGGAGATGACTGTCATGCTTTAAAAGAACTTGAATTGGAGCAGAATCAACTCTTGTTAAAAGACGAGGAAACTTGGAGGCAGAGATGCAGAACCAACTGGATCAAGAGTGGTGATCTCAACACCAAATTCTTTCACAAATTCGCCAACGCAAGCAAAAATAAAAAACATATTTGGGGAATCACAGGGGAGGATGGAACACTCATTAAAGGACAACAGTCTCTAAAATATGCAGCTATCAATTACTTCAAGCCTTTCTTTGAACAGAACCCTTCTTCCAACCTGCAAAACTCAGCCCTTGCAACCAGCCTTTACTCTCATTCTGTTTTGGAAGAAGATGCACTTTTACTAGACAGTCCGTGTACACTACAGGAGATTTCAGCTACTCTCAAATCTTTCTCCAAGGACAAAAGTCCAGGCCCAACCGACTGGACTGTAGAATTCTACATACACTTTTTTGATCTGGTTGGTCTGGATCTTCTTGAGCTGGTGGAGGACAACAGACTCTGTGGAGAGGTGATTGGAGCAATCAACTCGACTTTTCTCACCCTAATCCCCAAAGCAGACACTCCCACTTCCTTCGGAGACTTCCGGCCTATTTCCCTCTGCAATCTTTGTTATAAACTTATTTCTAAAATAATAGCCTCCAGGATCAAACCTTTTCTCTCTCGTATCCTTTCCATTGAACAATTGGGTTTCTTAAAAGGTCGCCAGATTCTAGATGCTATTGGCACTGCTCAGGAGTGCTTGCATAACATTAAATCTAAAAAATCCAAAGCAATTACTCTCAAATTGGATCTAAAAAAGGCATTTGACTGCATTGATTGGGATTTTCTAAGATCGGTCCTCCTCCAGATTGGTTTCAGCCAACAATTGATAAAATGGATAATGAGTTGTGTAGACATCGCTAATCTTGGAATTTTAGTCAATGGAGAATCCTCCTTTTTTCATATGGGTAGAGGCTTGAGACATGGCTGTCTCCTCTCACCCCTACTCTTCATTTTGGGCATGGAAACTCTAAGTCTACTTCTCAAATCCACACAGGCAGATGGTAAGATTTATGGTGTAAAGGTGTCTAGAAACCTCAATATACTACACCTCCTCTTTGCAGATGACGTCCTTATCATGACCAAGGGTACATTTGAGGAATGGATTGAAATGGGAGAGATACTACACAACTTCTGCAGTGCCACTGGCTTGACGATCAATTGGGAAAAATCCACCTTTCACTTTGCCAATCTACACCCTACTTCTCTGGATCTGATCAAAGGTATTTTCCCCCATACCTTCTCCCCACTCTCCTCTGGTCTCAAATATCTTGGTTATCATCTAAGATTAGATTCTTATAAGACATCAGACTAGAACTAGCTTCTTGCCAAAGTAGAAAAAAGAACAGGACACTAGTGCATAAGGTGGCTCTCTCTTGGTGGTAGGTTCACACTAATCAAAGCTTTCCTAGAAAGATAGGATGTTTATTGGATGGCTCTTGCAGCTATCCCAACATCAGTTCTCAAAAAACTCCGAAAATTGATCTTTAACTTCCTCTGGTTGGGCTTCTCTGAACACTCTCGATAACACCTTTGCAACTAGCTCACTCTAGCTATGCCAAAACAGAAAGGAGGGTGGGGGATCATAAACCCTCTTCTTTTCAGCCAAGCTTTGACAACTACATCACTCTGGCGAGTTTTGACCCGTCCGGGCATCTGGCATTCAATTATCATTGACAAATACCTTTGTCATCATACAGTTAAAAGCTGGCTTCTAGCTCCGATGAACACTCCTAGAACAACATCATCTTTCTAGAGGAACCTCACAAAAACTAAGAGCTTAATTACTAGATGGATTTGCTGGCTTGCTGGACCGGGTTCAAATATTTTGCTCGACCGAGACTGCATTTTCGGCATGAATGCATTTGCTCACTTCTCCCCCCATCTTCTAACACATCTGCATTCACATAACATCTGATATTTACATCAAATTAAGGAATCCTCTAGATCTAAGCATCAACCCGACTGCTGGATCTCCAACCCAACTCTTGGGTTTAATTCTGTTCTATCTGGTGAATGGAACAACTTCCGACTTGCACTTACACACCTGGGTATCCACCTCAATGGAACAGAGGATCAAATTCTTTGGTCGGGGGGCGACCGATCAGGTAAGTTAACTGCACAAAACGTTTATATTGCAATTTCCAATACACTTTGGCATTTAAATATCACTGGATGGAAATACCAATTTTGGCTTGGCGCATCCCGCTCAAGGTCAAATTATTCACCTGGCTGCTGTCAGAATATAAATTAAACACCTGGGACACTTTGCAAAAAAAAGGCCAAGCTGGTCCAAGTTTCTGCCACCTCTGTTGTAAAAATTTGGAAACAACAGACCACCTATTTATTGACTGATCATTTACAAAACAGGTCTGGAAAAATACTACACAGATGCTAAAACTTACATCATCCTGGGATGGAATCACAATTCCAGACTGCTTCAAAAATTGGGCGCAACAAGAGCATACACATATGCAACTTTCTTCCATTGTTTGTTGGACAATCTGGCTGGAAAGAAACAATACCATTTTTTAGAATGGGATCCCGTCTACAACAACAACCACCATTAAAGCTCTTGGAATCTTCAATGCCTGGAATGAGATACATGTTACAAAGAATAGACTACATCACTCATCAATGGTGTCAGAACTTGATGATACTCCAACTGCTTGGTTTGATGGAGCTGCGCTCACCAATGGATCTCTGAGTGGAGCTAGGAGGATAATAAAAATCAATCACAATAACTACTACAGTTGGACCTTCAATTGTGGCGCAGGCATGAACACCAGGACAGAATTTTTAAGTGCCTGGGCCACACTATATTTATCTGCTAGACTCTGCATAGCAAACCTCAAGTTTCTTGGAGACTCCAGCATTGTCATTGAATGGCTTAGTGGTAGGGGAAAACTCCAAGCATCTCGCTCTTGGCTTGGATGGACAGACTAAGACATCTACAATCATATTTCAATAAAATCAGCTACAACCATATATTTAGAGAACACAACAAATCTGCAGATCATCTCTCAAAACTTGCACTTCGGGAAAAAATGGGGATCATCACCTTTCATCACTGGATAGATGACCATGAGGGCTCACCCCACACTCTTTCTCTGTGCTAAGATTAGCTATGCGAGCACTTCGGTTATGAAACCAAAAATGCATTAAGATCATAGCTCACATCAGCCATCCGATCATTACACTTGGCAGCCGACTCTACATCTAATACAGATTTTTCTCCACATCCGAAAACATTTCCTGTTACACACATTTATAACTATCACCTTTTCATTGGTGTGAACTCCACAAAAGGGGACAGTTAATAACTATCATTTTGATGCTGAATGACTGTATATTCGTGTTTAGTGTTTCAAACACAAATTATATTTTTATATATAATGTGAAATTTCCCACTCGGAAAAAAACTATAAATACTCCCTTTCTCTTTTTTTTCATCTTAGGTATCTTGTTATTAAAGGAATTTAATTAGTATTATTTTAAGTTTAGTTGGTAGTATTTTTATGATAATTATTTTTGGTGTGAAAGAAAAGTTATATGGCAATTATTGTTTGCTTGTTGGTATGGAAGGAAAGGATTTATTTCCAACCATTTTTGTTTGCTTTAAGTTGTTTTGGTATTTTGAAATAAGTTGTAGTTAATTCCAGATCTTTTTGTTTGTTAAATATTAAGTGGTTCAATTTTTTTGAATTTTATATGTTTTTTTAATTTGATGGATAAATTTTTAGTTTAATTTAATTATTTTAAATTTTTATTTTTAAACATAAATCTGTATAAAATTATAATTTTTTGTTATTTAAATTATATTTTTAAATATAAAAATAGATTCAATTTATTAAAAAACTCTGTATTATAAACTAAAATTTCTATTACGACCACGTTTGAGGAAGAGGTGGCGCCTCATCTAATGATCGAAGAAGAAGCTCGTGAGATTTATATTCATCCAATAAAATCACAGCTCAATGGCCCTCAATGAAGAGTCCACACGGCCGCAAAATCTATAAAAATGGCTCCCAATATTGGAAATCTCGAGCTAAGACGAATCAGAAGGCGAGCCCGATATATGGATAACCAGCAGCATGGTAAAAGATTACCAAACTATTTTTTCTGTCCGATTTCAAAGAAATTCATATACGATCCAGTGAACATTCCAGGATCTCACCTCACCTACAATCGAAACTCCGTGAAACATCTGTACGAACCAGAAGAGGTGCTGCCCGATCTGAGAATGAGGAAAAGAATGGACATGTGGTTTTCCCAATACACGAACGACCCTCCCTTCGACTCAATCGCCACACGAGGCTTCCTCGTGGGATCGGCGATTTCTATAGCGAAGCAAGGCGAGCTATCCCTCTTAAACGAATTCGCGATGGCAATCAAAGACAAACCGTGGCTTCTGAAGAACGGAGGCGGCATGTGGTGTGTGGCCACGCTCTTGTCGTGCGAGAGCCCCTCTGTCAGATGGGTGACCACGGCGCTCACTATCGTTGCCCATGTTGACGACGATGAAAAATTACTGGTCCCTGCAGGCATAGACCTAGGCATACACCCTGACTACTTAATCCTCGACTTAATAGATGCTGCACTGGACGACGAGGCCGAGCGGGCTTATGAGAATTTGGCTTATGTGAATTTGGATTTCGGCAATGGATTCATAAATTTCATGCACGGGCTCGTGATGAGCAGCCCTGATATCTTTTCCATGGAAGGTAAAACGGGAGGGATTGTTGATGCTCTGGTCCGCAAAATGTGGCCCGTGCCCCAGCGTTTCAGTTTTAGCTGGTACCTGAAACAATTGCTCACCTTAGAACGGCTCTCCGAAAGCCCTGCATTCTCCGAGCGTATGTTTTATGCAGGAGTCGTCTGGATGTCGATTCTCGTGATGGACTCTGGAGTTTCTTCCATTGAAACACTTCCAGAGACCAAAGATCGACTAGCGGCTTCTCTGACAATTGGGACTTGTATGAGAATTCTGAAAAGAGTGTGTCAGCACTCAGCAGTAGCACGCAGGCAGTTGAGGGACAAGGTTTTGCGTGAATTAGAGATGCACTGCGAGTCTCTTTTCGATCATTTGGAGGTTGTGGGGGATTATGTCGAAGGCTCCGACGTCCTTGCCCAATTCCTGGGCGAGCCTGAGAGGCCATTCCGGATCAGTCTCCTCGTATACGATCATGAACTGCCTGAGATTATAGAACAATACAGGCCAGTTTCTATGGATGCTGAGGATGATGATTGACATAACATAACAAAGTAGGATCAGACTGCAACAAAACGGTCCTCTTTACCTGTTGTTTTAGCGTTATTCTGGCGATTAATTGTCACGTTCTGTATTCACAGATTTTCTAATTCCTTGAGCTGTAGTAGGGTACAAAATGAGTAAGTTAACTCGGGAGTAAAAATGGTCATGAATCCGGTTAGGAGTAGTTAACTGGTTTAGGTTTCTCATTGATCAAAGTTCCATGCATTTGAGAACTTTATTTTAGGGTTTTTGCCCAATTTAAAACCAACCCAGATGCTCAGAAAATCGATCAAGTTCTGGATTGGCCCGAAATTTAAAACTGCACAGAAAAAAATCTGCCTGAAAAGTAACTTGGAGGGAAGATTGCTTCCCCACTCATCTTACAAAATATTGAAATCACAAAATACAAGGAAAAAAAAATCTGGAGGAAAGATTGCTCCTGAGTTAGTCAACTCCTGGTCCAAAATATTGAAATCACAAAATATACAAAATATAAGGAAAATAATATTAGAAATAGAAATCTCAAATAATTGATTAACTTGATGATGCTGATTGTTGTTGATGTTAAGAATGTATGTTTCTTAAAAGATCACAAGGTCAAATCCATGACGATTATTATTATTATTAAAAAAAATTATAGTTTAAAATGAATATATTTTATTATAAACTTTCTTCCTTTATATACTATTTAAAATTAAATATAAATTTATAAATATTATAATTTTTTTTAATCATAATTAAAATATTTATATTTATAATATGGTAATATTTTAATTTAAATTAATATGTATATATATGATTTTCTTTTAATTTATATATGAAAATATTTATAAATAATAATGATGTAATTTTAAAATTAAATTTAATTAAACATTAAATTAATCTCATATATATTTAAAAAAAATATATTATTTTTTATTATTATTGAATAAGAAGTTGTATTAGTAAAATGTGTGGCAAACACACTATCATAATTACAAAAAGATAGAACATTTTATGATAAAAATCAAGCCAATAAAGGGTTCATATAAATAACTAAATCAAATAAAAAGTGAGTGTTTTAGGTGTTCACAAAAAAACTTCACATAAAAGAAAGAACCTTTGATTTAGAAAAAGACTTGGAGGATAAAAGTGAAGAAATAGTGCATCTAGATTAACCTATTGGAGGGGATCCCGTCAAACAAATGTCTTCAGAGGTTAGGCCATTGGAGTTGGAACATTTAGGTCTAATAAATTGAAATTTGCTAAAGGTGAAGAAGTCATGTTTGATTGAGTTAATGAAAGTCTATGTTTCCTTAAGGTGTCTAGCTTGTAGGAATTTAATTTGACTCCAAAGCGCTCTGCACTTGTCCTAGGTATGTTGCATTACTTCCCTGTGTTGGACTAAAATTCCTAAAATAGTTTCTACCTGAGTTGACACATTGCCCAATTGAATTTCGAGGATATGGAACAAGTTCTATAGATCCTTGACATCACATTCAAGTTGAGACCAAGCCACCCTAGGTGTATCAAATTCTCGGTGGGCCATGAAGGAAAAACCAATAAAGAAACCCTGAACCAATAGAAGAGGGCCACTTACAACAACTACACCACTGTAATAGTAGGAGGGGAGAAAGAGTGATGCCACCGGGTCATCCAATCCACAAGGACACACACATATCATCGAATTCGTAAGGGCTTGTCGCATCCAAAATTGAACCCACCCAGATCCATAATGACTCTGTTGGACAACCAAATCCACCGTGAGATGAATAATCCCACCTTGAATTGGAGGAGAGCTTGTTAGAGAAGTAAAATGATGGGATGGACATACAAAGTTAATTCGAAGCGACGACGAGTGTGGCAACTGCATGATGTATTGATGACGTTGGTCTGCCACTTGGAGTGCAATTAAATAATATAGTATTTAAGGGGGGACATTAAGGGATACGTTGGAAGGAACATTGGCCATTAATCAAAATCTCCCCATTTTTCCATGAATTGCTTTGCTAGCTTCACAATCATTTAATGAATTATTTATTCAGAAGATATGTAAGTATTTCACTTGCGGTATGAATTGAAGAGCCAATAAGATGCGATGGAAGATGGAGTGCAACCTTGCATCTCGTGGGAATGTGCTCAATTAAATATGGTAGATGGTATTTTATGATCCTCACAATGATAAGATTTTGAACATTTTGGTCATAGGCTAAAGAGACCCCTTGTAATAGGGCATAGGATTCTGCTTTTGTGTTGGTTT
>JASDQU010736103.1:20354-30753 GCA_032191745.1 Picea mariana | reverse complement strand
CCAATAAGATGCGATGGAAGATGGAGTGCAACCTTGCATCTCGTGGGAATGTGCTCAATTAAATATGGTAGATGGTATTTTATGATCCTCACAATGATAAGATTTTGAACATTTTGGTCATAGGCTAAAGAGACCCCTTGTAATAGGGCATAGGATTCTGCTTTTGTGTTGGTTTCCAATAGGGTTGAAAAGAACTCCTCCTACTCCCGCCACCCCAAATCATATTATTTTCTTTTTAAGAAAACCCTCACAGAAAATCCTCTCAGTATTTCCTCATGATCCATGGATGGTAAAAGGGATAAATCGACGACCCTGATTATGGGGCCTAACCTAGTTGGGATATCGAGTGAGGCCGAACAATATCAACAATATAGCTAGTCAAGGACTTGACCCTCAGGCCTATTGCATTATAACCACAACATTCATCCACTCGAGCTAACCTACCGAGCTAAATTATACTATTTATTATCATTATTAATATACAAAAAGAGTTACAAGTAATCCATACCATAACATGTTTTTTATGAAGAAAAAACTATATTTGATTAAAAATGAAATCAAATTTCACTCTTGATTTTCTTTCTCCTATATAGATAATTAACCCAATTCTTAACAACAAATAATAAAATAACATAGATGACTATCTTAAAGCTAGGACTAACTATATGATTTACCATAAAGACTAACATTTCAAAAAGAGAATGCAATCTAGTAATGAACTTGAGGTAGCATAGGCTAATAATCAAAATATCGGTTTGAAGCTATGTTGATGAAGATAGGAGGGGTTTCCCTTCCTTAATCGTCTCCAACATCTCCTTTTTTTGCTTTGCCTTGTTCCTCTTCTTTGGCCTAATATGTCTTCCTTCATCCTATAAATTCTCACTGTTTTCCTTGGACCCCCACATAACGTTAATCAAACTCTCATATTTATGGTTCAATTGCTATAGTTTGTCAATAATTTATTTATGTTTTCAGCCCCTAGTTTTTATAATCATGGCAACAAATGTCTTCATATGCCAATACATATCAACTTACTTCAAATAATGTGTGTCTTTGTTGTGTAAAAAACATATGTCTAGAACCCAAGGCATCACCTCTTCATCCACATTATCATTGGATGTCTTTCCTCTTTTTTGTCTTACCCTCTTCTCTATCTCCTCCACTTCTTGTTTATTGTTTCTTTAACAACTGAGTCCATCACTCGATTCCTTGAAAACCTTGAGTTCGGGTTGGCCCGAGGTGTATAAGACCTCAAACTTCTTCTATGTCTACCATGATTGGAATCTCGAGGCCCCTCTTCTTGTTTTCCCTTTATCTTGAGCTTCTTCCAACCCTGGCTTGTTGGCAATGGACCTCAATTAATAAAATTGAAATTTGACCACAAATTCATTGCACCAAAAGGCCTTGTAATTGCTCTCTCTACTTGGAAAATGATGATAAACACTCCCAGTAGAGACATATATTCTTCTCCCACCCTTTATGAATAAGATTCCCCCCATATCCATTCTAGAATGTATGATGCCTTCTCTAACAACTTTATTAATGCCATTGTACTTGAACCTCTACTAGCAATAATATTCATTTTTATGGGTTTTCCTTGGCTTGGTTGACTATAATCAAGAGTCAAATGGAGGGATTAAGCCATAATGGCCTTCCCTTTTCTCCCCTCCTTACCACACCATTTGGGGATTCCACATCTTTTTCTTGATGTTACAACATTATTTCTACAATTTTGTCAAAGCATTTATTAAGATTTGAGAATCCCGCTCTACAATCAGGATACCATACCCCTGCCTCCTAACTATTTGCAACCCCTTCTCTAGAATTGCAAATTTTTATCCATTATTGGTGTTGTACATGATGAATCTTGCAAAGACTCTTACAATGGTTCTTGACTTGTTCTTGAATACTCCTCTAGTCCGTATTGGACCCAAATTCCCATTGAATGCTCCATTAAAGTTAAGTTTGATGAATCCTTTTGGTGGCCAAGAATAATTCTCTAGAGATATTTCTTGCACTTGAGTAAGTTTTGTGGTATTAGTTAATCCTTTTAGATCAATATGTGAAGATTCTATGATTTATTGTTCTTTTCTCAAACACTTTCTATCCTCCTTCCATCTAGATGCCCAAATGGTATCTTTTATTCTTTTTACCATGTCCTTACCATGTCCTTCCAAAGATTTATGCTCTTTGTTTGCATGTTCTTGAAAATGCACTTGTTGTGTTCTTTCCAAATTGACCATAGGATGAATCATGGCAATAGTTTCCAAATTTTGTTCAAAACAATGCTTTTAAAGGGTGCATGATTCCAATGTTCTAGGGTTTTCAAGAGATTCGTCCTATTTCTATCCGACTATCTAAAAGTTATACTCTTCTATCCCATAGAGTCACATCCTAGGCATAGGTATTGATTTTTTTTTTTGTCATTTTCTCCTCTTGCTTGAACATATGGCAGATGGAGGTGTAAATGTGGATGAACCTACAAAGATAAGATATAGCTAGCAAAGGACATACACAGTTTGTAGAAAAATGAGAAAGATGGAAAACAAGAGAGAGAGAATTAAATAATTTTATTCATTGAATGAATGAATGATAAATTACACATGATATACTCCGTATAAATCAACTAATGTGCACTGGAAGAGAAGCCAATGTGCCATAGTGGTGGTATAGAGTGATCTGGACACACACCGACAATTACGGGAGTTAACTGCCACCTAGTCTAAGTCAACTAGTCTTTCATTCCTTAGTTAACTGACTGAAAGCATCAGTAATGCACCACTCTGGTGATAATCCCAAGGACAATGTGCATTAGCAGTGATGATCCCAATGATGCATAGTGATGGAACCAATGTGGCATCAAGACTCCACTCAATTGATCCAACTGAAGTGTGAACTAAAGAGAATGTTCCCCTTGAATGTAGGAAAATTGATATTCTCCCTAAAATGTAGGAGACTAGATAATGACTAATAAACATAGGGAAAACCTTAGGAAAAATAAATATTAGGTGTGTGTGAAGTATCTCCAACACCCCCCCTGAACATCACTATGGTGAAAATAAAAGAATGGGTCCCGACAACAAGGCCATGTTAAGTTCCCAAAAACAAAAGACACACTAAAATAAACAAGGAAAGAGGTAAAACCTCACGGGAAACTCCCCCCCTCAAGGTACAATGTATAAAAAAAAGAACTGATAGTTGCTAGGAAATTGTGTCCTTAACTCCAAGACGACTGCATAGAGAATGTAACTTCTTCTTAGTGAAGGTCTTGGTGAAAATGTTTGCAGTTTATTATGCTGAAGGAAAAAACTACAGGTCAATGATCCCCTCGTGTACTAAGTCCTGGATGTAGTGCATGTGGATCTCGATGTGCTTCGTCCGCTGCCTCTAAACGAGATCTCTACAAAACTTTAGAGTGCTTTGGTTGTCACACCAGATGATGATCGAATGGTGAAACTGAATGCCCAACTCGGTGAGAAAATGTTGTAGCCACATAGCCCAAATGGTTATGTTAACTACTCCTATGTATTCTTTCTCGTTTGAAGATAGAGAAATAGCAACCTGCTTCTTGCTCGACCAACAGATGGGTTCAGAACCCAAACTGAGTGAGTAACCAGATGTGGAATTGCGATCAATGTTGTTTCCAACCCAGTTAGAATCAGTGAACTCGATGAGTTTAAATGTAGAATCTACTACATAATGAATCCCAAAGGTGATGGTGCCCTATACGTATCGAAGGATACGGTTTGCAACCTTCCAATGTAGCTCATATGACTCTTTCATGAAATGTGAGACTACTTCGACTGCATAGGAGAGGTCAGGTTCGGAGTGTGTGAAATACAACAAGCTCCCCACTAGATGTATGTACAATGTGTTGTTCACCAGTGGAGTGTCCCCACCATCCTCAAGTCTGAATCCTGATAGGAAAGGAGTCGGGGTAGACTTGTAGTCTGTCATGTGGAATCTCTTGAGGAGATCTTGTGCATACTTGGCCTGAGACAATTTGATTCCTAATGCATCCTGACTGATCTCGAGACCAAGGAAGAAATGTAGCAGACCCATGTCAGTCATCAAGGACCTATCATGCAAAATCCTATGGACTATATCAATTGCTGAAGTCGAGCAACCGGTGATCAACAAATCATCGACATACAAAACTAGGAGTAGAAGTGAATTAGCCGTCCTAAGCATGTAAACGTTTAGTTTTGACTTACAACATACAAATTTATGTGACAACATGTAGGATTCCATCTTGGAATACCATGCCCTCGGGTCCTGCTTGAGGCCATAAAGTGACTTCTTCAGTCGATAGACCAAAGATGAATCCTGCATGAAGCCTTGGGGATGCTCCATATAGATATCCTCAGAGAGATCTCCATGAAGAAATGAATTCTTCATGTCCATCTGATGGACCTCCCATCCCTTGGCTTCCACAATGACAAGTGGCAAGCGTATGGAATCCATCTTCGCTACTGTAGCCAAGGTCTCTTCATAGTCAATGTCGTGCACCTGCTGAAATCCTTTGGCGACTAGCCTGGCTTTGTATTTGCTAACCTGTCCATCTGCTGCACTCTTGGTCCTGTAGACCTATCTGTACCTGACAAGTTTCATTCTTGAAGGAAGGCAAACCAGATCCCAAGTCTAGTTCTCGAGGAGGGAGTTATACTCCTCCTGCATGGCAGATTCCCAGCAGCCTCACCATAGGACTATTGATCTGAAAACTGAACCAAGAAAAGATGCCTGGGTGGCATCGGTTTAGTGGTGGTGAGTGAAAGAGGAGGCTCCTCAAAATCATATTGAGTCCTCCGAGTATCATCTGGATCCCCAACAAGATATCTTCCATCCTGAAGAGTAGTCTTGGTCCACTTGGGCCTTGACTCTGGCTCTGCATCTACATCTGCGTGCATTGACTCTACATATGAATGTACTGACTCAATATCTGAATTCTCTGAATTAGAACTCTCATGTGAGGAAGAATCGACATGTGCATGCTCATAATCTCTGATAGGTGGAAGAACAAAAGTGTCTGCATGCGGCTCTTGAGGTGCATGCGAGATACTTTCCTTGAATTGGACACTGCACCCAATGATGAGTCGATTCGTATAGGGATCAATGAGTCCGTGTCCCTTCACACCATCTGGGTATCCAACAAAGATACACTCTGTACTCTATGGATCGAGTTCCTTCCTCTTCTCAGAGGGAATCCTAGCCCATGCATGTGAACCGAATATACGAAAGTGGGTCACTTCCGATTTGAGGCTGCTCCAAGCCTCGAAGGGGGTCTTATCCTTGACAGATCTATGGGGAGATATGTTTTGTATGTAGTTTGCACAATTAAGTGCTTCAACCCATAATGTCTATGGAAGTGACTTTGCATGCAACATGCAAGATGCCATCTCTTTCAGGGATCTATTCTTCTTAACAACTCCGTTTTGTTGCAGAGGATAGGGAACCGTGTGCTGTAACTGAATCCCAACCTCAGATAAATAATTTGTACCTCATGGTTGAAATACTCCCCCCCATTATCTATTCAGAGGACTTTAATTTTCCTTCATGACTGTGTCTCAACAAGGGCTTTGAAATCTTTGAGATGCTGAAAGACCTCAGATTTTTGCCTGAGAAAGAAAATCCAAGTGTAGCATGAGAAATCATAAAAAAAAATGAGCACGCACCTTGATTTATTGATTGATGGATGCAGAAAAGGGCCCATAAGATCATTGTGGATCAGATCCAAAGGAGAGGAGGCCTTCTGAGTCTTTCCTTTGTCGAATTTCTCTTGAGGGTGTTTCCAAGGATACATTCCTCACAAATTCCTTTGGAGAAGTGGATGTCAGGTAGACCTTCAAACATTCCTTGCTTGCTAAGTTGTTGCATGCATCTAAAATTTAAATGCCCAAACCTTTCGTGCCATATCCTACTGCTTTCATCAGCATGCGTAAGCAGTGATGCAAAATTGGGTTCAATAAATACAGAAAATGTGTAGAGTCTGGATTGGTGATTTACCTCACAGTAGAAAATTTGGAATTGGTTTGCATGTCATAGATATCCACAACATCATGTGTGAATATTACTCTCTTTTCATTGCCAGAGTTTTTCATATGATACAAGGAGAGAATATTGACAAAGAGTTTGGGAATGTGTAGCACATTCTCGAAGCTCCTGTTTGTGAGTTCAACTCTCCCTTTGTTGGCGAATTCGGCTGGAGAGTCGTCCCCCGTCAGAATAGGAGGACCTTTGCATGAATCCAATGAAAAGTAGACTTCCTTTGTGAATTCCATGTGGTGTGATGCACCTGAATCTACAATCCAAGCATCATGAGAGAAGTTAATGGCAATCAACGCATGGCTAGAATTGCCTTTCTTGGGGTTTTGATCTTCTGGATTCTTCTTCTTGGTACCCTCAGGGATTCAATCTCCAAGGTTGTTTTGATGAAGTATTTGTGCCACTTGATCTATCTGCTTCTGCATGCATGCGGATTCTAGATGGATTTCTCATTGGCAGTAAGTGCATTTTTCCCCTTTTCTTCCCTTTCCACCTTTATATCCAGAGGAATCATTGAAGGGTTTTGAGTACCCTTCCTTCTTTGGATTTGCATGTGCCTTCCCTTTGTCTTTGTTTTTAGATTTTTGATTTTGGTAAATGCTACCATCTTGCATATCAAGTGCATGCACCTTTGAGCCTTTTATTTTTCCCATGTTGATGAGCTTGGTCTTCTCTTGCATCAGAGACTCGATAAAGACCTCAAGAGAGGGCATGGTACAGGTGGCTCCAGAGGCGAGCCTAACTAAATGAAATGTGGATAAAAATACTAAGTATTCCGGACCAAGTTTGGAAATAATGGTAAGAACCATTTGTTTCTCCTCCTTAGATTTATCAACCCCGCAAGGCTTGAGTTGCGACAACAAATCCTTATATTTGGTAAAACAATATTGGAGATTGTCGAAGGTTTTTGGATCCAAAGTGAAAAATTCCACCTCGATTATATGTCCCCTCATCTCATCGTGTTTTCCAAAAATTCCTTCCATGGTGGTCCATAATTCATTGGGGGTTTTACATGAGGATATGTGAAAGAGGAGCTCAAGAGAAATGAGACTGCAAATAGTTCCATACACTTCATCCATCTAATTCAGATACTTGGATTTTTCTATGGCTGATGTAGGTTCAGTCTATATGCCCATGGTTAACCTGTATCCCATCCTTTGAAGATGCAATTCCATCTTGTGCTTCCATGCAAAGAAATTATACAGTGTAAGAATTATTCCATTTTCCCGTTGTCTTCAGTCTTTGGTACATGCAAAAAGAGTTTGGTGTGTCTTTTTCCTAGCAATCTGTCAGCTATGATACCATGTAAATATGGATGAACCTGCATAGATAATATCTATCTAGCAAAGGACATATACAGTTTCCAAAAAAATGAGAAAAACGAAAAACGAAAAATGAGAGAGAGAGAATCAAAGAATTGTATTAACTGAATGAATGAATGATAAATTACACATGATATACTTTGTATAACTCAACTAATGTGCACTGGAAGAGAAGCCAATGTTCCATAGTGGTGTTCTAGAGTGATCTGAACACCACTATGGAACATTGGCTTCNACAGTTTCCAAAAAAATGAGAAAAACGAAAAACGAAAAATGAGAGAGAGAGAATCAAAGAATTGTATTAACTGAATGAATGAATGATAAATTACACATGATATACTTTGTATAACTCAACTAATGTGCACTGGAAGAGAAGCCAATGCACCATAGTGGTGTTCTAGAGTGATCTTGACACACGCCGACAGTTACGGGAGTTAACTGCCACCTATTCTAAGTCAACTAGTCTTTCGGTCCTTAGTTAACTGACTAAAAGCATCAATAATGAGCCACTCTAGTGATAATCCCAAGGACAATGTGCATTAGCAGTGATGATCCCTGTTATCGCACATTTGTAGCAAGGTCAAATGGCTAGAAGATAAAGGCCAAACTGGCGTAATAGGAACCTACCCCACCCAATGTCACCACAATGGGGAGGTTCTTTCTATTCAGGGAGGTTAGGCCCAGGGGAGATGTCCCGGGTAACCTGGGGTTTTGAAGAGGCCAAGGTATAAAGGTCAAAGTAAAAGTCCCTCCTCACAGGTTACCACCAAGATCAGATAGTCCGACTAAACAACCAATAATGAAGTGTAGCCCCAAATGAGAACACCTGCCCGGAACAAAGCAACAAAAAAACAATATATGCAGGCTATGATTCAAAGAGGGAGAGTTTTGCAAAGGAAAGGCTCTTTCATCAAACCCTAAAAGAAAAACAGCCCTAGGTGTAGATAACCTAGGCCTGGGACGTCCTCTTCCTCTTGAAGTTTAAAGGTACGACTAGCTTAAGGGAAGAAGATAGAAAGAGTGTAGCAATGACTAGGCTCTCTTCTTCTTCTTCAATGGCTAAAAGGTTTTTCTATTAGGGGACATGAGACAATGACCTACTTGTGTGTTTGTCCCCTAGGGTTTTGTCTCAACAATATATATAAATAGATGCAAGAAATTAAACTACAACCATTCAATCAAGAAGTTTTGTAGAAAAATACTCACGAATCATCAATAAAATAGCATGCAAACCCTAGTTGTAATCCTTCCTTCAAGAAAAACACCATAAATTGCCAAAAATCTTCTCTCCAAACAAGTGAGCCTTCCTCAAAATAGCCAATAACCCTAATAGGGCGCAAAAATCAGACTTCACTAGGAGAGTGAGTGATGTGTTATGTCAAAATGAGGATAAAACTCCTCAATATATACTGTATCATGATCTTTAATTAATTTTAGGTCATAAAAATTAGCCGACAAGGCTTTAAACCAAAATCATATTGTTTTCTCATTAAAATGTCAAATTAAAACCCTAACTGAGCTGTAATAAAGGTAAAATCCCCTTCAAGGGAGGCACTAGCCCCTTTTAGGGCAAATGAGGCATCCAAGAGCAAAACGTTGACCCTCTAGGGACCTCTCCAACATGCCACACGTGCCACTGCTGCCCAGTCTGCCTCCAAGAATGACCATGATGTCATGATAAGAATGGGGGCGCTTTGAGCCTTCCAAGGCCAACGTTCCACTGAAAAGTGGTCATTCCCCCTAGGTCGGGCTCTGCCAAAGTGCCTCTGGTGAACGTCCTTCTTCTTCTCAGGTGCAAAAGCTCAATCAAGCACTGTCCTATCTCTGCCCCTCTGACGAGTCTCAACAACCATCTGATGGGCTCTTCAGCCCCATGGAGGTCCGAGCTAATCATCTCCCCATGTGTACCGGTCCAAATGGTACCTGTCTGTCGGGCATGGTCTTGCACATCAAAAACTTCGCCCTCCATGGGCTCATTAGTCACAGGGATCATAGCAATGTTAATCACGTTTCATCATTAATATTATCAAACATATGCATAAAAACCCTGATATATCATCCAATAGCTCAAAGATATTACAAAGACCTACAATACAAGGCTGAAGAAAAGGACAAGACACCTTATTGGGGTAGTATCCATAAGGAAAGGAAAGTCTCCAAGGGGTATCATCCAAGCCATGTAAAATGAGGTGGTGTGGATAAGGGATGTCCAGACGTACGGGTAGAGTGAGAGCTAGGAATGCATGATATTTCCTGTGGGTGCCTTTGTAGAAGGTGAGTTGTACCCGTCATGGATGCAGTTTTTTCCAAGCCCCTTTTTTGCCTTTATTCTTTTCTTTTTCTTTTTATTTCAAGGACTAACTAGAGGACACTGCCTTGGCGTGGTGACCGAGCTGACAATGTTACCCACAAGCACTTTCACAGAGATGATAAGGATGGCTTGTGATGAGACCCCCTTTCCCTTGGCCATGCAACCAAAGGTCACTGCCCTGGCGTGGTAACTAGATAGTGGCAATGTCATGCTGTTAGGTACCCATGAACATAATAGGTTGGCTCATGATGAGACCCCCTATCCTCTTGGCTAGGTCTTGTTTTTATTATTTTTCTTTAGGTCCCTCTTGTTTCTTGCTGAGAGGATTTTTATTGCCTTCTTGGGGATCCCTGGGCGAGGCATCTCGAGGTTTCATTTTTAGACTTTTATCTTTTACAAACTAATTTTACCTTCTAGGCCTTTAGCCCCTTCTTCTCACGAGATAAGGTGCAACCCCACAAACAGATCGTTCTAATGCCCTGACTAGGGGAATGGGACAGATGAGCGAGAGATAAGATGAAAAAGTGATGATATGATGGGAGTGGACGATGGCTCTTCAGAAATCCACCCGGTGGCAAACCAAAACCCATGGGTACAGGCTTTCTAGGACATCCTGTCAATCCTCCCAATCATGGTCAAGTGGGTTAATGTAAGATCCAAGTAGTCGTCAGAGATAAAAGGAGTAAGATGCATATATCTAAAGGTTATAATGATCAAAAGTGAC
>JASDQU010736102.1:23631-146164 GCA_032191745.1 Picea mariana | reverse complement strand
CTTCAAGGGTTGACATCAATGACAACCAACCTTAATCAATAGCCAACGCTATGGGTACTCTTCTTCCCCCTGAGCCCTCCGATCCACAAAGCGGCCACACACAATACCAGAGAACAACTAGCACCCAACTCGCCTTGCAAGTTTGAGCTACCACTCGTTACCTGAGTTGGGTATTCCAACTCCCACAAGAGAAAGTTTAGTCAAGGTAAAATTCAGCAGTGTAACATTACGCAAAAAGATGAGATCCATACTCCTTCTCCTCCATCCTTTTTATAGAGTGTTCAAGTAATTAGTTTTCCATATTCACATTAAATTATTTTTTCAGTTCATTAATTAGGAAAAACCTCCCTCATACACATGTCGCCTGATCCCCTAGTTGCACTAGAAAATTAATTTTATTAATTAATTAATTATATCTATTTCCCTCACCCACCTAAAATCATTCTTTAAAACGCTCCTTGGGGTCCCAATATTCCCTTACAAATCTTAAATGGCTTACGCCTTACTTAATTCCTAGTTGAGTTCATAAATAGCAAGTTCTCAAGGCAATATTCATTACTAAGTTAGACATTCAACCTTTTTCTTTAGGTTTCCCCTTTTTCTTTAAGTTTCCTATTTCTTTTAAGTTTCCCTATTTTTCCTTGTTAACTAAAAATCAATTTAGCAAGTGTAGATAAAACAACCATTTAACCTTTTTCTTCTTTAATTAAAAATTAATTTAGCAAGTGTAGATGAAACAACCATTTACCCTCTGTTCTCTTTTTTTTTACTAAAATTAAATTAGCAAAAATAGATAAAAACAACCATTTCCCTTTTTAAATTTTAATCCTCCATTAAAATTTTGACTTTAATAAATAAATTTAAATTTCTTACCCCCCCTCTTGTTACATGTTTAATTATTATTATTTTTTTTGACCACACGTTCTACTTAGACCTAGGTTGTAATTTCACTAGGCGGGGTGACATTTTTATTAGGGAAAATTGTTTTTAAACCTTACTTATCACATCATTCATTTTAAGGCCGACTAAGTTTATTCACTTACTAGTTAAAATCATGATGTGCCCTTCAGGACACACCACGTGCTTCAAGGGTGCCACTCGCCTCCTTCCATTTTTCTTGCAGGACATGCCCTTCAAGATGCACTACATGCTCCAAGGGTGCCACTCACCTCTTTCCGTTTCCTTGCGCGACGTGCCCTTCAGGATGCACTACTTGCTCCAAGGGTGCCATTCGCCTCTTGACTGACTTTGGTAGTCATCAAACCCCTGGAGTCAATACTCCGCCAGGTGATCTTGTGGGAGATTAAGGGCCTGTAAGGAGTAAGGCCCTTGCCTTATTGCGTGCCCTTTAGAATCATCGTGAATGACTATGACAGTTTTCCCTCACAACATCATGGGTCTTCTCAAACTAGGTAATCATTAACCTACAGTTCGAGCCACGACGGGAGTGCTAGTAGGTTGTGGCAGGGATGCTACCACACCTCTCCCTCAAAGTCTCTGATTGTCCTGCGTGACCCCTCTACTCCACATGTGAGTCTGGTCGGCAAGCTATCGTCATCTTGCATCCATCAACGAATCATGTCAGCAATAATAATCAATCATCATAACATCTAATCATATGTACATATGTCACATCAACAATATTCAAACCCAGTAGTCCACTCCTTGACTCGATCCAGAGTCCAAGGGGTTTCATCGACGCCTCTGCATCCTCGAAGTCCAAACTATAAATTTTAAACCTGTGAATTAAAGCAATGCATATATATTTTTAAGCAAAACATAATTTAATCAATGGCTCATACACAGAGTACATAGAGATTTTATACCGGAAACCCTCAATCGGGAAAACCTTTCTTATATTCATTATATCAAATTTCACCATTCACCATACAATATATATAATGTTTTTAGGTATTCCGTAGATACCAAAACCCTAATCCCTTAATCCGAGATTAATTTAGAAATCGCTAAAAATAGCAAAATCCACTAAAAATTAGTAAAAACCGCCAAAAAATTCTTTTCGGGGCACTGCCCCGAACCCCGTCGGCCCCGAGCTATCGCCCGTTGCTAAATGCTGTGCATAACCAAGGGGGGGCATACCTGCCCCCCCCTGGGACACCCCTAGGAAAGCGCCTGATGCACACAACACAAGACATAGTACGAGGGGGATCATCAGACACAATTGTTGAACCTAACGTGCCCTCACACACACATGCAAAGAATATAACATCTACCCAACACAAAGTTCTGCACACTTAGGAGGACCCAGTCAATGACACCTATCTAAGTAAATACGATAGATAAGAATATCATCACATCCAAAATATCTCATAATCATAATCAAAATGATCAATGGTATAATAACCTGGATCACTTGCACGCAAGTGCCCTCAAAGAATAGGTTCACTTAGTGTGTGCAAGAGCAGTATGTTACAAAATTGTCTCTGGAAACCTCTCAAAAAACAAATAGAAGAACTTTGAAGCAAATGGGAAGTTTACCCTCCCATCTATCATAGCATGACATCTATCGAGTGTTATACAAAATTGTCGCAAGAAAATGGCATACCACCTAATAAGTCGTGGCCTATGTATCACATAATCAACATGATACAAAAGAGCGCAACTAATGCGTTTACCATCGCCAGTAAGTGTGCAATGATGGACAATAACGATGAGAGGCACCTAACATCCTCTGCATTGAACGAGGCGATCTGTAACTATCCACCAACCGCCTGAAAATCACGTCGAGAATGTATATTGTGCACAATATACCTCTGAGAGTAGGAAAGATGACTCTTAGCTGTAACACCCACTGGGACATCAGGAAACTAGGGAAAATCCTCCCCTCTCCTAGATAGTCAAGTGATAAAATACATATCGTCCTCAATGGGATGGTACCACGGAGAAATTTATTTCAAAATATGCAAACATAATTGTTTTTCAAAAAAATAAAAATTTAACCTTCGGTGCACCTTCAAAATAATAAAACACCACCCATAGTGTGCACACATATCTTACGCATCACTTGCACAATGTAATTTATTTTAGCGGGTGCGTAGTAATTATCAACAAACTGGTGCGCCCAATTGTATACAACACACCACGAAATAACGATGCCTCTTTAAAGCGGTGCGTCTAGATACTACGATGCCTCGGTGCATTCCATTCATCACGACACACCATTTAAAATAGACATTCATTTTAAACGGTGCATCGTATCCATGTTGGCGCATCAAACCGTTCCATATAATCCACACACCGATTGAAAAACAAAAAAATGTCCATGATGCGTAGTTTATTGTGTACGCACCGATGCCTTCACTATAAAGGACGCACCGACTGAAAAACTATCTATTTTCAATGATGCATATATTATTATGAACTGACCTATGCGTTCACTATAAACAATGCACCATTTAATGTAAACTATATATTTTTGATGGTGCATCGTTTATTATGAACACATTGGTGTGTCGTTTATAAGTATGCATCGATGTGTTCCGTATTACGATGCAACGATGAAAATGAACTATATATTTTTGGTTCACCCTGTAAAATTTACAGGGTGCATTGTGTGTGGCGCAAGACGAATGGCTCGAACGCACCACGCAGAAAAAATAAAATTGAAAAACAATGAAAATTTTACTCAATTTCACAATTTGATTCGATAAAAATTAAATGTACAAAGAAATAAATAATTTACTTGGACATTTTCTCGTCGAGGAGGCATGGTTGGGATGTAGTGAAAAACACTAAATTTTCCCATTGTATGGAAAAGTTGGAATCCCATGAACTGAGCAGTGAACGGAAACAAAGCAAGCAACATAAGCATCAACGACAATGTGCTTCAGTTGGGCAAAGGTGGCATCGATGCTTGAGAGATTATCTGCACTTGAAAAAGTAAAAATGGTTTTTTACCGCCGTTTTTTTTTTAATATATTTACGCATGTTCTGGTGTGCTCGTGTTAAGTGCATCAGTGCACACCACTACAAACAACGCACTGTTATTTAAAAAAAAAATCCTGTGATGGTGCAACAGTTTGGAACACACAGGTGCACCCAAGGGACAACGACACACCATTATGCATTTTTAAAAGGAAAAACACAACGATGGTCCACCCGTTTGTTGCGAACCAGTGCTTCATTTAGTGCACACCTGTGCTCATGAGATTATTTTATATGATGCACACCATTGTTTTCTATTTTTTTAAAATAACTCTGTAGCGGTGCATCATTGTCTATTAGCACCGGTGCGGTATAGACTTATAAACACACCGTTAAAAAAACTTTCATTAAAACATCTGCCCGCCCACCTCCACTAGTGACCTCTGCTACAAACAAATTTTTGGACTATTTTTATAGGGGCTTCCGCAAAAACCTCTGCTATAGGGTCTTTTCCTTGTAGTGTGCTAAAAATGCATATGCCTCTAAGAAAACTTTAAAAACATGAATGCAACTAAATTCAACATTCACACAACAACATATATTTGCTCAAACTTAAAGTATACACATAATAGATAAAACCCATAATTAAAATAGTGAAATAGAGATAAAAACACTTATATTTTATCAACATATGTGCAATCAGCTGTAGAGGATGAACATTCCTCCCAACTATAGATTTGTTGCTCCAAATTTCAACAACAAATCACCCTCGAGTGGGGGCTATGAATCTACAAGAGAGGATGTCTCTACTATCCACCCACAACTTAATATTACCCACAATAGACTGATTTTCCTACAACTATCCCAATCCACTAGCTCTCTTCCCCTCAAACTGCACAACCCAAGGAATGGGGTCTCCCATCATTGTACACAATCCCTCAAGCCTTCCCACTTCCCTCTAGGGATCTAACACATGTTGGTTAGGAATCTCTCTTGCTAGGGACTTAAGGGATGCTAGTTGTCACATGAAAACTCATAGCTCTAGGGTAATTTCTCACATAGAAATCCCACTCTATAGGCATGACATACTGCTTTTTCAAGCATTCACAACTCCCACAAGCTGCCACACATGCCCACTATGGCTACCTTCAAGCTCCAATGCTCTCCACTTCCTTATTACTCCAAATTTGATTGTAAAAGATGCCTACACTACCCATTTGAATTTCCCTTTTACCCATGTAAGTTGATTCTCACATTTCCCAATGTTGATTGTACTTAGCTCCCTTGCTCTCATTAACTATGTGAAATGACTTTTCACACCTAACCTCTAACATGTGTTTAATGATTGGGCCTTTGATACTCTCAAAATGAAATTAGAAGGTTTATACACAATAATAATTTTAGAAAGCGGGTTAGGATTAATACACATGAATATTTTCCCTTTGGACCCCTTGGATCCCCACTCTCTCATGGAAACTTATACCCCATTACTTTGTCCTTATCCATCCACAACTAGTGTTACATTTTATTTTATTATTACAATATACATTGTTTACATCTTGCATAGTCAGGCCTGCAACCATACATCATATTTACATTATATCGTTAAATCAAGGATGTTACACCAATTTGTGTGTAACATGAATCTCTCATAGTATAATCATTCAAGTCGCCTCTTCTTTGTAATCAATCACCTTTAGGCTTAAGCATCCCCTTCTCTGCTAAATAGTCCCTCATGCGATCTATCATTTTCCAAGGATTTCTTGCACAAGAAGAGTAAGAGATAGAGTGTGCGTGAACATGGTATGCTAATTTTCAGCATCTACAACATCAATACCATTAAGCCTATAAGGCCCTTGGGTGGCATTTCTGAGGCAGATGCACCCTCTGCCTCGAAAAAGGCCTCTGCGCTGACCTCCCGATATTAAGGATCGTTCTAATTCCACCTTCGAGCTGAAGCGACTCTTTGATCCCTCCTCGGAATCTCTAATAAAATTAACCCACAGGGATTTTCTGCTCCTTACAGCCTTTAGGCCCGATCTCTTTTCCGTTCACAATAGAAAAATAAAATTTCGAGCTTTGGGGTTTCACAATCCTCGATGTCACAAACCTTTGCCTTCCCGATTTCCCAATCTTTGATATCCCAAGATGCTTCAACTTCCGCTTGTCCCCTGGGCTAGACTTTTGGTCCACATGACCTCCCCTTATGTGACCACAGTCCTATCTCCTTTCGAGATTTCRGGGTTTCAAATGCAGAAATGTATTTGCCCTCGGGGCTTCCGATCTCTCAAATTTTGATCTCCTGATATGACGAGATGACGTCAGCTGGGCCCCATAACAGAGCTTTCCTTCTTATCAGGGTTTTGGACTTCGTAGTTCCAAAATGTAAGTGGTTTGTGTCCTCAGGATTCATGATTTGCTGAATCCCGATATGCCGATGGACTCTCCACTTTCGGGAATTTTCTCGAAGGTCTCAATTTCTACCACGCATCCCTTCAAGATGGACGATCCTCGTCACTTCGTGATTTCAGGCTTTCGAACACCGAAATGCCTATGGGTCTTTACCCTCGGAACCCCTGAAGTTACGAACTTTGAAATGCCGATGGCTCCCGATCTTTGCCACGTGTCCTCCAACTGATGGATGGATCTAGATCAAATCTTAGGACTTCGCCAGATGCGAAGTCAAAAGCGCTCACCTATGTGAGTCCTGGTGTCCAGATCTCTGAATTGGATGATCGCGTGACATGCATCCTTCCTCAGACGGATGACTTAGATCAAATTCATTGTTTCGGGACTTTTGATGTCGAGTGTCCCGACTTCTCGTCCTCAGGACCTCCGATATCCCGATTGCCGATATCCCAATGTCACTCCTCTCGTTGGGACTTTCTCCTTGGTTGTTCGCGAAGGTTTAACCCTCACACAACTCTCGACAGATCTGACGGCTGTCAGGTTCTTCGGCTAAGATCTGATGGTTCAGACCTTATCTGCTCCGGGCACTTCTCCTAATCCTTGCTGGATGTAGGAAAACTTCAGCAGTCCAGATCTTCTGACTGGATCCGACGATGACTGTGCTCCTCCCAAGATTTAGCACTTTCTTTCGATGCTTGGAAGATTTCTCTAAGACTAAATGCCTTGACCCTTGCCTTTCCTCTGCGAGCTCCATGAATCCGAGTCCTCACCTGCGCTCTCAACATGCTGTTCCTCCTAAGGTTCTTCTCTTGAATCCTCAAAGGATTCTGACATCTGCACTCCTATAGAGTCTTTGCACACTAAAGTGCTATCTCTTTTGAGCTTCTCCAAATACTCAGACCCCCTAAGGAAATAAATCCTTCTTCTTTCTCCTTTAGATGGAGAACTGGGATGCCCTCCTGACTATCCTTCCCTCAAGCAACCTCTTGCTAAATATGCAGGGTGTTCAACAACACTGCTAATATCCCTCAGTGGATTCTTCCTCCAAAATACAGAACTCAACCGAGTTCTCTTCTTGTGCTTGTCTGCACACTATCTCAATGCCCTCCTGGCAGAGTTATACAGAACTCACAACAGAGTTCTTATGTGCACTCCTTGCACCTGCTCAATGCCCACCTGGTAGAGCTTCATAGAACTCCTCAGAGTTTCTGTATACAACTGTGTTCTCCCTACATAGCCTTGCCTCCTGAGGTATTCAACAACCTCACAAGTCTTCCTTCCGAGTTGTTTATTTTAGCTTTCGTGCCCACCTGGCACACCTCTGTCTGACTCCGCAGAGTTCAGAAATGCACCCTCTGTGCACGGATATCAGAACCCACAACATTTTGTCACACCCTCCTGGTGTGAAACCTCAAAGACCTTTCAAACTTGAAGCCAAAACAACTCCTGCAAATGCATAAACATAACATACATTCACAACATATAAAGAACACTCACAGGCATTCATTCGACACAAAAGTGTGTAGGAAAAACTGCCGTTTATATATTAAATGGAAAATGCCTGTTTGTACAAGGTGTTCCTGAGAACGGCCTGTAAAAAGGTCTTGGCTCCTTCTCTTCTGCTCTCTACTCACAAAACCTCTTCTCATTCTACTAACTCTTCTCAAAATGAGATCGAAATTAATATTTTACATGAGGGGGCTCTTAGAGCTCTTCCCTCCAACTTACCTACCCTATTCAATTACATTGAATGGGCTGTCTAGTCCACCATCTAGATCTAGATCTCAGCCTTACAAACATTAAAGGCCTACCTGCTCTAATGCCTGCACAAAGGCATGACTCCATGGCTCAACAGCCTACAACATTAATTACATTCAAATTCAAAATTGAAGATGAAGGCTGCACCTCTCTTCATCCTTGAATGCATGCGCACTGACGTGGCTGGCTGACTGGCTGGTTGATGTGGAGAGATTCTCCTACATCATACTTCTCAGTTGCAAAATTCATGAGCTCCTGCTCATGAGCTTCCCATCTCAGCTGTAGAAATCCTCCTGGATCCCAAATCATCCTCTGGAGCTGTTCATCCACTCCATCTCCCTGCTACTGCTGCTGCGCTGCTGCTGTCTTTCTACCCAAATTCTCCTTGCTGGCAGTCTCTGCTGAATCTACCATCATCCTTCTGATGTCTTCTATCACCTCATCCAGCTGCTGAAATGGCTGGCCCTGTTCATGCAGTCTCCCTAGCTGCAAAAATTTTCTGCAAATGGGCAGATCACTGTGATCTCCCATGCCTTCTTCTTCATCTGCTTCCAACCTCACCTGTTGGATGTGCATGCCCTGCTCTATTACCCTTCTCTCCAGGGCTTCAATTTGTTCATAGAGATTAGCAAAGCTAATGCTGTCTGACTCTTCCTCTTCTTCATCTACAAACTCCCAGGTTGCAGTCCTTTCAGTCTCCTGGCTGAAAATATTGAGCCATTCCTAAGAATTCTCATCATCCTTTTCTACTTCTTCTGCTGTCAGCTTTAGTGCTACAACTTCCTCAACTTCCTGGCTGAAAACATTGAGACACTCCTTAGAATGCTCATCTTCTTCATCTCCTTCTTGGGCAGCTTCAGATATCTGCTCCAATTCATTTTCCCTGACAGTCTCAGCTGGCTGCCTTTCTTTTACTGTCGCTGCTTCATCTGCAACACAAGCTTCTGCCTTCTCTTGGGAAAATGGTAGGAATATTTGAATTCCCCCAATCATTAGAAGATTTATCTGATCTTCCTCTTCTGTCAGTTGCATCTGCTGATCCAACCCCATCTTTGAGCTCATTTGCTCTGTTATCTCCTCGGGCTGATCTAAACTCACCTGCTCATCCCTACCCACCTGGAAATATGGGATTTTCCTACTGTCCTCCTGACAGTCTATGAGATCAACTGATCCCATCTTCATCTACACCCCTTGCTGAATTGAACTCACCTCCGAGTCCATGAGACCTTCAGACAGTCTCTTATTCTTATCTTTGCCCTCCTGGCAATTTGAGATGCTTCCACTTCCCTCCTGGAAGTCTCCGAGATCCCGCAACGACCTCATTTCATTGCCCAACTGGCAATGTGAAATTCCTTGGATGTCCTCCTGAAAGTTCGTGAGATCTTCAGCTGATCTCAACTGCTTGCCCACCTGGAAATTTGGAATTTCCTCTCTGCCCTCCTGATAGTTATTGAGATCTCCAGCTGATCCCATTTCATTCTCTTCACCGAGAATTTTCCTAGTCTCTGGTTCACATATCTGACCCATCTCCTTAGGTCCGTTGAGGTTTTCAGCATGCCTCAACCATCCTCTTAAATACCTATGCTGTCTTCTAGCCATCAACTCCTTGACTGGCCATTTTGCCTTCGACTTCCTCATGGGCCATTCATATACCCATCTTGTCCTGGTATTCTACTACATCCACAGTTCATGCTCTTCCATTCTTGCCCTGATGTTGGCAAGTTCTTTCCCCCTTTCGGCTGTGCTCATCAGCTCTGGGATTTTTCTTCCAGTATATCTATGGCCTTCAGTAGCCATGTTGCTGTCTCTGTCTGCCCTCCTGGCAAATCTGCTACTGTCACTCTGTAAACCTGAGTGCCTCAACTTCTCCTACAGTCCTCCTGACTGTCTTCTTGATTGTTGCCTACCTGCAAACAACCATCACAGAGTCTCCAACACTCTGTCTTCTTTTGTATTCTCCCTCCGCTTGAAATATACAAACAGAGTTCTCACTTTGACACCACCTGACGCAATGTATCAGAGTGCTCTTTATCTCTTATGCCTCCCTCACCTGAAATATACAGACAAGAATCAGGCTCTGATACCACTTGATGATGCAGATGCACCCTCTGCCTCGACAAAGGCCTCTGCGCTGACCTGCCGGTCTTAAGGATCGTTCTAATTCCACCTTCTAGCCGAAGTGTCTCTTTGATCCATCCTCGGAATCTCTAATAAAATTAACCCACAGGGCTTTTCTGCTCCTTACAGCCTTTAGGCCCGATCGCTTTTCCGTTCACAATAGAAAAATAAAATTTTGGGCTTCAGGGTTTCACAATCCCCGATGTCGCAAACCTTTGCCTTTCCGATTTCCCGATCTTCGATATCCTGAGATGCTTCAACTTCCACTAGTCCCCTGGGCTAGAATTTTGGTCCACATGACCTCCCCTTATGTGACCGTAGTCCTATCTCCTTTCGGGATTTCGGGGTTTCAAATGCCGAAATGTAGTTTCCCTCAGGGCTTCCGATCTCTTGAATTTTGATCTCCCAATATGACAAGATGACGTCAGCTGGGCCCCATAACGGAGCTTTCCTCCTTATCGAGGTTTCGGACTTCGCAGTTCTGAAATGTAAGTGGTTCGTGTCCTTAGGATTTGTGATCCCCTGAATCCCGATATGCCGATAGACTCTCCACTTTCGGGAATTTTCTCGAAGGTCTCGATTTCTGCCACGTGTCCCTTCAAGATGGATGATCCTTGTCACTTCGTGATTTCGAGCTATCGAACACTGAAATGCCTATGGGTATTTACCCTCAGAACCCCCAAAGTTTCGAACTCCGAAATGCCGATGGCTCTCGATCTCCGCCACGTGTCCTCCAACCGATGGACGAATCTAGGTCAAATCACAGGACTTCACCAGATGCGAAGTCAAAAGCGCTCACCTATGTGAGTCCTGGTGTTTGGATCTCCGAATTGGATGATCGCGTGACAGGCGTCCTTCCTCAGACAGACGGCTTAGATCAAATTTGTTGTTTTGGGAATTTTGATGTCGAGTGTCCCAACTTCTCGTCCTCAAGACCTCCGATATCCCGATTGCCGATATCCCGATGTCACTCCTTTCGTTAGGACTTTCGCCTCGGTTGTTCGCAAAGGTTTAACCCTCACACAACTCTTGACAGATCTGACGGCTGTCGGGTTCTTCGGCTAAGATTTGATGGTTCAGACCTTATCTGCCCTGGGTGCTTCTCCTGCTCCTTGCTAGACGTAGGAAAACTTCAGCGGTCCAGATCTTCTGACTGGATCCGACAGTGACTGTGCTCCTCCCAAGCTTTAGTGCTTTCTTACGATGCTTGGAAGATTTCTCTAAGACTAAAGGCCTCGACCCTTGCCTTTCCTCTGCGAGCTGCACGAATCTGAGTCCTCACCTGCACTCTCAACACACTGTTCCTCCTGAGCTTCTTCTCTCGAATCCTCAAAGGATTTTGATGTCTGCACTCCTGCAGAGTCTTCGCGCACTAAAGTGCTATCTCTTTTGAGCTTCTCCAAATACTCAGACCCCCTAAGGAAATAAATCCTTCTTCTTTCTCCCTCAGATGGAGAACTGGGATGCCCTTCTAACTATCCTTCCCTCAAGCAACCTCTTGCTAAATATGCAGGGTGTTCAACAACCCTACTAAGATCCCTCAATGGATTCTTCCTCCAAAATACATAACTCAACCGAGTTCTCTTCTTGTGCTTGTCTACACACTGTCTCAATGCCCTCCTGGCAGAGTTATACAAAACTCACAACAGAGTTCTTCTGTGCACTCCTTGCACCTGCTCAATGCCCACCTAGCAGAGCTTCACAGAACTCCTCAGAGTTTCTGTATACAATTGTGTTCTCCCTACACAGCCTTGCCTCCCGAGGTATTCAACAACCTCACAAGTCTTCCTTCCGAGTTGTTGATTTCAGCTTCCATGCCCACCTGGCACGCCTCTGTCTGACTCTGCAGAGTTGAGAAATGCACCCTCTGTGCACGGCTATCAAAACCCACAACGTTCTGTCACACCCTCCTGGTGTGAAGCCTCAAAGACCTTTCAAGATTGAAGCCAAAACAACTTTTGCAAATGCATAAACATAACATACATTCACAACATATAAAGAACACTCACAGGCATTCATTCGACACAAAAGTGTGCAGGAAAAACTGCTGTTTATATATTAAATGGCAAATGCCTATTTGTACAAGGTGTTCCTGAGCACGGCCTGTAACAAGGTCTCAGCTCCTTCTCTTCTGCTCTCTACTCGCAAACCCTCTTCTCATTCTACTAACTCTTCTCAAAATGAGATCGAAATTGATCTTTTACATGAGGGGGCTCTTAGAGCTCTTCCCTCCAACCTACCTACCCTATTCAATTACATTGAATGGGCTATCTATTCCACCATCTGGATCTAGATCTCAGCCTTACAAACATTAAAGGCCTACCTACTCTAATGCCTGCACAAAGGCACGACTCCATGGCTCAACAACCTACAACATTAATTACATTCAAATTCAAAATTGAAGATGAAGGCTGCACCTCTCTTCATCCTTGAATGCATGTATGCTGACGTGGTTGGATGACTGGCTGGATGACGTGGAGAGATGCTCCTGCATCAATTTCTATTCATAATTGCACATATTTTTTTCTAGGCATACAACAAATCTTCCTTGTATGGTTGCAAACTCACGATGATTAGTACCATTGAAATGGTGTCCTTAAACACCACTTATTTTTACAATTTTTTGAGTGTAGTTTGACTTCCTCAATTATGAACTGCAAACCAAATAATTAAAAAAAAAATATTTTTTCTTTTTTCTTAAATAATATGATCTTCCTACAATTTACCATAACTTCATTTTAGGCTATTAAACATCAATGCAAAGTCACATAGTTTCTTTCAAGTTAACCAAACATCAAGTCAAAGCTCAAGCATACATGTGTCATTATATTAGACAAGATTGTTTCCACCATTGCCAGACCTTACGTTCTACTTTTTTGCTTTGACACATTCTTATCTACATATTTCGAGGAAATTGTCTAAGAGGGTGTCTTTCTCTTGAGAAAGCCTTTCTTTCTCAATCATTCATTTACAATTGTCAACACAAGCACTAAGTCACCCACTGTGAGAAGATCACTACTCCTTACGATTTGAAAAGAAGACTTTGCCACAATTGAACAACAGTGACAATATTGCTAATAATATTTCATTATCTAGTTTCACATGAATTCAAGTATGTAGTTGAACTTAGTTATGAAATTGCATCAAGGACTCCATCATTGTCAAGCATTACAATGTTTACGTTTTCATCACTTTCTTTACACAAACTATTGACAAGGTTTATGAAACAATAATCTTTCGTATTGCTACTTTTTCCCTTGACATCAAGTATGTAATTCTTTGTTAAACTAGATAAAATAATTCAATCATAGAAGCAACTCTCTATCGCATTTCTCTTACTTATTTTACTTTCAATAATGCCAACGAGAACTCACACAAAATTTGCATTTTCATTTTTCATTAGATGTTCATAATTCCAACAAGAGCATAAACCTGTTGTCAATCAAGACAATCAATAAGAAGTTGTTGAAGAACTTGAGTTGCAAAAATAGTATGGCTATTCATGCGAGTGAGTTTTTTTCCTACACACATTTGAAACTACATGCCCCATATTGTGTAGCATAAAAGAGAACCTTAAACCTTGAGAATAAATGCCTATGATCACTTCACTCATCACAAATAATTCTTGGGTTTGTCTCTTTCAATCTAGACAAAATGTGTTCAATGGAGGTGCCAAACAAGCCAAATTTGTTTCCCCTTTTCTTAAAAGTAATTTATCATCATACCATATCTTCTCAAATGAACATCATGGGTAGTGACATCACTCACTAAGTTTTACTTTCCATTAAAATGTCAATGTTGCAAGACAACCAACATTTTTCAAACAAACAATAATATGATTGTTTTTATTGTTACGAAGGAAAGAGATACTCATAGAGCTCCATAAAAGAGCTATCATTCACCTTGTGCAATGTAGAAGAATGCAACATTATACCATATGAAAACATAGTTATATTCCACACCCAAAGCATATATAAATGAGAGGGAAATGAATATAATGATAGTCCATAACAATTAACATCCTAAAGGTTATATACTAGCTCAACATCAAGCAAGAGAGGTCAAGAAACAAGGGGTTTAATTGAACCCATAAATACAATGCCAAATGTCTTCATTGAATCATTTTTACAAATGCTTTGATGATAAACTTCCAGGTTTCATTTTAATTGTAGTTAAGGGAAAATTAGAGATTGTGATAATTCATCTTGCATTCCCAAAATCCATACATCCATCCTTTCCCAACTTGGGAATCATTTTCTTGACCAAACAAAGTGTAAAGATCCCTCATACAACACAGGGAAATGCTTGAGAATAAAATGCCAAATTCTCCATGAACCAAAATGGTTCTGATGCAAGGGTGAAATTTAGAATTTGCATGAGAAAAATGTCACCATTCAAATTTAGTAAAAATAGAGGCAATTTACACACCTTTTGGCATATATATTTTCACAAAAAATATAGCTCTTCTCTCGCACAAAATTGTTGTAAAACAAGGATGAAGATGCAAGTTCAAAGGGCATGTAAAACAACTAAATTCATGTCATAATGAGCTTTTCTGGTAATAATCTTGCTGAAAATATTTGACTTTTTTTTTTTATCTATCAACCATAATGTTTTCAAAAGGAACAAACTCCCCTTAAATTTCAACCACTTAAAAGAAACTTCAACAATTGGAACCACTTGATTCCATGACCATTTTCAAAGCTTGCACCATTAAGACTAGATTCAACATCTTACCCGTGCTCTATTGAATGGGAATTTGGAAGGGTCCCAAACAAAGACTCTAACACAATATTTGATTCCCTTGCAACATCTTGACAATGTCTCTTCCAATAATTTTCTCAAAAGAAAGGGGGCTTGGCAAAAAACAAAGCGGTGGGTAGAAATTTAGAAAACATGATACAGACAGTCCATACTCCATGTAGACCTTCCACAAACTATGTTCCTCTACAAGTAAAGCACATGTAGGCTTGAAAACTTCTTGACCCATATTTCACCAGTTATCAAAAGTGCAATGTAAAAACAAGTTGCTTTCAATAGATTGCAGAATTTCCGATTCTATAAAATATACATAGCTTGATCCATTTGTTTCACACAAAGTTTATCTGATTCAAGGTAGCTCAAATTTGAAATGAAATTTGAAGTCAAACAATGGAGAGGCAAGCATTTGATAACCCAAAGGAATACAATCAAGGGAATATCTTCAGATAGTAGGATTTGCAATAAATAGAGGGATTTAACCACATCACCTTCAAGACAATAGTTTTGAGGTTATCTGATCAAATAAACAATGATTCAATTCCTCCTTGATGCCTTTTTCAACAAGGGAACTCTGGAGTATGGTATACTTATTGAGATATGTGTAAGTAGATTATGATTAAGGGAATGTGAAGCTTCAACTAGCCATCCCGACCATTCCCAAAATTGTGCTTGTCAAAATTTTCATGCTATTATTTATTTCCTTGAGCCCATTCAACCCTAGTGCTATAACCATAAGCTATGATACCAATTTGTAATGTATCCATATTCATAAAGACACCATCATCATTATTATAAAAATAAAAAAAACTAAGCAAGTAAAAAAGCAAGTGAAACTACAACATATAAACATGCATACATATATATGTCATAAAACTTCAGTCAAGTTGCTAAAAACTATCTCATATTTTCCACATAACTATCATTGATATGATGTATACAATTCAACAATATGACTAGCCTCCCATATAGACATAATTGCTTTCGTATTATAAGATCCTTTGGGTCTCTCTTGTCTTTCATATATGATATATACCATGTCCTCCCCTTCTATCTTAATGTTGAATGAATGAACAATCTTTTCACTAGACAACACTACTGCAATGTCTAGAATTTAATTACACAACAACATTACTACATTTCGGTTTACTTTAGAATGCCAATTAAATGAACATAAATAGAAAACCATAGATTGGTTGATCTTTGCATATAAATATTTAAATATTTTTAACAAACATAATCTGGCTTGAATCAATTAAATTCTTCCTTTCGTGAACTTTTCTTGAAGTAGCTGAAGAGATATAACTGATAAAATATTTTCAACTAGGATAATAAAACAAGGAAAATTTTGAATAGGCCCTATTATAGCGCAAATTGTAGGTTGGGGAAAGCTTGACCCAATCCACAGGATGGAGATAACAGTGGGAGAGTTTACTAATTGTCACATCAGATAAACCCTCCCTCGCTTTAGTGAAGGAAGAATCCAACTCAAGGGGGAATACTGGGTGACCCCATGGGGAAACGAGATGAAAATTGAGATGATGGAAGTGATGCCCCTACAGGTCAGGATACTAAGTGGAATATAGCTTGGAAATGAGTCTCATAAATGGTTAATAGTTGCCAACAAACTTGAGTTACAAAACCAAGTACCAACAACCGTTACAATGAACAAAACACCCACATTGGGAAGCAGAAAACTCCGACCTAGTTATCATTCATATCTATTCCTCAGAGGCGCAATGATGCCCTCATTAATAATCATGCCATTGTAAGGCGGTAGGCGTGATAGTCACCAAGGTGCTACAACATATCTAGACCAATAACCCAAGAAAAATCCAATGCGTTAGGAGACCGAATTAATAGATAAAAATACATGAAGAATACACCCAAGCACCCCAAAAACAAGTCAATAGGATGTAAGGTGACATCACTCAAATTAAAATGCGCAACTAACTGAAGGATTTCGTGGTTCCTACAAGGCAACTTGTGTGGTGAAACAACTATGACCAACCACCAATTACAATTCGCATTAAGGCATGAGGTTACGCCATTGCATCAAACAATGATATGAACATGATGCTATTTACACTATTTATTAAACAAGGCACCTTCACGTACCCGAAACAAATCTTTATATAGGTAAAATCATTCATTGATATATAATATTAATACTATTTATTTATTATATATCATTTAAAAATAACTACATCAACCCTTATCAATTTATCTAATATTATTATCATTAATTTTAAATATCATAAGAAGAATTTAGGTAAACCAAAACTTTCCGATATATTTATTATGTTTGGAACCCAATCCCCAATTCCATCGATTTGCAGGTACATTTTAACACTAACTAAATATCATTATATAATTTAACAACATAACACATCGAGGTGAAATGAATAAATAACTCGATATATCATAAGGCCCTTCAAATTAAATTAAGTTTCATTTGCAAATTAATTAAATCAACAATTCCTGAACACAACTTGACCTTGATAGCATTAAGTAAGAATTGTACCATAGCCTTAACCATAATAAGACTTGTCAATCAAAACGCAGGGAGAGATTATCAATCAAAACACAAATAATGAAATCAACACTGAAAAAAGGCAGAGATTATCATAAAAATTCGCCGAGTTTTATCATAATAATTTCATGTCAATCTATGCACTGCAACCATTACATTGGAGTTACACTCAACCATAAATTCTTTGTCATTCAAATGAAAAAAAAAACGCTGTCTATTCAAACGCTGCCAGGTGATAAAGCTGTCTAATAAAACGTATGATATTGTTGTCTATTATCATCACCGTATATCACTGTCCCTTGAATATATTTGTTGTCCTTTATATACATCGATTTCTTCTAAATGCTGATTTCTTTTAAATATAACGCTTATACAAATATATCGCTATAAAAACATACAACAATACAATGTATCGCTATGCAAATTTATCGATATACAATGAACAACTATACAATTTATATTGCTGCCATCAAATATATATAATCATTGCTATGGTGTATATGATATCGCTAGTATAAATCTATTAGCAATATGAATCTATTAGTATAAATCTATTAGATTCATAGTAAAAATCTATTAGCTTCGCAGTATAAATCTAAATTCGCAATATAAATTTGCTGTTATAATTCTATTAAATATATGCAATCGCTGTCTTGATATATATCATAAAAACATTGTCCAATATTTACTGTCAACACATTAAAAACTATCAAAACACAGTCATGATTGCTAACACGCTGTCAACATTAATTCGTTATCCATGATTACTGTTAATTAAGGAAGATTCACTGTCTAACAATACTATCTAACCAAATGCTGTCGAATAAAAGTAATAAATTCGCAGTCTAATAAATGTAATATTCCGCAGTCTAATAATGATTAAAAAAGCGTTGTCTAAAAATAATACCCACGCAGTCCATTAAATCGATGTCAAAATAAATACAACATACACAACATCAATTATAACACAATCACACATAGTCAGACCTTTGTTGTCTATCTTATATTAGATAAAAACCCAGTGACAAGTTTGCTTACTTGCATAGATGAATTGAAATCACATAGTTAATTTCCGGGTTTGTTTATGTGCAGGGATAATGGAACACAGAGGTAAATTAATGCAGATATAAATTAAATGCAGAGATTAACCACCATAGAACACTCAGAGATAATCAATCACAAGAAAACGTAGAAGTAATCAGTCAAAAGGAATGCAGAAAAATCTTTCAAGGAAACGTCGAGGTAATCATTCAAATAAATGCAGAGATAATCTTTCAAGGAAAAGCCAACTTTTCCAGAGTTTAAACAATCACAATGTAGAGGTACTCATTCACAAGAAGGCACAAAGATCATGGATTAATCATAAGAGAAAAACATAGAGATAAGTAAGGGTTAGATAACTAGGCGAAATTTATCCTTCACTTATTATCCATGCATAGGAAAGTAGGGCATTTGAATATATAGGTATTTAAACATCAGAGTGATGATCGTCGATTCGGCTCTTGGCTGACTGCTCAGGCATAGAATAATAACTAAAGGGATAATGGACGAAAGATAAAAACACAATTTTTTCTTTGTAATAATCAATAAAAAACAAACGTAGAGATGTCATTGCAATAAGAGTTTGGGTTCACCAAGGGAATTCAATTCAAGTACAATGAGCATAAGGCTAGAAAGACTTTAAGTTCTTGATCATAAAACGCTGAACAAAACATAATCTTAACAAAATAGAAGTACAATACTAAAAGCGCAGGAACAATATTAATCTACCATTCAAAAATATACACATGCGTACCATAGCCAAATGCGAAAGCTCCGAGTTGTTGTCCCATGCGTTCTCTACCCAACTCTGCTTGCTGATCAATGTGACCTCACTGGTACCTCCCAACCAACGCTAGGGGTACTCTTCTTCTCCCTGAGCCCCCTAAGCCACAAAGGGGCCACACACACAATACCAGAGAACAACTAGCACCCATCTCCCCTCACAAGGTCGAGCTACCACTCATTACCTGATCTGGGTATCCCAACTCCCACAAGAGAAAGTTTAGTCTAGGTAAAATTCAGCAGCGTAACGTTACACAAAAATATGAGATCCATACTCCTCCTCCTCCATCATTTTTATAGAGTTTTCAAGTAATTAGTTTCCCAAATTCTCATTAAATTCCTTTTTAATTTAATTAATTAGGAAAAACCTCCCCTGTACACATGTCGCCCGATCCCCTAGTTGCACTAGAAAATTAATTTAATTAATTAATTAATTATTCCTATTTCCCTCACCCACCTAAAAGCATTCTTAAAAACGCTCATTGGGGTCCCAATATTTCCTCACAAATCTTAAATGACTTACACCTTACTTAATTCCTAGTTGAGTTCATAAATAGCAAGTTGCCAAGGCAAGATTCCTTACTAAGTTAGACATTCAACTTTTTTCTTTAGGTTTCCTATTTCTTTTAAGTTTCCCTCTTTTTTATTTTTAACTAAAAATCAATTTAGAAAGTGTATATAAAACAACCATTTACCCTTTTTCTTCTTTAATTAAAAAATAATTTAGCAAGTGTAGATGAAACAACCATTTACCCTCTTTTTTCTTTTTTTTTTACTAAAATTAAATGAGCAAAAATAGATAAAAACAACCATTTCCCTTTTTAAATTTTAATACTCCATTAAAATTTTGACTTTAATAAATAAATTTAAATTTCTTACCCCCCTTCTTGTTACATGTTTAATTATTATTATTTTTTTTACCATAAGTTCTACTTAGACCTAGGTTTTAATTTCACCAGGCGGGGTGACATTTTTATTATGGAAAATTGTTTTTATTCCTTACTTATCACATCTTTCATTTTAAGGCCGACTAGGTTTATTCACTTACTAATCAAAATTGCGACGTGTCCTTTAGGATGCACCACGTGCTCCAAGGGTGCCACTCACCTCCTTCCATTTTCCTTGCGCGATGTGCCCTTCAAGATGCACTACGTGCTCCAAGGGTGCCACTCAGCTCTTTCCGTTTCCTTGCGTGACCTTCCCTTCAGGACGCACTACGTGCTCCAAGGGTAACAATCGCCTCTTGACTGACTTTGGTAGACATTAAACCCCTCGAGTCAATACTCCGCGAGGTGATCTTATGGGAGACTAAGGGCCTCTAAGGAATAAGGCCCTTTAGAATCATCATGAGTGTCTGTCATAATCTTCCCTCACATCATTGTGGGTCTTCTCGAACTAGGTAATCGTTAACCTATAGTTCGAGCCACGACGAGAGTGCTAGTGGGTTGTGGCAGGGCTGTTGCCACACCTCTCCCTCAAAGTCTGGTTGTCCTGCGTGACCCCTCTACTCCACATGTGAGTCTAGTCGGCGAGCTATCATTAGTCTGCATTCATCAATGAATCATGTTAGCAATAATAATCAATCATCATAACATCTAATCATATGTACATATGTCACATCAACAATATTCAAACCTAACAGTCCACTCCGCGACTCGATCCAAAGTCCAAGGGATTTCATAGATGCCTTTGCATCCTCAAGGTCCAAAGTCCTGCACACCCAGGAGGACCCAGTCAATAACACCTATCTAAGTAAATACAACAGATAAGAATATCATCACATCCACAATATCTCATAATCATAATCAAAATGATCAATAGTATAATAACCCGGATCACTTGCACACAGTTGTCCTCAAAGAATAGGTTCGCTCAATGCATGCAAGAGCGGGATGTTACAGTCTCATCTCTGGAAACCTATCAAAAAACAAACAGAACAACTTTTAAGCAAATGGGAAGTTCACCCTCCCATCTATCATAGCATGACATCTCTCCAGTGCTATGCAAAACTGCCGCAAGAAAATGGCATACCACCTAATAAGTCATGGCCTCTATATCAAAGAATCAAAATGATACAAAAGAGCACAACTAATGCATTGACCATCACCAATAAAGTGTGCAATGATGGACAATAAAAATGAGACAAATCTAACGTCCTCTGCACCGAACGAGGCGATCCGTAATTTTCCACCAACCACCTAAAAATCACACTGAGAATGTATATTGTGCACAATATACATTTGAGAGTAGGCAAGATGAGTCTTAGCTACAACACCCACTGGGACATTAGGAAACTAGGGAAAATCATCCCCTCTCATAGATAGTCCAGTGATAAAATACAAATCGTCCTCAATGGGATGGTACCACTGATGAGGACTGAATATGAATTCTTGTTGATGAGCATCCCATTGACGGATCAATTTCACAAGAAAGGCGAAATTCCCCTTCATGAATGTAGCCTCCTCGTAGTAGTTGAGGAGGCCTACATTACTCAAGAGGAGCCATGTAGCAGTAATAGGACAAGGGTACAAATCCCTCTCCCTCTCTTCGGGCTCCCATTCCTAAACTATATTGTACTAATCAACTCTCTATTGCTTCTCCTCCATGCATTGACGTCTATACATAATTAACATATAAATTACATCAACATCATACATAAAAACATAATTTTTTTTCTTCAGTAAATGAGAAATTTATTTCAAAATATGCAAACATAATTTTTTTTCTAAAAAATAAAAATTTAACCTTCGGTGCACCTTTAAAATAGTAAAACACCGCCCATGGTGTGCACACATATCTTATGCATCGCTTGCACAATGTAATTTATTTTAAGGGGTGCGTAGTAATTATCAACAAACTAGTGCGCCCAATTGTATACAACGCACCATGAAAGAATGATGCCTCTTTAAAGCGGTGCGTCTAGATACTATGACGCCTCGGTGCATTATATTCATCATGATGCACTGCTTAAAATAGACACTCATTTTAAATGGTGTGTCATATCCATGTTTGTGCATCGAACCGTTCCGTATAATCCACACACTGATCGAAAAACACAAAAATGTCCATGATGCATAGTTTATTGTGTACGCACCAGTTCATTCACTATAATGGATGCACCGATTGAACAAATTTCTATTTTCAATGATGTGTATATTATTATGAACTGACCTATGCGTTCACTATAAACAATGCACCGTTTAATGGAAACTATATATTTTTGATGGTGTATCGTTTATTATGAACGCACCGATGCATCATTTATAAGTATGCACTGGTGTGTTCCATATTATGATGTACTGACGAAAATGAACTATATATTTTTGGTGCACCCTGTAAAATTTACAGCGTGCACTGCGCGTGGCGCGAGACGAATGGCTCAAACGCACCACAAAGAAAAAAATAAAATTGAAAAACAATGAAAATTTTACTCAATTTCACAATTTAATACGGTAAAAATTCAATGTACAAAGAAATAAAAATTTACTTGGACATTTTCTTGTCGAGGAGGCATGGTTGGGATGTAGCGAAAAACACTGAATTTTCCCACCGTATGGAAAAATTGGAATCCTTAGAACTGAGCACTGAACGAAAACAAAGAAAGCAACAGAAGCATCGACGACAGTGCGCTTCAATTGGGAAAAGGTGGCACCGTTGCTTTAGAGCTTCTCTCCACTGGAAAAGGTAAAAATGGTTTTTCACCACTGTTTTATTTTTATTTATTTACACCTGTTCTGGTGCGCTCACTTTAAGTGTATTGGTGCACACCACTGCAAACAACGCACCGTTATTTAAAAAAAAATGTGATGGTGCACCAGTTTGAAACACACAGGTGCACCCAAGGGACAACGACACACCATTATGCATTTTTAAAAGGAAAAACGCAATGACGGTGCACCCGTTTGTTGCACACTAGTGGACCCGTTTAGTACGCACCTATGCTCGCGAGCTTCTTTTATATGACACACACCATTGTTTTCTATTTTTTTAAATAACTCTGTAGCGGTGCACAATTGTCTATTAAGACTGGTGTGGTATAGACTTATAAACACACTGTTAAAAAAACTTTCGCTAAAATATCTGCCCACCCACCTCTACTAGTGACCTCTGCTACAAACAAATTTTTAGACTATTTTATAGGGGCTTCCGCAAAAACCTCCACTATAGGGTCTTTTCCTTGTAGTGTGCTAAAAATGCATAAGCCTCTAAGAACACTTTCAAAACACGAATGCAACTAAATTCAACATTCACACAAAAACATATATTTGCTCAAACTTAAAGTATACACATAATAGATAAAACCCATAATTAAAATAGTGAAATAGAGATACAAACACTTATATTTTATCACCATATGTGCAACCAGCTGTAGAGGATGGACATTCCTCCCAACTATAGATTTGTTGCTCCAAATTTCAAAATCAAATCACCCTCAAGTGGGGACTATGAATCTACAAGAGAGGATGTCTCTACTGTCCACTCACAACTTAATATTACCCACAAAAAACTGATTTTCCTACAACTATCCCAATCCACTAGCTCTCTTCTCCTCAAATTGCACAACCCAAGGAATGAGATCTCCCATCATTGCACACAATCCCTCAAGCCTTCCCACTTCCCTCCAGGGATCTAACACATGTTGTCTTGGAATCTCTTTTGCTAGGGAATTAAGGGATGCTAGCTGTCACATGAAAACTCATAGAAACAACTCATAGCTCTAGGGTAATTTCTCACACATAAATCCCACTCTATATGCCTGTCAACCTGCTTCTTCAAGCATTCACAACTCCCACAAGCTGCCACACATGCCCACTATGGCTGCCTTCAAGCTCCAATGCTCTCCACTTCCTTCTTACTCCAAATTTGATTGTAAAAGATGCTTACACTACCCATTTGAATTTCCCTTTTACCCATGTAAGTTGATTCTCACATTTCCCAATGTTGATTGTACTCAGCCCCCTTGCTCTCATTAACTATGTGAAATGACTTTTCACACCTACCCTCTTACATGTGTTTAATGATTGGGCCTATGATACTCTCAAAATGAAATTAGAAGGTTTATACACAATAATAATTTTAGAAAGCGGGTTGGGATTAATACACATGAATATTTTCCCTTTGGACCCCTTGGACCCCCCTATCTTGTGGAAAATTATACCCCATTACTTTGTCCTTATCCATCCACAACTAGTGTTACATTTTATTTTATTATTACAATATACATTGTTTACATCTTGCATAGTCAGGCCTGTGACCATACATCATATTTACATTATATCGTTAAATCAAGGATGTTACACCAATTAGTGTGTAACATGAATCTCTCACAATATAATCATTCAAGTCACCTCTTCTTTGTAGTCACTCACCCTCCAGGCTTAAGCATCCCCTTCTCTGCTAAATAGTCCCTCAGATGATCTATCATTTTCAAGGGATTTCTTGCACAAGAAGAGCAAAAGATAGAGTGTGCATGAGCATGGTATTCTAATTTACAGTATCTACAACATCAATACCATTAATCCTAGAAGGCCCTCGGGTGGCATTTCTATTCGTAATTAAGCCTACAATTTTTCTTAAATAATATGATCTTCCTACAATTTACCATAACTTCATTTTAGGCTATTAAACATCAATGCAAAGTCACATAGTTTCTTTCAAGTTAACCAAACATCAAGTCAAAGCTCAAGCATACACGTGTCATTATATTAGACAATATTGTTTCCACCATTGCCAGACCTTACATTCTTCATTTTGTCTTTGACATATTACTTATTTACATGTTTCGAGGACATTGTCTAAGAGGGTGTCTTGCTCTTGAGAAATCCTTTCTTTCTTAGTCATTCATTTACAATTGTCAACACAAGCACTAAGTCACCCACTGTGAAAAGATCACTACTCATGATTTGAAAAGAAGGCTTTGCCACAATAGAACAATAGTGACAATATTGTTAATAATATTTCATTATCTAGTTTCACATGCATTCAAGTATGTAGTTGAACTTACTTATGCAATTGCATCAAGGACTCCATCATTGTCAAGCATTACAATGTTTATGTTTTCATCAAGTTCTTTACACAAACACTATTGACAAGGTTTATGAAACAATGATATTTCTTATTGTTACTTTTTCCCTTGACATCAAGTATGTAATTCTTTGTTAAACTAGATAAAATAATTCAATCATAGAAGCAACTCTCTATTGCATTTCTCTTACTTATTTTACTTTCAATAATGCCAATGAGAACTCACACAAAACTTGCATTTTCATTTTTCATTAGATGTTCATAATTCCAACAAGAGCATAAACCTGTATTTAATCAAGACAATCAATAAGAAGTTGTTGAAGAACTTGAGTTGCAAAAATAATATGGCTATTCGTAGGCTATTCATGCGAGTGAGTTTTTTTCATACACATATTTGAAACTACATACCCCATATTGTGTAGCATAAAAGGGAACCTTAAAACTTGAGAATAAATGCCTATGATCACTTCACTCATCACAAAGAATTCTTGGGCTTGTCTCTTTCAATCTAGACAAAATGTATTCAATGGAGGTGCCAAGCAAGCCAAATTTGTTTCCCCTTTTTTTAAAAGTAATTTATCATCATACCATATCTTCTCAAAAGAACATCATGGGTAGCGACATCACTCACTAAGTTTTACTTGCAATTAAAATGTCAATGTTGCAAGACAACCAATGTTTTTCAAACAAACAATAATATGATTGTTTTTATTGTTATGAAGGAAAGAGATACTCATAGAGCTCCATAGAAGAGCTATCATTCACCTTGTGCAATGTAGAAGAATGCAACATTATACCATTTGAAAACATAGTTCTATTCCACACCCAAAGCATATATAAATGAGAGGGAAATGAATATACTAATAGTCAATAAAAATTAACATCCTAAAGGTTATATACTAGCTCAACATCAAGCAAGAGAGGTCAAGAAACAAGGGGTTTAATTGAACCCATAAATACAATGCAAAATGTCTTTATTGAATCATTTTTACAAATGCTTTGATGATAACCTTCGAGGTTGCATTTTAATGGAAGTTAAGGGAAAATTAGAGGTTGTGATAATACATCTTCTTGACCAAACAAAGTGCAAAGATCCCTCATACAACACAGGAAAATGCTTGAGAATAAAATTCCAAATTCTCCATGAACCAAAATGGATTTGATGCAAGGGTGAAATTTAGAATTTGCATGAGAAAAATGTCACCATTCAAAGTTAGTAAAAATATAGGAAATTTACACACCTTTTGACATATATATTTTCACAAAAAAGATAGCTCTTCTCTTGCACAAAATTGTTGTAAAACAAGGATGAAGATGCAAGTTAAAAGGGCATGTAAAACATCTAAATTCATGTCCAAATGAGATTTTCCGGTAATAATCTTGCTCAATATATATATATATATATATATATATATATATATATATATATATATATATTTATTTATTTATTTATTTTATCTATCAGGCATAATGTTTTCAAAAGGAACAAACTCCCCTTAAATTTCAACCACTTAAGAGCAACTTCAACAATTGGAACCACTTGATTCCATGACCATTTTCAAAGCTTGCACCATTAAGACTAGCTTCAACATCTTACCCATGCTCTATTGAATGGGAATTTGGAAGAGTCCCAACGAAAGACTCTAACACAATAGTTGATTCCCTTGCAACATCTTGACAATGTCTCTTCCAATAATTTTCTCAAAAGAAAGGGGGCTTGGTCAAAAACAAAGCGGTGGGTAGAAATTTAGAAAACATGATACACATAGCACATACTCCATGTAGACTTTCCACAAACTATGTTCCTCTACAAGTAAATCACATGTAGGCTTGAAAACTTCTTGACCCATATTTCACCACTTATCATAAGTGCAATGGAAAAACAAGTGCCTTTCAATAGATTGCATAATTTCTGATTCTATAAAATATACATAGCTTGACCCATTTGTTTCACACAAAGTTTATCTGATTCAAGGTAGCTCAAATTTGAAATGAAATTTGAAGTCAAAAAATGGAGAGGAAAGCATTTGATAACCCAAAGGAATCCAAGCAAGGAAATATCTTCAGATAGTAGGATTTGCAATAAATAGAGGGATTTAACCACATCATCTTCAAGACAATAGTTTTGAGTTTATATGATCAAATAAACAAATATTCAATTCCTCCTTGATGTTTTTTTCAACAAGGGAACTCTAGAGTATGGTATACTTATTGAGATATGTGTAAGTAGAGTCTGAGTAAGGGAATGCAAAGCTTCAACTAGCCATCCTGACCATTCCCAGAACTGTGCTAGACAAACTTTTCATGCTATTATTTATTTCCTTGAGCCCATTCAGCCCTAGTGCTATAACCATAAGCTCTAATACCAATTTGTAATGTATCCATATTCATAAAGACACCACCATCATTATTATAAAAATAACAAAAACTAAACAAGTAAAAAAGAAAGTGCAACTACAACATATAAACATGCATAAATATATATGTCATAAAAATTCAGTCAATTTGCTACAAACTATCTCATATTTTCCACATAACTGTCATTGATATGATGTATACAATTCAACAATATGACTAGCCTCCCATATAGACATAATTTCTTCCTTATTATAAGATCCTTTGGGTCTCTCTTGTGTTTCATACATGATATATACCATGCCCTTCCCTTCTATCTTATTGTTGAATGAATGAACAATCTTGCCACTAGACAACACTACTACAATGTCTAGAATTTAATTACACAACAACATTACTACATTTCGGTTTACTTTAGAATACCAATTAAATGAACATAAATAGAAAACCATAGATTGGTTGATCTTTGCATCTAAATATTTAAATATTTTTAACAAACATAATCTAGCTTGAATCAATTAAATTCTTCCCTTTGTGAACTTTTCTTGAAGTAGCTGAAGAGATATAATTGATAAAATGTTTTCAACTAGGATAATAAAACATGGACAAATTTGAATGGGCCATGTTATCACGCAAATTGTAGGTTGGGAAAAGCCTGACCCAATCCATGGGATGGAGATAACATTGGGAGAGTTTACTAATTGTCACATCAGATAAACCCTTCCTTGCTTTAGTGAAGGAAGAATCCAACACAAGTGGGAATCCTGGGTGACCCTAGGGGGAAATGAGATGAAAATTGAGATGATGGAAGTGATGCCCCTATAGGTCAAGATACTAAGTGGAATATAGCTTGGAAATGATTCTCAGAAATGGTTAATAGTTGCCAAGAAACTCGAGTACCTACAAAAGCTCATTGTACGTGCCTGAGGGACAAGAAAAGACAAGTATGCAAGCTTAAGGTTAAGTGGAAAAGCAAGTTAATCTTGATGTCCCTATTTGTAGCAGTCAACAAAGATATATATTAACAGGTAAATGATTGTTAAAGCTGCTAACAAGATGCTAAAATTCAAGTAAATGATGCATGAAATAAGCTAGCAATCACTAGTATAACTCAAGTATGAAAGCACAAGACTTTAGCAATGAACTAAGTATGATATAAACAATTATTGCAGAGATATTTTATCAACCTTATGGCTGTAGAAAACTATTTCTACAGCAGAAAATTTCAACTCACAAAACAAACAATTAAACCACCCAAAAAGTGTGCTGAAGCTAGTAGATTATAGGGGAAATTTATTAGCAACTTTTGATGGTTGAATCAAAGTAGAGAGAGGTTTGCTGCATCCCTAATGGATGTAGCTTAAATTTACTACAGGAGCAACCAATACTTGGAGAAGTGAGATGCCCTAGTGGGCCAAGCAAGCCTTAAGTACAAGAAAAAGTTTTCGACTTAAACAATTACAATATCTTGTGTTTCACGTATCAAAATGCAATGATTTTGTTTCTCCAATGCAAGCATATTAGTGTCTTTAACAATTGGGTTGTGGAGTATCAAAAATCAAGGAGCTATTTGAGCTACTTCCTTGGGGGTGTAAGCCCTTTTACTTCCCAAGGCAAGTTAAGTTTACTAGGAAAAACCATAGGAGGGTGTGAACCCTTTTACTCCTCCTAGCATTTCCATATGAGACAATGTGTTCCAAGAAAAATATAATGGACCTAGTGGGGTTGTATGCACTTATACTCTCCAAAATCTTAAGCAAATTAACCTTGCAACTAAGAAATGAAGCAATAACAATAAATATTCCTTACCTAGTCCAAGGATTAACAAGATAAACTTCTTTTTAACCAAGGAAATCCACCATAAAGCAAGAAATAGATCTCCACTAAAGATAGTGCATCATCCATCCATCCAATAGTCAAAGTAAAACCATTACAAGAGAAAGTGACAAGAGAGATAGACAAAATTTCTCAAGCAGGGCACACATTTCAGCCAAGTATCCTCTCCAACATGGGAGAGCTATGATCCAAATGAAATGAAATGATTCTTATTTATGCAAATCCTCCTACAAGTGTTTGTCCAATTAGTTTTAGGGTAACCACAAATTAAAGGGTCAACAACCCTTACGTTTCCCCTTTACAAGCTAAACTCAAATAAAAAATAAAAAATTTCACAACAGAAACTGTAGGGTGACGTCAAACCTTCTAAAGGGTGATGTTTTGACACTTTAAGCAAGTTGTTGGAGTGGAAAGTGGAAGTCCTTGGGCCTCCTAGAGCCTCCCTCTCATGTGATAGGTCTTCCTCCTCCAAGTCAAGACTTCTCCCATCAAAACGCACCAAGTGTCAATCAACAACAACGCCACCACCAAAACACTATCCCTAGGGTGACGCCAAGCTCCTCAAATGTGACGTTTTATCCTCAAGAGCAAATCATTGGGCCAACAAAGGGTTGGTTTAGGTCCTCCATGGTGTATCCTCAGGCATCCAAAACAATTATTGTCATCTAGTGTGTTGACCATGGTATCCAACTTGTGGGATTCAATCCCCAATGAAGACCAAGCTAGGTTTGTTCTTCCAAATCTGTCCACCACCTAGGTCTTGAAAAGACAAATGAATACACCCTCCAAGGATCTCAAGTCAAATGCATAATGATAAATAAATCATGTCAATAAAAGAGCCATCTAAGCATGTACATCAAAACCACCTCATCAAAATAAACAAGTGCTCAAAGACCCTATGCAATTTTCCAAGTTTAGGTATGGGAAGGTTGACAAAGTGACCTATCGGGTGAATAGTACCTCAAGTTTAGGAGTGATTCCCAAGTGGACCCCTCTCTAGTTCACTTGGAAAAAGTGACATGGATGGGGGCAAGTATTTTGGGCATGGGGTTCATGACATACAAGGGATCGTGGTGTCTCATTTATGGGTGCTTTTGTAGAGGGTGTGTTGCACCTTCATTTTCAATGCAACCTTTTTCCAAGCCCATTTATTGCCTTTTGTTCCTTTAAGATGTTTCCAGGTTGAAGCCAAGGTGTGGCTTCTACCTAAGCATGAAAAACAATGCCCACCTTGACTCTATCCTGGTCACATCATGCTTCCCCAACTTGAAGACAATGTGTGGTGCTTCTACCTAAGCATGAAAAACATTGCCCACACATGCTCCACCTTTGTTTGAATTTTGTATTAGTTATTTTCATGGGTCCCATTAGTTTTTTATGAGAGACATTTCATTGTCTTCTTAATCCCTAAGCAAACATGTAGAAGGTCTATGATGGATTTTATCCTTTCTAGCTACAAGCCTCCGAGCCTTCAACCCCTTCTTCCCATGAAATGAGGGACAATCCCTTCTTGGGTCAGTACACCTGAAAATCCCCAAAATAAGGAGATGAGGGGATGAAGTGTGGAAAGTGGCAAGTATGGCCGGGCATGGCAAGATGAATCGTCAAGGGGACCTCCTAGTAGCAAACATATTCTTAAGGGTGACCACTTACTAGGGCACAATGTCAACCACCAAGGTGAAACATGACAAAGAGCAAAATTTCTAAGCATACGTTACATAATCAAAAGTAGTTTTAAATGTAACAAATTCAAATGCCTCAAATATTTAAATGACACTCACCATAATTTCTAGCTTGTACCTTATGGAGCAAGACACAATGTCTTCCGAAAGCCATTTGACATGGTGGATACCCTCATGACGAACCTGAGATATGTGGTGGTGAAGCAGGCTCTACTTGTGCAAGTGGACACTACTGGTCAAGTTGTCTCTCGGTACTCCATGTATGCAACCTAAGGGCTTTGAGACATAATCTCCTTAGTTATCACTAGGAATTGGGGATAACAACTGGCTCCTACTTGGGGACATGTACTCACCGTAGAGTGCATGAGAACCACAACACCTCCTGGTGGATCCGTACCTACATTGAAATATAAAATTGTAAAATCTAGGGTGGTTATATCACCCTTCATCCACATATATCAAATCTCAAAATAATAACTAATCTAAAAACATAATTTTGCATTTTTTCATTTTTTTAAAAATTGAACATGTAATATGATGAAAGAAATATGCAAGTAGAGAAAAATGAAATATGAAATGCAACAAAGTACCATGAGAAATCAAGATGTAAATGCAAGGAAAGAAAGATGACCTACCTACTTACCTAGGGCCTTGGGGCCCTGAAGATCAGGTGATAGGTGATGTCAGGTGAATTCATACAGCCAGTGCAACCATCTATTCATCATTTCATCAAGGTATCTCCCACTGTGCTTAATCATGCAATACAACAAGGATAAGTTGAGCACATAATAATCATGAGCATATATAGACATATAATCAAACATGAAATGAAACTCATGGATATGGGTGGGAGGGAGGAAATCATGTTGGAAAGAACATCCACAAACCCGATCGATCCATCTCTGAATGGGACTATCATATGTAGATGATGGCTCATCTATATGACTTAAATTGACCTTATCCTTATCTTCATGTATAACAAGGACATAAGATAGGACAAATTCAAGTGGATATTCAACATGATGTGTTTCGTGGAAGTATTCTTCATCACTAAAACCATATTTTTCTGCGATCATGGCACATAATAAATTTAATTTATGACACATTTTAGCAAGATCTAGTGTCAATAAATCAGTAGGGTTTTCTTCAATGTTCTCTTCATTCGCAAGGGCTTGTTCTTCATCTTCGCTTGAAATGTCACCACTTCTTGAATGATAAGATGAGATAAGGGATCCCAAGAAGAACTGACGATTTCCAAACAAGAGGAAATGGTGTAAGGCACAACATTAGGTCTAGAGAAAAACTCTTCTACCAAACCTAGAAAGCATTGCTTCTTTATCTGCAAATCCTTTCCAAAAGTCTCAATATGAAAATACTTATGTTTCGTAGACTGAGCCTTTGACTATTCTGGAATGGCCACATAATAACATATATCAAGATCTTAGCACAATGGTGGTTGGGAATCTTCATAGAACAAGCCCGGGTCATTGAAAGGACACTCATAACAACTCTCAAGCGATGGACAAGAATCATTACGAGCATATTGTGATAAGTTATCTTTAAATAAATCTATAACCATATCATCATCGAGCTACCAAACATTTGAATCATATACGTATGAAGACCATTCCTCTGAAGATGACAACTAAACCCCTTTTTCTTTAGAGCTACTTTCAATGACGTAAATGGGATCTCTATTAATGATGAAGCAAGCCACATCCTATCTATGTCTCTCAACCTATATGAAATCATCAATGTGTATATTTTCCATGTCAAAGAGGTCTTTCATAAAAAAATTTGCATCATTGAGACTAATCACCTCTCCATCTTCATGTGCAGGAGAAAAACAAGGCTGAACGACTTCATCTTCATTAAGCCGAAACATGAATACCAATGTCTCCTTCTTCTCATCTGGATGTCACACTTCATTAGGGTCTTCTTCTTCTTGAACGTGATCAAAGAATTCACCATCCTGATGTTGATCTCTAATGAGTTTGTAGACTTATTCAAGCATGGAGAGTGATTCATCATAATTTGGGAAGTTTTCCTAGTACCGATAATTCTCGGTCACAGTGTTGTATAATGATTTTTCTCTATAATATGCAATGGAAACTTCTCAGGGTGAGTTTAGGGTAGGATTTTCTTCATAATTCTGGAGGATGGTGTCATACTCCTCTTCTCTCTGTTCCCATAACTTGACCAGAAAGTCTTTGTCAGGACAAAGCCCTATCGGTTTCTCACAAAAAGCGTAGCCTTCCTCTATGTTTTCCTTTAAGCACTCAAAAATTTCCTCATTACTGTCATCAACTTCTTGTCTTTAAACAAAATTTGGAAGAACTGTTTCTCTTAAACCTTCAATAGGATCAAGGTCAAAACCTTCTCTTGAAAAAGAATCCTGCAGGTTCTAAATTTTCTCTTCAATACTTTGAGCTTTCGGTCCCAAACATTTAAGGAACTCTCTACTGAGGATTATTAAAGAAGATATACTTCTTGGCTTATAAGAATGCAACGACGCCAAAATTTTATCGTGCAAACTATAGGTTGGGAAAAGTCTGACCCAATCAATTGAATGGTGATAACAATGGGAGATTTTACCCACTATCACCTTATATAAATCCTCCCTCGCTTTAGTGAAGGAAGAATCCAACACAAGGGGGATTCCCGAGTGACCCTAGGGGGAATGAGATGAAAAGTGAGATGATGGAAGTGATGCCCCTATAGGTCAAGATAGTAAGTGGAATATAACTTGGAAATGAGTCTCAGAAATGGTTAATAGTTGGCAAGAAACTTGAGTACCTACAGAAGATGATTGTACCTGCATGAGAGACAACAAAAGACAAGTATGAAAACTTAAGGTTAAGTGGACAAGCAAGTAAATCTTGCTGTCCCTATTTGTAGCAGTCAACAAAGATATATATCATAAAGTAAATGATTGTTAAGGCTGCTAACAAGATGCTAAAATTCAAGTAAATGATGCATTAGATAAGCTAGCAATCAGTAGTATAACTCAAGTATGAAAGCACAAGACTTTAACAATGAACTAAGGCTGTTATAAACAAGTATTGCAAAGATATTTTATCAGCCTTATGGCTGCAGAAAAATATTTCTACAACAGAGAATTTTGACCCACAAAACAAGCAAGTAAACCACCCAAAAAGTGCACTTAAGCTAGTTTATAATAGGGGAAATTCATTTGCAACTTTTGACGGTTGAAAAGTGAGTTATAATCAAAGTAGAAAGAGGTTTTCTGCAGCCCTAATGGCTGTAGCTTAAAGTTACTATAAAAAAAACAATTACTTGGAGAAGTGAGATGCCCTAGTGGGCCAAGCAATCCTTAAGCACAAGAAAAAGTTTCCAACTTAGACAATTACAATATCTTGTGTTTTCATGTATCCCAATACAATGATTTTTTTTCTCCAATGCAAGAAGATTAATGCCTTTAACTATTGGGTTGTGGAGTATCAAAATTTAAGGAGCTATTTGAGCTAATTCCTTGGGGGTGTAAGCCCTTTTACTCCCCAAGGCAAGATAAGCTAGCTAGGAAAAACCCTAGGAGGGTGTAAACCCTTTTACTCCTCCCAACATTTCCTTATGCACCAAAGTATTCCAAGAAAAATATAATGGAATTAGTGGGGTTGTATGCACTTATACTCCTTAAAATATCAAGCAAATTAACCCTCCAACCAAGAAAAGATGCAATAACAATAAAGATTCCTTAACTAGACCAAGGATTACAAGATAAACATGTTTTAAACCTAGGAAATCCCCATAAAGCAAGAAATAGACCTCCACTAGAGATAGTGCATCATCCATCCATCCAATAGCCAAAGTAAAACCATTACAAGAGCAAGTGACAAGAGAGATAGATAAAATTTCCCAAGTAGGGTGCAAATTTCAGCCAAGTATCCCCTCCAAGATAGGAGAGCTATGATCCAAATGAAATGAAATGATTCTTATCTATACAAATCCTCCTACAAGTGTTTTTCCGCTTTATTTTAGGGTAACCACAATGTAAGGAGTCAAAAACCCTTACTTTTCCCCTTTACAAGCTAAATTCAAATTAAAAATTAAAAATTTCACAATAGAAACCCTAGGATGACGTCAACCCTTCTAAAGGGTGACATTTTGACACTTTATGCAAGTTGTTGGAGTGGGAAGTGAAAGTCATTGGGCCTTCTAGAGCCTCCCTCTCATTTTCTAGGTCTTTCTCCTCCAAGTCAAGCCTTCTCCCATCAAAATGTGCCAAGTGTCAATTAGCAACAACACCACAACCACAACCCTAGCCCTAGGGTGATGTCAAGCTCCTCAAATGTGATGTTTTATCCTCAAGAGAAAATCATTGGGCCAAAAAAGGGTTGGGTTAGGTCCTTCATGGTGTCTCCTCATGCCTCTAAAGCAATAATTGTCATCCAGTGTGTGGGCCATGGTATCCAACCCGTGGGCTTCAAGCCCCAAGGAAGCCCAAGCTAGGCTTGTTCTTCCAAATCTATCCACCAACTAGGTCATGCAAAGACAAATGAATATGCCCTCCAAGGATTTTAGGTCAAATGCATAATGATAAGTAGATCAAGTCAATAACAGAGCCATCTAAGCATGTACATCAAAACCGCCTTATCAAAATAAACAAGTGCTCAAAGACCCTATGCAATTTGCCAAGTTTAGGTATGGGAGGGTTGACAAAGTGATTTATTGGGTGAATAGTACCTCAAGTTTAGGAGTGTTTCTCAAGTGGACCCCTCTTTAGGTCATGTGGAAAAAGTGACATGGATGGGGGCAATAATTTTGGGCATGGGGTTCATGACATACAGTGGATCGTAGTGTCTCATTTATGGGTTCCTTTGTAGAGGGTGTGCTGCACCTTCGTTTTCAATGTAACCTTTTCCAAGCCCATTTATTGCCTTTTGTTGTTTTAAGATGTTTCCAAGTTGAGGCCAAGGTGGGGTTTCTACCTATGCATGAAAAACAATGCCCACCTTGACTCTACCCTGGTCACATCATGCGTCCCCAACTTGAAGACATTGTGTGGTGCTTCTACCTAAGCATGAAAAACATTTCTCACACATGCTAGACCCTGGTTGCATTTTGTATTAGTTATTTTCACGGGTCCCATTAGTTTTTTATGAGAGACATTTCATTGACCTCAGGATCCCTAAGCGAGCATCTAGAATTTCTTTGATGGATTTTATCTTTTTCCGACTACAAGCCTCTGGGCCTTCAACCCCTTCTTCCCATGAAATGAGGGACAATCCGTTCTTGGGTCAGTACACCCGAAAATCCCAAAAATAAGGAGATGAGGGGATGAAGTGTGTAAAGTGACAAGTATGATCGAGAATGGCACATTGAATCATCAAGAGGGCCTCCCAATATCAAATCTATTCTTATGGGTGACCACTTACTAGGGGGAAATGCCAACCACCAAGGTGAAACATGGTAACGAGCATAATTTCCAAGTAGACGTTGCATAATTAAAAGTAGTTTTAAATGCAACAAACTCAAATGCCTCAAAAATTGAAATGACACTCACCATAATGCCTAGCTTGTACCTCATGGAGCAAGACCCAATGTCTTCTAGAAGCTATCTGATGTGGTGGATACCCTCATGACGAACTTGATATCTGTGGTGGTGAAGCATGCTCTATTTGTGCAAGTTGATACTACTGGTCAAGCTATCTCTTGGTACTCCATGTATGCAACCTAAGGGCCTCGAGACATCATCTTCTTAGTTATCACTATGAATTGGGGATAACATCTGGCTCCTACTTGGGGACATGTACTCACTGTAGAGTGCATGAGAACCATAACATCTCCTGGTGGACCTGTGCCTACATTGAAATATAAAATTGTAAAATATAGGGTGGTTCTATCACCCTTTGTCCACTTATATCAAATCTCACAATAATAACTAATCTAGAAATAAGTTTTTGCATTTTTTCAAAATTTTCTAAACTAAACCTGTAATATGATGGAAGAAATATGCAAGTAGAGAAAAATGAAATATGAAATGAAACTAATTTACCATGAGAAATCAAGATGCAAATGCAAGGAAAACAAGAAGACCTACCTACTTACCTAGGGCCTTGGGGCCTTGAAGATTAGGTGATAGGTGATGTCAGGTGAAGTCATACAACCAGTGCAATCATCTGTTCATTATTTCATCAAGGTATCCCCCCCTGCTTAATCATGCAATACAACAAAGATAAGTTGAATACATAATAATCATGAGCAAAAATTGACATATAGTCAATCATGAAATGAAACTCATGGATATGGGTGGGAGGGAGGAAATCCTTCTGGAAAGAACATCCACAAGCATGATCGATCCATCTCTGAACGAGACTATTGTATGTAGGTGATGGCTCATCTGTATGATTGAAATTGACCATCGCATTGTCTTCATGTATATCAAGAACATAAGTTAGGGCAGATTCAAGTGGAAATTCAACATGATGTGTTTCGTGGAAGTTTGCTTCATCACCAAAACCATATTTTTCTGCGATCATGGCACATAATAAATTTAATTTATGACACGTTTTAGCAAGATCTAGTGTCAATAAATCAATAAGGTTTTATTCAACGATCTCTTCATTCACAAGGGCTTGTTCTTCATCTTCTCTTGAAATGTCACCCCTTCTCGAATGCTGAGAGGAGATAAGTGATCCTAAGAAGAACTGATGATTTTCTAAACAAGAGGAAATGGTGTAAGACACAACATTAGGTCTAGAGAAAAAATATTCTACCAAACCTAGAAAATGTCACTTCTTTATCTGCAAATCCTTTCCAAAAGTGTCAATATGAAAATACTTCCGTTTGGTAGGGTAAGCCTTTGACTGTTCTAGAATGGCCACGTACTAGCATTTATCAAGATCTTAGCATAATGGTGGTTGGGAATATTCATAGAACAAGCCCGGGTCACTGAAAGGACACTCATCACAACTCTCAAGCAATGGACAAGAATCATTACGAGCATATTTTGACAAGATATCTTCAAATAAGTCTGTAACCATATCATCATCATCCTGCCAAAGACTAGTCCTATGAAGATGGCAACTTAGCCCCTTTTGCTTGAGAGCTACTTTCAATGTCGTAAATGTGATCTCTATTAATGATGAAGCAACCCACATCCCATCTACGTCTCCCGACAATATTGAAATCATCAATGTGTAGATTGTCTATGTCAGAGAGGTCTTTCATAAAATCATTTGCATCATTGAGACTAATCACTTCTACATCTTCATGTGTAGGAGGAAAACAAGGATGAAAAACTTCATGTTCATCAAGCAGGAACACATATACTAATGTCTCCTTCTACTCATATTGATGCCACATTTCATCAGGGTCTTCTTCTTCTTGAATAGGATCAAATAATTCACCATCCCAATCTTGATCTCTAATGATTTTGTAGACTTACTCGGGCATGGAGAGTGGTTCATTTTAATTTGGGAAGTTTTCTTAGTACCCATACTTCTCGATCACAACATTGTATGATGATTTTTCTCTATAATATGCAATGGAAATCTCTCAGGCTGAGTTTAGGGTAGGATTTTACTCATAATTCTTGAGGATGGTGTCATACTCCTCTTCTCTCTGTTTGCAAAACTTGACCAGAAAGTCTTTGTCGGGACAAATCCCTATTAGTTGTTCAAAAAAATCATAGTCTTCCTCTATGCTTTCCTTGAAGCACTCGAAACTTTCCTCATTACTGACATCAACTTCTTGTCTTTCAACTGTTGCTTCAACAAAATCTGGAAGAAGCATTTATCTTGAAAATTCAATAAGATCAAGGTCAAAACCTTCTCTTGAAAAAGAATCCTCCAGGTCCTGAATTGTCTCTTCAATACTTTGAGCTTTTAGTCATCAACATTTAAGGAAATATTTGATGAGGATCATTAAATAAGATATACTTATTGGCTTACAAGAATGCAATGATGCCAAAATATTATCACACAAAATTTAGGTTGGGAAAATCCCGACCCAATCCACGGGATGGTGATAATAGTGGGAGAGTTTACTCACTGTCACCTCAAATATACCCTCCCACAATTTAGTGAAGGAAGAATCCAACACAAGGGGGAATCCCGAGTGACCCTAGAGGGAAATGAGACGAAAAGTGAAATGATGGAAGTGATTCCCTTATAGGTCAAGATACTAAGTGGAAGATAGCTTGGAAATGAGTCTCATAAATGGTTAATAGTTGGAAAGAAACTTGAGCACCTGCAGAAGATGATTGTACCTGCCTGAGACACAAGAAAAGATGAGTATGCAAGATTAATGTTAAGTGGACAAGCAAGGTAAGCTTGCTTTCCCTATTTGTACAAGTCCACAGAGATATATATCAGCAAGTAAATGATTGTTAAGGTTGCTAGCAAGATTCTAAAAGTCAAGTAAATGATGCATGAGATAAACTAGCAATCACTAGTATAAATCAAGTATTATAGCACAAGACTTTAGCAATGAACTAAGGCTATTATAAGCAAGTATTTCAGAGATATTTTATCAGCCTTATGTCTGCAGAAAACTATTACCACTGTAGGAAATTTCAACCCACAAAACAAGCAAGTAAACCACCCAAAAAGTGAACTTAAGCTAGTTGATTATAGGGGAAATTCATATCAACTTTTGAAAGTTGAAAAGTGAGTTATAATCAAAGTAGAGTGAGGTTTTATGCAGCCCTAATGGCTGTATCTTAAAGTTAATACAACAAAAAAAAATACTTGGAGAAGTGATATGCCCTAGTGGGCCAAGCAAGCCTTAAGAAGAAGAAAATTTTTTCGACTTAGAAAATTACAATATCTCATATTTTCACGTATCCCAATGCAATGATTTTGTTTCTCCAATGCAAGAAGATTAATGTCTTTAACCATTGGGTTGTGGAGTATAAAAAATTAAGGAGATAGTTGAGCTACTTCCTTGGGGGTGTAAGCCCTTTTAATACCCAAGGCAAGCTAAGCTAGCTAGGAAAAACCCTAGGAAGGTGTAAGATCTTTTATTCCTCCTAACATTTCCTTATGCAACAAAGTATTCCAAGACAAATATAATGGAATTAGTGGGGTTGTATGCACTTCTACTCCCCAAAATCTCAAGCAAATTAACCTTCCAACCAAGAAAAGATGCAATAACAATAAAGACTCCTTACCTAGACCAAGGATTAACAATATAAACCTCTTTTTAACCAAGGAAATCCCCATAAAGCAAGAAATATACATCCACTAGAGATAGTGCATCATACATCCATCTGATAGCCAAATTAAAACCATTACAAGAGCAAGTGACAAGAGAGATAGACAAAATTTCCCAAGTAGGGCACATATTTTAGCCAAGTATCCTCTCCAAGATGGGAGAGCTGTGATCCAAATGAAATGAAATGATTCTTGTTTAGACAAATCCTCCTAAAAGTGTTTCTCCACTTAATTTTAGGGTAACCACAAAGTAAGGGGTCAACAACCCTTACTTTTCCCCTTTACAAGCTAAATTCAAATTAAAAATTAAAAATTAAAAATTAAAAATTAAAAATTGCACAATAGAAACCTTATGATGACGTCAACCCTTCTAAAAGGTGACATTTTGACACTTTATACAAGTCGTTGGAGTGGAAAGTGGAAGTCGTTAGTCCTTATAGATACTCCCTCTCATGCAGTAGGTCTTCCTTCTCTAAGTCAAACCTTCTCCCATCAAAATGTGCCAAGTGTCAATTAACAACACCACCACCACCACAACCCTAGCCCTAGGGTGACTTCAAGCTCTTTGAATGTGATGGCTTTTCCTCAAGAGAAAATCATTGGGCTAAATAAGGGCTAGGTTAGGTCCTCCAAGGTGTCTCCTCAAGCCTCCAATTCAATTATCATCATTTGGTGTGTGCGAAATGGTATCCAACCCGTGGGCTTCAAGCCCCAAGGAAGCCCAAGTTAGGCTTGTTCTTCCAAATTTGTCCACCAACTAGGTCCTACAAAGACAAATGAATATGCCCTCCAAGGATCTCAAGTCAAATGAGTCATGATAAGTAAATCAAGTCAATAAAAGAGCCATCTAAGCATGTACATCAAAAACACCTCATCAAAATAAACAAGTGCTCAAAGACCCTATGCAATTTGTCAAGTTTAGGTATGAGAGGGTTGGAAAAGTGACCTATTGGGTGATTCATACCTCAAGTTTAGGAGTGTTTCCCAAGTGGACCCCTCTCTAGGTCATGTGGAAAAAGTGACATGGATGGGGGCAAGACTTTTGTGCATGGGGTTCATGACATACAAGGGATCGTAGTGTCTCATTTATGGGTGCCTTTGTAGAGGGTGTGCCGCACCTTTGTTTTCAACACAACCTTTTTCCAGGCCCATTTATTGCCTTTTGTTCTTTAAAGATGTTTCCAGGTTGAAGCCAAGGTGGGGCTACTTCCTAAGAATGAAAAAAAATTCCCACCTTGACTCTACCTTGGTCATATCATGCTTCCCCAAGTTGAATAAAATGTGTGGGGATTCTATCTAAGCATGAAAAACATTGCCCACACATGCTCCAACTTGGTTGGCATTTTGTATTAGTTATTTTCATGGGTCCCATTAGTTTTTTATGTGAGACATTTCATTGTCCTCAAGATCCCTGGGAGAGCATATAGAAGGTCTATGATGGATTTTATCTTTTTCTAGCTACAAGCCTCTGGGCCTTCAACCCCTTCTTCTCATGAAATGAGGGACAATCCCTTCTTGGGTCAATACACCTGAAAATCCAAAAATATAAGGAGATGAGGGGATGAAGTGTGGAATGTTGCAAGTATGGTCGGGAATGGCACGATGAATCGTCAAGGGGACCTGCTAGTAGCAAATCTATTCCTAAGGGTTGTAACATTCTACTCTTGTGCACACTGAACAAACTTATTCTTTAAGGACACTTGCTTGCAAGTGATCTGGATTATTATATGTTTGGACATTTGATTATGATTATGAGATATTATGGATTTGATGATATGTTTTTTGGTTGTATTACATAGACATCTGCTATCGACTGGGTTCTCCTGAGTGTGCAGGACTTTGGACCTCGAGGATGTAGAGGCATCGATGAAACCCCTTAGACTTAGGATCGAGTCAAGGAGTGGACAGTCGGGTTGAATGTTGTTGATGTGACATATGTACTTATGATTAGATGCTATTATGGTTGACTATTATTGCTAACATGATTCGTTGATAATGCAGGCTGACAATAGCTTGCTAACCAGACTCACATGTGGAGTAGAGGGGTCACACAGAACAACCATATACTTTGAGGGAGAGGTGTGGCACAAGCCCTACCACAACCTACTAGCACTCCCACCATGGCTCGAACTGTAGGTTAACAATTACCTAGTTCGAGAAGACCCACGATGCCATGACAGAAGACTGTGACAGTCGCTCACGATGATTCTAACGGGTGTGCAATAAGGTAGGGGCCTTATTCCTTGCAGGCCCTTAGTCTCCCACAAGATCACCTAGCGGAGTATTGACTCCAGGGGTTTGATGTCTACCAAGTCAATCAAGAGGCGAGTGGCACCCTTGGAGCACATAGTGTGTCTTGAAGGGCACATCACACAAGGAAAACAGAAAGAGGCGAGTGGCACCCTTGGAGCACCTAGTGCGTCCTAAAGGCACATCGCATTCTTAACAGGTAAGTGAATAAAACTAGACGACCTTAAAATGAATGATGTGATAAGTAAGATTTAAAAACAATTTTCCCTAATAAAAATGTTGCCCAACCTAGTGAAATTAAAATCTAGGTCTAAGTGGAACATGTGGCCAAATAATAATAATAATACTAATAATAAATGAACATGTAAGAAATTCAAATTTATTTATTAAAGTCAAAATTATAATGGAAGATTAAAATTTTAAAAAGGGAAATGGTTGTTTTTATCTATCTTTGCTAATTTAATTTTAGTAAAAAAAAAAAAAAGAAAAAGGAAAAGAGAGTAAATGGTTGTTTCATCTACACTTGCTAAATTGATTTTTATTTAAAAAGGAAAAAGAGGGAAACTTAAAGAAAAGGGGAAATCTAAAGAAAAGGGGAAACATAAAGAAAAAGTTGAATGCCTAACTTAGTAAGAAATCTTGCTTTGGGAACTTGCTATTTATGAACTCAACTAGGAATAAAGTAAGGCGTAAGTCATTTAAGATTTGTAAGGGAATATTGGGACACCAAGGAGCATTTTTAGGAATGCTTTTAGGTGGGTGAAGGAAATAGGAATAATTAATTATTTAATAAAATTAATTTTCTAGTGCAACTAGGGGATTGGGCAACATGTGTACGGGGGAGGTTTTTCCTAATTAATTAAATGAATAAGGAATTTAATGAGAATTTGAGAAACTAATTACTTGAAAACTCTATAAAAATGATGGAGGAGGAGGAGTATGGATATTATCTTTTTTCATAACGTTACACTGTTGAATTTTTGTCTTGACTTATCTTCTCTTGTAGGAGTTGGGATACCCAGCTCGGGTAACGAATGGTAACTCGACCTTGCTAGGTGATATGGGTGCTATTAGTTCTCTGGTACTGTGTGCATGGCCCCTTTATGGCTCGGGTGGCTCAGGGGGAAGAAAAGTACCCCTAGCGTTAGCTGGGAGGTACTGATGAGGTCACATCGGTTGGCAAGCGAGAGTTGGATGGAGCACGCATGAGACAACAACTTCGAAGCATTCGTGTTTAGATAAGGTGCCTTTTTAAAGTTGTTACTTGCAATGAAATTTAATTTACACATGTTATTTTTCTGTGCTGGGTTGAAGATTTCATTGTCATGACCTTTCTTGCACCTGTATTCCTACGGTATTTGTAATCCCCTTGCTCGTTGTATTCTAAATTGATTTCCATGGCGAACCCAACCTCTTATTGCAATGACTTCTCTGTGTTTGTTTTGTTGATTATTATGAAGAAATTTGTGTTTTTATCTTCTGCCCCTTATCCCTTTAGTTATTAGTTTGTGCCTGAGCAGTCGGCCAAGAGCCGAATGGACGGTCACACTTTGGTGTTTGAAGACCTATAGATTCAAATGCCCTGCTTTCTTGTGCATGGACAATAAGTGAAGGATAATTTTTTCGCCCAATCATCTATCCCTTACTTATCTTTGCGTTTTTCTCTTATGATTAATTTCTCTTATGTGTATCTTTGTGTTTTTGTTTGATTATCTCTGTGCTTTATCTTTGCGATTTCTTGGCATATTACCCAACGCTTGATTGGTATAACCTCTACGATTTTATTGATAAACCCCAACACTTTGTTTGGTATCATCTCTGCGACTTTAATGATGAATCCCAACGCTTGGTTTGGTATTTTGACTGCGATTTACATCTACTGACTGCAATGTGATAAATTGACAACGTCTTTAAGATGTAGTAACTACTATTGTAATATATAGTGAATGCAATTTTATATACTGTAACACCATATTTATTTTATATCGATTATGAATTTACCCCAGTAATGTTACCTCGCAGAGAGTTCGTTGATAGAGTTCATACCTCCTTTTTTTTTTACATGCATTTACCACAACGATTTTACCTGACATAAATTTGGTTTTGATAGAGTTTTACCTCCTTTTTTTTAATGCATTTACCACAATGATTTTATGCTCTGCGTTTTTGGAATGCATTTTATACTATGCATTTGGATGGTGATATAGCTGGTATCGATTTAAATTCCGGGGAGTTTTAAATTCTTTAAAAAAAATGTTATTACACAGTGACCTCATAGTTACACCACGATTTCACAGCCCCTTTTGGCATTTACTTAGCATTATCTCATCCATTGTTTTGATTACTCAACGATATCTCTGTTGCACAGTAATATGTTTATTGACAATGAGCTTTTGAAAGCGAATTTAATGCTATAGTGTATAGATCTTGTCAGGAATTACACAACATTCACACTGTGATTTTCGTGGCATATACACAATGATATATGTACACAACGATATCTTAATGATATTCACCCATGATTGTTAGTTACACAATGTTTTGATAGGCTTTAGTGGATAACATTTGAAATGGCTGCATTTTGATAGGATATAACAATCAACAATTTTTTATAATATAATAGACAACAATGTTATAGTATACAATAAACAACGATCTTTCATTTATTGGGTATGACAACGATTGTGCATACATGGATGGTTGGCAACAATTTCAATAGACACAATAACCCTTTATATGACAACGAATTACATGCCAAATATATATATATATATATATATATATATATATATATATATATATATATATATATATATAACTCCTTTATTTAGACATCGACTATAGTGTTATTCCTTGTCATTCCTTTATATTGTTAATTAGTGAATTATGTGACAACGACTTACATGCCATCGATATATATGGTTAACTCTTTTATTTAGAAAGAGAATTATAGTGTTATTCCTTGTCATTCCTTTATATTGTTAATTAGCGAATTATGTGACAACGACTTACATGCCAATGATATATATGATTAACTCTTTTATTTAGACCGAGAATTATAGTGTTATTCCTTGTCATTCCATTTACATTGTTAATTTTTTTTAGTGGATGGCGACTTAATATCATGGATAGAGTTTTAAATATTGTTGACAGTAATGCTATTACACAACAATATTTATTTATCAAACAATTATGGTTATTTACCCAACAATATCATTATAATTACTAATAGTTATCAATTAAATTAGCGAAAGACTGCAATAATATAAACAATAATGATGACAGACGTCTCCTACGCCCGTCCACAGGATCACTCTAATCCCCACTTTGAGCCGAAGCGGCTCCTTTGATTCCTGCTGGAATCCCTGTGAAAATCCCAATCCACAGGTCCTTTCGCTCACCCTCACGACCTTCAGCACTTGACTGTGGTTACCCCCGACTCTCTATCGGGGTTCGGGGTTTCGTACTTTTCGCTGTCGAGAGTTACTGTACTCTCCAACTCCCGACTTCCGATGACCCCTTTTCTCCACGTGCTGGCCCTCCTGGCTCAGCTTCTACCATATGACCACTTCCTCTGTGACCGTGGCCTTACCTCGCTTTCGAGGCTGCTTCTATTGAAGTTTCGACACTTGCGATGTCGAAATGTGCTCGTCCTCTGGATCCACAATCCTCCGATCCCCGATGTGCTCCTTTACACTGGCTAGCCCTCTGGGCTCAGCTCCAGGTCCACATGACCATCACACCATAACCATTACCTTACCCCTCGTCGGGGTTTCAGGGTTTGCGAGGCCTAAATGCATACACCCACGGGATTCCTGATCGTCCAAATTCCGACGCTCCGTTACACTGACAGCTGGCTTCCACTATGACGCCTCCCTCAGCTCTGATGTGCTGACAGCTGTTCCCCACTCATTGGGGTTTTCATTACCATGATGCGCCTGTCCACAGGACTCACGATCCTTCGAATCCCGATGCGCCTTCCTTGTCAGCTTTATCCCCTCCTAGCTATACTATGGTCCATGTGACCACTTGCCATATGACCACAGCCACATAGCTTCCCATCGGGATTTCGAGGTTTGCAATGTCAATGTGCATATGCCCCTTGGACTCGCGATTCTCCGATGGTTCACGGCCGTTGACCCGTCGACGGTCCTTTCGCCCGTCGCGAAAGTCTGCCATCTGTCCTCCACCGACTCCTGTATGGCCCACACGCCTTATCAGGAAATTGTGTTTCACGATTCTGAAATGTGCAAAACCTTTTCTCCCAGGATCTCCGATATCCCGATTCCCGATATGATGATGAACGACCTCCTGTCAAGCTTTTCCCTGTGGTGCTTGATTGCTGCCACACCTCCTCTCCAAGTGGATGATCCCAATTATGTCGAGATTTCGAGACTTCCAATGTCCCGATTCTCTTGTCCTCAGGAACTCCAATTTCCCGATGGCCTGCTGCGCCGACTCACTCCAGATCTCCGACACCTGTCCCTCTGAACGAACGGCTCAGATTTTGTCGGGGTTTTCAACTTGAATTTCCCCGATCTCTTATCCATGGGAATGCTGATTTCCCGATCGTCCAAAATGCCGATGGCGCTTGATCTCCGCCACGTGTCCCTTCTACCTTGGACAGTCCCGATTCTGTCGGTATTTCATGACTTGCGAAGTCTCAACTCTCTTTCCCTCGAGAATCCCAATTTCCCGACTGCTAAACCCTATGCAGCTCCAGCCCGATCCAACGAATGACAGGATTTTCGCTTCAGATCTGACGGCTCAGATCAATTCTTCCTCTTTGCGCTCCTCCTGAGGCTTAACCTCTGCACACCTTCTCCTGATCCAACGGCTTACGGGATTTCTGAGTGATATCCGACGGCTATCGGTCTCCTCTTGCTGTAGGTTCCTCCTGAGCTCCTACTAGACGTTTAAGCCAACGGTCCAGATCTACTCTTCTACCGATCTGACGACTGACGCTGCTCCTCCTGATCTTCTTGCGCTGTCTTCCTACCTTGGGAGAATTTCCAAGGTACCAAAGGTCTCGACCTTTGCTTCATCTCCGCGAAATCCACGACTGTGAGTTCTGCTGTGCGTATGAGACCGCTACCCTTCCTGAGCTTTCTTCTCCTTCTGGACTCTCAAAGGATTCTTTGACTCCTGCGCCTCTGCAGAGCCTTCACGCACTAAAGTGCTATCTCTTCTGAGCTTTCACAACCACTCAGACCCCTTGGGGGATTTTTTCTTCCTCCTCCCACAGATGGAGAAATTGACGCCTTCCTGGCTGTCCTGCTGCTCAAGCAACTAAATTGGTTAGTCTTTCTGGGTGTTCAGCAACCCAGTAAAATTCCCTCAGTGGACTCTTCTTTCAGCTCCATAACTCAAAGAGTTCTTTCCTCTCTTCTGTGCCTATCTGTACACTTGCTCGACGCCCTCCTGGCGGAGTATCTTCTCCACAGAACGTTCAGTAGTTCTGGGTTCCCTCTGTGCACCCTTTACACCTACTCAATGCCCTCCTGGCAGAGCTCTCAAAATCCTTAGTGATTCTGGTCTTCCTTCAAACTCTCAGCAGAGTTCCTTCCTTTGTGCACTCCTATACACACGCTCAATGCCCACCTGGCAGAGCTCTACATAACTCCTCCGAGATTTTGTCTTCTGTCTAAACCCACAACAGAGTTCCTTCCTCTGCACCCTGTGCCTATGCTCAATGCCCACTTGGCAGAGCCTTTACAGAAATCCTAAGAGATTCTGTCTGCAACTGTGTCTTCTCCCACACAGCCTTGCCTCTAAGGTATTCATCAACCTTGAGGTCTTCCTCCTCTGAGCTATTGAATTCAGTCCTGTGCCTCAGCACGTCTTTGTTTGACTCCGCAGAGTTTAGAAGTGCATCCACAATGCACCGGTATTCAGAGACCGCATTCCTCTGTCATACCCTCCTGGCATGAAATAGCAAAGACCTTCAACCTGAAATCAAACAGACTCCCTGCAAATGATTAAAAAACATACATTCATAGCATACATAGAGAACACACACAAACATCCATTCAACACATAAATGCAGGAAAAACTGCTTTGTTATATTAACAATGGAAGATACCTGTATTTTACAATGGTGTTCTCGAGCTCTCCTCAACTCTTCTCTACTCTACCATACTTACTCAAAATGAGATATGAAAATCTATTTTACCTGAGGGGCTCATTGAGCGCTTCCCTCCAGATCTACCTACTCTAATAAATTACATTCAATGGCTGTCTAGTCCAGCACCTAGATCTAGATCTCAGTCGATCTAGCATTAAAGCTGATCCTATCTAACGCCTGCACAAAGGCATGAATTTCATGGCTCAACAGCCTAAGCATTTAATTACATTGAATTTCAAATTTCAAATGAGACTGCGCCTCTCTTAAATGCACGATTTGAATTTGCTGGCGTGGCTGGCTGCTGGCTGGCTGACATGGAGAGATGCTCCTGCATCAAATAATGATATAATTATTTATTATACTACAACGTCAAGTATTTAATAGACAACATAGTTCATTTATATTATGTTGTGTAGTTCAAATATTAATAGCCAACATAATTCACTTTTGTTAATAAACAATGTTTAATTGTTGACATCGAACAATAACGGATTGCGATATTAATGTTAAATAGCGAATTCATTGTTGATACCAAAAGGGAATAATTCATAGATGACTAATCACATCCCTTAATTGATGTATGTTTGACTTAGAATTTGTTGCACCAGGAATTTAATGTGATGTATGGTTGTATAGTAGTTAGTCTTCCTTTGCGTCTTGTCGACTTGTTGCTTGGGTGCTTGGATATAGTCTTCTTGTATTCTGACGGTTAGTTTGGTACTCTAGTGTGTTGGATTTAGCTTGGGTTAAGGGTCCAATTATGTTATGTTGCACCATGGTTACTGTCTCACCTATCACTTTGTGATTACACAATTCCTGATGAGGGGATCATTGTGCACCTGATGGATAGATGCGAATGATAACCTGGCTGGAGTCTGTGCTTCCCAATGTGGGCGTTGTTCATTGTAATTGATGTTGATACTTGGTTCTATAACACCTTAATGCGATTGGTTACGCGCCATATAGGTTATTAGTAACTGGCCGTCGAAAGCGTTGTGTTGGGATTGTGGATGTTTTCCTTTATCTTGTAGGCGTGGTCTTTCTTGTGTCAGGCGGGTAATCGTTTTCATTGTCTATTGTGTCACATGTTCGTCCGGTTGCATGATGTGCTAGTATGCTAAGTCACTGTTGTCTGTTGCTTGATCTGTGTGCGTTGTGTTCGTCATCAAGTTGTGTTACTTAAATGTTGTCATTGTTGTCATCCCGCTTTAAAATAAAATTGATTTTGCATTGAATCGCTTTTAGTTGAAATGATGGGTTCGTTACATATGGTATCAGAGGCGGTTCGACCCATGACTTGGGATCACTACGAATTTCGTTGATTGATTTTTGATTATAAGGTTTATAATTAAATTGATTTGTATTCGTGTAGGTAATCATGGTTAGAGGACACTGCAGAGGCAGATGAAGGGGTGCTAGGGGATGAGGCACGATGCCCCCGGTAGCATCCACACCTGAGGGGTCTAACCCTAGGGAGACGAACAAGTTTTCGGGCAAAAACACATAGCGGTGGGTGATGTGGTTGGGCTGATGAGGTCTTTTCAACAGATTTCTGAGGCACTGATCAAACATTTGGATAGAGCTGAGGCCAGGGCACCGACACCCCTTGAGGGTCCACCGCGTGCTCCAGTTGGTACTGGTAGCATTCACTGCGAACTTGAGAAGGTCAAATTTCTCGAGTTCTTTGGTGCCCCGGACGACGTAGCTTCCAAGGTATGGTTGAAGAATATGGAGATGTTCTTTGAACTTCATGAATATACCTCCAACATGAAGGTCTGCATGGTGGTATTTCAACTGAAGGGGCACACTCTTCTATGGTGGAAGACACTCTTGCAACAATTGAACATGGTTGTCCAAAATGTGTCATAGGAACTATTCAAGGAACGATTCCAAGAGAGGTATCTATCGAACGAATTCATTGAGTGTAAGATGAACGAGTTCAATGCCTTGCGACAGGGCGATCGTATGGTGCTCGAGTATGAGGCATATTTTATGGAGTTTCTTCGGTATGCTCCACACATGAATACCAAGAAACTTAAGGTCGACATGTTCTTATTTGGCCTTACTGTCAACATTCATGCTAAGGTTAGGATTCTGATGCCTTAAACCTTGAATGATTCCATTCAGAAGGCCTTCATAGCAGAGGAGGAGCTTATCAGCGAGGTTTAGAGTTGAACCCCAGCTAGACCAGTAGGGTAGGTGTCATCTGGTGTGCAGCAACATCAGACACCAGCTAGGCATTCACCAAAATATCATGGCTTCCATAAAGGATCCACTTTCACTACATCTTAGCAACCAACGCCTCAAAAACAGACTCCTTACCGAGGACCAGAACATCAAAAGCATCGTCAACCACAACAACAACAGTTTAGGCCTGTTCAATAGAATAGACCAGAGTTCCAGGTAGGTGGTCCGACATCTTCTAAATCGGGTACTAGAAGTACTGGACCAAAGAAAGGGTGTTGGACATGTGGGGAGCCACATTACCAACGCGATTGCCCAATGGAGACGACTAGAGAATCTAGATCAGTCGGACCCACTACCATGGGAGATTTGGGCAAGACCCATTAGATTCATGCAGTGGTGAATAACCGCAAGGAAGAGCACCAGTCAACTATGCTCAAGACGTCAGGTAGCATTGCTGACCAGACCCTTAGTATTTTGATAGATCCTGGTGCTACTGAGCGTTTCATTTCTAGTGTAGCGCTAAAAAGAATTAAGGTAAAATCAGTCAAACATGATGAGTTTAGCTTTGTAGAAATGGCTTCTGGAGCCAAACAAAAGGTTGGTGGGAAGGTTACAAGCTGTAGCCTTAACCTGGGAGAGTTTTTCACTAGGGCCAACCTGTACATCATGATATTAGGATCTTATGACGCCGTGATAGGTATGGACTGGTTGGAATTGCATGAGGCGATACTTAACTATAAAATGAAATGGTTGAGCTTGGTCGATGATGAGGGTCAGAGACACGTGATTGTAGGTCAGAACCAGGGAGTTTCCTTGAGGTTCATCTCTTCTTTGCATCTATGAAAGAGCATGCGCAAGGGATGTAAGATTTATGTGATCCTTGCATTAAATGAGAAGGGAGTAGAGGAAGGACTAGAACACCTTCCGATGGTGAAAGAGTTTGTGGACGTCTTCCCTGAGGAGTTACTCGGGATGCTGCCGGAGAGGGAATTGGAATTTACCATAGACCTAAAACCAGGGACTGAACCGATAGCAAGAATGCCTCATCAGATGTTGACCCCAGAGCTATAGGAGTTGAGAATGCAATTGAAGGATTTGATGGACTTGGGACTTATACGTCCAAGTGTGTCACTATGGGGTGCACTGGTTATCTTCATATGGAAGAAGGATGTGTCATGGATACTCTGCATTGACTATCATCAATTGAACAAAGCAATGATCAAGAATCAGTACCCATTGCCAAGGATTGATGATCTGTTCATTTTGATGAAATGCAAGACAGTTTTTTCAAAGATCGACTTGTGATCAGGGTATCACCAATTACGAATCAAGGAGAATGACATCCCTAAGACCACCTTTAAGACAAAGTTTGGACATTACGAGTTTACTATTTTACCATTTGGAATATGAATGCCCCTGGGGTATTTATGAGTTTGATGAACGGGGTGTTCCACGAATACTTGGACAAGTTCGTCCAAGTATTCATTGACAATATTTTGATTTACTCTCGGACATTGGAAGAGAATGACGAGAACTTGCACTTGGTACTACAGTGTCTGTGAGAGAACACATTGTAGGGAAATTGTCTAAATGCTCATTTTATCAATCGAAGATTCACTACTTAGGGCATGTCATATATGATGAATGTATCGTTGTGGATCCAGTAAAGGTCGAGGCTATTATGGAATGGCCTACACTGACGAATGTCCCCGAAGTGCGTAGCTTCATGGGTTTAGTGGAATATTATCGACGGTTCATCGGGGTTTTTTCAAAGATAGCAAATCCGATCACGGAATTGCAGAAGAAGAGAAAGAAGTTTGTTTGGACCGAGATATGCACGGAATCATTTCAGAGGCTCAAGGAGTTGTTGACAACAACACCGATACTAAAGGTCCCAAACATGAACGTAGACTTCTTGGTATGCACTGAAGCATCCAAGGAAGGATTATGCGAAGTTTTGATGCAAGACAATCGAGTGATCACTTACATCTCGAGAAAGTTGAGAAGCCATGAGGAGAACCATGAGACACACAATTTGGATTTGTTATCCATTGTTTATGCCTTGAGAGTTTGGAGACACTACCTTATTGGAGGAAAATTTGAACAAAAAATGGACCACTGTGGATTACATCACATCTTTACGTGAAGCGACTTGAACGCGCGACAACGACGTTGGTCGGAATTTCTTAGCGAGTATGATTTTGAGATTACTTACATAAAGGGAACAATGAACATAGTGGTGGATGCATTGAGTCAGAGACCACACATATTTTCAGTTATGCTTCTTCAAACGAATCTACGTGAAAAGATTCTAACTTTACAACGCAACGATGACTGGTACAAAGAGGTCAAGGATTTTATCGGACAAAACAAAATGATGGTACCAAGATTTGAAGGATTTATGTTGGACGACGATGGATTATTGAGATTTAAAAATAGAAATTATGTACCACCGAACGACAAATTGAGGAGTTTGATTCTAAAAGAGGCTCACAAAGCACTGTACATGGCGCACTCGAGAGTCACGAAGATGAGGGAAGACCTTAAACCCTTATTCTTCTAGAAAGGAATGAAGGCAAACATAGTCAACTACGTGGCAATATGTCTAGAATGTCAGCAGGTGAAGGTTGAACATAGACATCTGACATGATTACTACAACCACACGCTATTATAGAATCAAAATGGGAGGTCATTTCAATGGATTTTATTATTGAATTTCCACTGATGACAAGGATACACGACTCAATTTTTGTGGTAGTCGACACTCTGATGAAGAGTGCTCATTTTATTCCTATGCGTACGACATATCAAGCACCTGACATAGCTAGAATTTTCATTAGTGAGATTGTGAGGCTGCATGGCATGCCTAAGAGGATTATATCCAATCGAGGATCAATGTTTACTAGACGATTTTAGACTAGTTTCCAAGAGGCCTTGGGAAGAAAACTTAACTTTAGTACTTCGTATCACCAGAAGACAGACGGGCAGACCGAACGAACAAACCAAATCTTGGAGGAAATGTTGCGTATGTACGTTATGGACCAACAAAAGTGTTGGGAAGAATTCTTTCCATTGGTATAATTCACATATAACAAAAGTTATCAAAGCACCATTAGGATGGTACCTTTCGAGTTTATTTACAGGTGACCGGGTTAGACACCTTTGAGTTGGGATCAGCTTGAGGATAGGGTCCTGGTGGGACCAGAAGCGATCCAAGAAATGGAATATCAAATGAAAACAATAAGATAAACGATCAAGGAAGCGCATGACTGACAAAAGAGTTATGTTGATGCACATCGTGTCAACTATAGTTATGAAGTTGGTGATCGAGTCTTCTTGCGAGTGAAACTGCATAAGAGTTCGATCAATTTTGGAAAGGGTGCTAAACTCTCCCCTAGGTTTGTGGGACCTTTCGAGATTGTGGAAAAGAAGGGGCCTGTGGCCTATGGACTAGCCTTGCCTTATTTTTTGAGGCGTATGCATGATGTTTTTCATGTATCTATTTTGAGACATTATATTAGTGATCCTACACATGTTATTGACATGAGTTCCTTGTAGGTATCTGATGAGGGTGCACCCATGACTGATCCAATCTGCATCCTGGACCATTGCATTCGATAGCTACGACTTTGAACAGTAGATCAGGTCAAGATTCAGTGGGACAACTATAGTCCGCACTCGGCGATGTGGGAGGACGTATATGATATGCGCCAATAGTTTCCATTTTTGTTTGATAGATAGAATTATGATACTGTGATACACTTCACTTCAACACCTATATACTGTGAAACTTCGGGATGAATTTTAAACCAAGAGGGGGTGTATGTAACATCCCACTCTTGCATGCACTGAGAAAACTTATTCTTTGAGAACACTTGCTTGCAAGTAATCTATATTATTATACGATTGACCATTTTATTATGATTATGAGATATTATGGACCTGAGTGTGTAGGACTTTGTACCTTGAGGATGCAAAGGCATCGATGAAACCCCTTGGACTCCAAATCGAGTCAGGGAGTGGACAGTTGGGTTGAATGTTGTTGATGTGACATATGTACTTATGATTAGATGTTATGATGATTGACTATTATTGCTGACATGATTCGTTGATGGATGCAGGCTGACGATAACTTGTCGACCAGACTCACATGTGGAGTAGAGGGGTCACACAGAACAACTAAAGACTTTGAGGGAGAGGTGTGGCAACAACCCTACCACAACCTACTAGCACTCCTGCCATGGCTCAAATTGTAGGTTAACGATTACCTAGTTTGAGAAGACCCATGATGCCGTGAGGGTAGACTGTGACAGTTGCTAATGATGATTCTAAGGGGCATGCAATAATGCAAAGAACTTATTCCTTAGAGTCCCTTAGTCTCCCACAATATCACCCGATGAAGTATTTACTCCAGGGTTTTGATGTCTACCAAGTCAATCAAGAGGCAAGTGGCGCCCTTGGAGCACGTAGTGTGTTCTAAAGGGCATGTCGCGCAAGGAAAATAGAAAGAGGCGAGTGACACCCTTGAAGAAGCTAGTGCATCCTAAAGGGCACGTCATGATCTTAGATGGTAAGTGAATAAACCTAGACGACCTTAAAATGAATGATGTGATAAGTAAGATTTAAAAACAATTTTCTCTAATAAAAATGTTGCCCAACCTAGTGAAATTAAAATCTAGGTCTAAGTGGAACACATGGTCAAATAATAATAATAAATGAACATGTAACAAGAAGGGGGGTAAGAAATTCAAATTTATTTATTAAAGTCAAAATTATAATGGAGGATTAAATTTTAAAAAGGGAAATGGTTGTTTTTATCTATTTTTGCTAATTTAATTTTAGTAAAAAAAAAAAACAGGAAAAGAGGGTAAATGATTGTTTCATCTACACTTGCTAAATTAATTTTTAATTAAAGAAAAAAAAGGGTAAATGGTTGTTTTATCTACACTTGCTAAATTGATTTTTAGTTAAAAAGGAAAAAGAGGGAAACTTAAAAGAAATAGGAAACTTAAAGTAAAAGCGGAAACCTAAAGAAAAGGGGAAACATGAAGAAAAAATTGATTGTTTAACTTAGTAAGGAATCTTGCCTTGGGAACTTGCTATTTATGAACTCAACTAGGAATTAAGTAAGGCATAAGTCATTTAAGATTTGTAAGGGAATATTGGGACACCAAAGAGTATTTTTAGGAATTCTTTTAGGTGGGTGAGGGAAATAGGAATAATTTATTATTTAATAAAATTAATTTTCTAGTGCAACTAGGGGATCGGGTGACATGTGTATGGGGGAGGTTTTTCCTAATTAATTAAATGAATAATGAATTTAATGAGAATTTGGGAAATTAATTACTTGAAAACTCTGTAAAAATGATGGAGGAGGAGGAGTATGGATCTCATCTTTTTGCATAATGTTACGCTGCTGAATGTTTTTCTTGACTGGTCTTCTCTTGTGGGAGTTGAGATACCCAGCTTGGGTAATGAGTGGTAGCTCAACCTTGTGAGGTGAGATGTGTGTTAGCAGTTCTGTGGTATTGTGTGTGTGGCCCCTTTGTGGCTCGAGGGGATTAGGGGGAAGAAGAGTACCCCTAGCGTTGGCTGGGAGGTACCAGTGAGGTCACATCGGTTGGAAAGCAAAAGATGGACGGAGCACGCGTGAGACAACAACTTCGAAGCATTTATGTTTGGCTAAGGTACCCTGTTAAAGTTTTTACTTGCAATGAAATTTAATTTACACATGTTATTTTTTTGTGTTGGGTTGAAGATTTCATTGTCATGAGCTTTCTTGTACTTGCTTTCCTACGGTATTTGTAATCCCCTTGCTCGCTATATTCTGAATTGATTTCCATGGCAAACCCAACCTATTATTGCAATGACTTCTCTGTGTTTGTTTTAATGATTATTATGAAGAAATTTGTGTTTTTATCTTCTTCCCCTTATCCTTTTAGTTATTAGTCCGTGCCTAAGCAGTTGGCCATGAGCCGAATCGACGATCATCACTTCGGTGTTTAAATACCTATAGATTCAAATGCCCTTCTTTCCTGTGCATAGATAATAAGTGAAGGATAGATTTTTTGCCCAATAATCTATCCTTCACTTATTAATCTCTAATCCTTGCGCTTATATGTGCTATGTATCTCCGCGTTTTTGTTTGACTATCTTTGCGATTTCTTGGCATATTACCCAACGCTTGTTTGGTATAACTTCTGCAATTTTATTGATAAACCCCAACACTTTGTTTGGTATCATCTCTACAACTTTAATGATTAATCCTAGGGCTTGGTTTGGTATTTTGACTGCGATTTACATGTACATACTACAATGTAATAAACTGACAACATTTTTAAGATGTAGTGACTGCTATTGTAATATATAGTGAATGCAATTTTATATACTGTAACAACATTTTTATTATATACCGATTACAAATTTACCCCAACAATGTTACCTGGAAGAGATTTCGTTGATGGAATTCATACCTCCTTTCTTTTTATTTTACATGCATTTACCACAACGATTTTACCTGGCATAAATTTCATTTTGATAGAGTTTTATCTCCTTTATTTTTTAATGCATTTACCACAACGATTTTATGCTTTGCATTTTTGGAATGCATTTTATACTTTGCATTTGGATGGAAATATTGCTGGTATCAATTTAAATTCCAGGGAGTTTTAAATTCTTAAAAAAAAAATGTTGTTACACAGTGACCTCATAGTTACACCATGATTTCACAGTCCCTTTTGGAATTTACTCAGCATTATCTCATCCATTGTTTTGATTACTCAGCGATATCTCTATTGCACAATAATATGTTTGTTGACAACATACTTTTGAAAGCGAATTTAATGGTATAGTGTATAGATTTTGTTAGGAATTACACATCATTCACACTGTGATTTCCGTGGCATATACACAACGATATATGTACACAACGATATCTTAATGATATTCAACCATGATTGTTAGTTACACAACGTTTTGATAGGCTTTAGTGGATAGTGTTTGACATGGCTTCATTTTGATAGGATATAACAATCAACAAATTTTTATAATATAATGGACAACAATGTTATAATATATAATAAACAACGATCTTGCATTTATTTGGTATGACAACGATCGTGCATACATGGATGGTTGGCAATAATTTCAATAGACACAGTAACCCTTTATATGACAATGAATTACATGCCAACAATATATATATATATGACCAACTCCTTTATTTAGACATCGATTATAATGTTATTCCTTGTCATTCCTTTATATTGTTAATTAGAGAATTATGTGACAACGACTTATATGGCATCGATATATATGATTAACTCTTTTATTTAGATAGAGAATTATAGTGTTATTCCTTGTCATTCTTTTATATTGTTAATTAGCGAATTATGTGACAATGACTTACATGCCAATGATATATATGATTAACTCTTTTATTTAGACATAGAATTGTAGTTTTATTCCTTGTCATTCCATTTACATTGTTAATTATTTTTAGTGGATAGCGATTTAATATCATGGATAAAGTTTTAAATATTGTTGACAATAATGCTATTACACAACGATATTTATTTATCAAACAATTATGGTTATTTACCCAATGATATCATTATAATTACTAATAGTTATCAATTGAATTAGCGAGAGACTGAAATAATATAGACAACAATGATATAATGATTTATTAGATGACGAGGTCGAGTATTTAATAGACAACGTAGTTCATTTATATTATGTTGAGTAGTTCAAATATTAATAGGCAACATAGTTCACTTCTGTTAAGTAGTTCACTTATGTTAATAGACAATGTTTAATTGTTGACATCGAACATTAATGGACTGCGATATTAATGTTAAATAGCGAATTCATTGTTGATACTAAAAGGGAATAATTCATAGATGACTAATCGCGTCCCTTAATTGATGTATGTTTGACTTAGAATTTGTCGCACCATGAATTTAATGTGATGTATTGTTGTATAGTAGTCAATTTTCTATTGCGTCTTGTCGACTTGTTGCTTGGGTGCTTGGATATAGTATTCTTGTATTCTAATGGTTAGTTTGGTACTCTAGTGTGTTGGATTTAGCTTTGGTTAAGGGTCCAGTTATGTTATGTTGTGCCATGGTTACTGTCCTACCTATCGCCTTGTGATGACACATTTCTTGATGAGGGGATCATTGTGCACCTAATGGATAGATACGAACGATAACTTGGGCGAATTCTGTGCTTCCCAATGTGGGCGTTGTTCATTGTAATTGATGTTGGTACTTGGTTCTGTAACGCCTTAATGCGATTGGTTGTGCGTCGTATACGTTACTAGTTACTGGCCGTTGAAGCCATTGTGTCAGGATTGTGGATGTTTTCCTTTAGCTTGTAGGCGTGGTCTTTCTTGTGTCAGGCAGGTAGTCATTTTCATTGTCTATTGTGTCACATGTTCATTCGGTTGCATGATGTGCTAGTATGCTAAGTCGTTGTTGTCTTTTGCCTAATATGCATGCATTGTGTTCATCGTCAAGTTGTGTTATTTAAATGTTGTCGTTTTTGCCGTCCTGCTTAAAATTTTTTTTTCTTTTGCATTGAGTCCCTTGTAGTTGAAATGATGGGGTCATTACATATGGTATCAGAGGTGGTTCGACCTGCGACTTGGGATCACTACGACTTTCGTTTATTGATTTTTGATTATAAGGTTTCTAATTAAATTGATTTGTATTTGTGCAAGTAATCATGGTTAGAGGACACCGTAGAAGAATACGACAGGGTGCTAGGGGAGGAGGCACAACGCCCTTGATAGCATCCACACCTGAGGGGTTTAACCCTAGGGAGACAAACATGTTGTCGAGTAGGAACAAATAGCAGTGGGTGATGTGGTTGGGCTGATGAGGTCTTTTTAGCGAATGTTTGAGGCACTGATCAACCATTTGGATAGAGATGAGGCCAGGGCGTTGACACTCCCTGAGGGTCCACCAAGTGCTCCGGTAGGTACTCGTAGCATTCACTGCGAACTCGAGAAGGTCAAATTTCTCGAGTTATTTGGTGCCCTGAACGACGTAGCCGCCAAGGCATGGTTGGAGAATATGACGATGTGCTTTGTGATTCACGAATATACCTACAACATGAAGGTCTGGATGGTGGTATTTCAACTGAAGGGGAGCACTCTTCTATGGTGGAAGACGCTCCTACCGCAATTAAACATGGCCGTCCAAAATGTGTCATGGGAACTGTTCGAGGAACAGTTCCAAGAGAGGTATCTATCGAAGGAATTCATTGAACATTAGCTCAATGAGTTCAATGCCTTGCAACAGGGTGAGCGTATGGTGCCTGAGTACAAGGCCCATTTTATGGAGTTGCTTCGGTATGCTCCGCACCTGAATACCGAGAAACTTAAGGTCGACATTTTCTTGTTTGGCCTTAATGTCAGCATTCATGCTAAGGTTAGGATTTTGATGCCTCAAACCTTGCATGATGCCATTCAGAAGGCCCTCATAGCAGAGGAAGATCTTACTAGCGGGGTTTAGAGTCGGACCCCAGTGAGACCAACATGGTAGGTGTCATCTGGTGCACAACAACATCAGACACTAGCTGGGCATTCACTAGAATATCATGGATTCCAGAAAGGATCCACTTTCACTATATCTCGATGGCCAATGCCTCAGCAACGGACTCCTTACCGAGGACCACAAAATCAACATCAACGTCAACCACAACAACAACAATTTAGGCCTATTCAGTAGAACAAACCAGGGTTCTAGGCACGTGGTCCGTCAGCTTCTAATTCAGGTACCAGGAGTAATGGACCAAAGAAAGGGTGTTGGACATGTGAGGAGCCACATTACCAGCACGACTACCCAGTGGAGAGGACTAGAGCATCTAGATCAGTTGGACCCACTATCGTGGAAGATTTGGGCAAGGCCCATCGGATTCATGTAGAGGTGAATAACTGCCAGGCAGAGTACCCGTTGACTGTGCTCGAGACGTCAGGTACCATCACTGACCAGACCCTTAGTATTTTGATAGATCTCAGTGCTACTGAGAGTTTCATTTCTAGTGCAACACTAAAAATAATTAAGGTAAAGGAAATTGAACAGGATGAGTTTAGCTTTGTAGAAATGGCTTCTCCAGCCAAATAGAAGGTTGGTGGGAAGGTTACAGACTGTAGCCTTAACCTGGGAGAATTTTTCACTAGGGCCAACCTATACGTCACTATATTAGGATCTTATGACGCCGTGATCGGTATGGACTGGTTGGAATCGCATGAGGCGATACTCAACTATAAAATGAAACGATTGAGCTTGGTCGATGATGAGGGTCAGAGATGCATGATTGTAGGTTGAAACCAGGGATTTTCCTTTAGGTTCATCTCTTCTTTGCAGCTACAAAAGAGCATGCATAAGGGATGTAAGCTTTATGCGATCCTTGCGTTAAATGAGAAGGGAGTAGAAGAAAGACTAGAACACCTTCTGGTGGTGAGAGAGTTTGCAGACGTCTTTCATGAGGAGTTACCTGGGATTCCGCCAGAGAGGGAATTGGAATTTACTATAGACCTAAAATCGGGGACTAAACCGATAGAAAGAACACCTTATTAGATTTCCACCCCGAAGTTATAGGAGTTGAGAATGCAACTGAAGGAGTTGCTGGACTTGGGACTTATACATCCAAGCGTGTCACTGTGAGGTGCTCCGATTATCTTCATATGTAAGAAGGATGGGTCGTGGAGACTTTGCATTGACTATCATTAATTGAAAAAAGAAATGATCAAGAATCAGTACACATTGCCAAGGATTGATGATCTGTTTGATCAGATGAAAGGTGCGATAGTGTTTTCAAAGATCGACTTGCGATCAGGGTATCACCAGTTACAGATCAAGGAGGATGACGTCCCTAAGACCGCCTTTAAAATAAGGTTTGGACATTACAAGTTTACTATTTTATCGTTTGGAATACAAACACCCCTGGGGTATTTATGAGTTTGATGAATGGGGTATTCCGCGAATACTTGGACAAGTTCATCCAAGTATTCATTGACGATATTTTGATTTAATCTCAGACATTGGAAGAGCATGATGAGAACTTGTGCTTGGTACTACAGTGTCTGTGAGAGAACAAATTGTATGGGAATTTGTCTAAATGCTCGTTTTATCAATTGAAGATTCACTACTTAGGTCATGTCATCTACGACGAACGTATCGCTGTGGATCCAACAAAGGTCAAGACTATTATGGAATGGCCTGTGCCAACGAATGTCCCCGAAGTGCGTAGCTTAATGGGTTTAGTAGGATATTATCGATGGTTCATCAAGGTTTTTTCGAAGATAGCAAATCCGATCATGGAATTGCAGAAGAAGAGAAAGAAGTTTGTTTGGACCGAGAAATGCGCGGAAGAATTTCAAAGGCTCAAGGAGTTGTTGAAAACAACATCGATACTAAAGGTCCCAGACATGGATGCAGACTTCTTGGTATGCACTGACGCATCCAAGGAAGTCTTAGGCGGAGTCTTGATGCAAGACGATCGAGTGATCGCTTACATCTTGAGAAAGTTGAGAAGCCATGAGGAGAACTATGCGACACACGATTTGGAGTTGTTAGCCATTGTTTATGCCTTGCGAGTTTGGAGACACTACCTTATTGGATGGAAATTTGAAATAAAAATGGACCACTGTCGACTACATCACATCTTTATGTGAAGTGACTTGAATGCGTGACAACGACATTGGTCAGAATTGCTTAGCGAGTACGATTTCGAGATTACTTACATAAAGGGAACAATGAACATAGTGGCGAATGCGTTGAGTCAGAGACCATGCATATTTTCGGTTATGCCTCTTTAAACGAATCTATGTGAAAATATTTTAAATTTATAGTGTGATGATGACTGGTACAAAGAGGTCAAGTATTTTATCGAACAAAACAAAATGATGGTACCAAGATTTGAAGGATTTATGTTGGAAGATGACGTCTTATTGAGATTCAAAAATCGAATTTACGTACCACTGAACAACGAATTGAGGAGTTTGATCCTAAACGAGGCTCACAAAGTAGTGTACATGGCGCACCTGAGAGTCATTAAGATGAGGGTAGATCTTAAACCCTTATTCTTCTATGACGCAGACCCCCGACCCTTGGGCCGAGATCTACACAAGATCGTTCCTCTTTGGATTCATAGAACCAAATTAGTTCTTTAGGGCCCTCACTGGAACCCCATGAATTCGATCCACAGGTCCTTCCACGAAACCCCCCCCTACGCAAACATGCACCAGGCATGAGTCTTCACCTCCTTCTCACTGAACCCAAAATAGAGTTCTCCCTTATCCCAACGGTCCTTGCTATATCGAGATTTCGGTAACCTGGAGTTTGAAATGCAGCAACCCAAACCACTACCTCCTCTACCTTCCGAACCTCGAAATGCCGAAATGCCAAAAAAGGGGTGCTATTCCTCCAAATACTTTTGGCTTTCACGATATCGCTAGTCAAGACTCCATGTCTCCTGACTCTTAGTCTCTCAAACACTTGGGTCTTGAAATGCCGAAAAGGATTAACGACAAAGCACTAATAGCTTTCGCGATTCGGTAAACCACGACGCAAGCATTCCCTCCTATTCTTCGTCTTTCGAATCCCCGGTGTCTGAATCCCCAAATTCCCGAAATGGGAATTTTCACATGAGATCCAACGACTTTCGATGAGTTGGATCAAATGGTCCAGATCCTTTCGGAGTTCTATGAATCGGAAGTTCATGATGCAGTGATTCCCAAATCACTTGCCGTTCCAAATCCCGAACTCCGAAATGCCGAAATGCCAAAATGGCCGCTTCCTCCGAGACCACACCCTGCTCCAAGAATACGTCGTGTTTCATGACTTCGGGGGTTTCAATGCAAAGTGCCCCAGCTCCTTGTCATCGAGATTTCTGAAATTCCGAACCCCGAAATGAACACCACACCAAAGGGTTTCAACGCTCCTGATATTTTTGGGATTTCGGTAACCGGGAGTTCGCGATGCAGTGACCCCAAAATCACAGCCTCCTCTACTTCCCGAACCCCGAAATGATGAAAATTTGAAATGCTAAAAGACACTTAGTCTTAACCTTCTCACCGATCTGTGATATTCGACATTTCACAGGATTTTTGGCACTTCCCCACGAAGTGTTCCCGCCGTCCGTTTCAACTCCTCTCCTGTGCGATCTCTCAGAGGTTAAACTCTGTGCACCTTCCTTCGGATCCGACGACTATCGGTCCTTGGCACTAGATATGATGACCCAAATCTAATCTTTTGTGCTCTCTCCTCTTTTTGTCTAGACGTGAAACTCAACGGTCTAGATCTCGTCCCTTTAGCTGATCTAACAACAGTTGTGCTCTACCTTGTGCATGGTCTTCTTCCTTTCCCTTGGAAGACTTCTTGGTCCAAAAGGCCTCAGCCTTTGTCCCTGCTACGAAGCCTATAAACTTGGCTCCAGCCTGTATTCTAAGAGCATTGTCCCTCCTGAGATTTTTTCACTCTGCTGATACTCGGTGCACTAAGGCACTATCCTTCCTGAGCTTCTCAAACTCTAAACCCTCCAAAGGGTTTTCTTGGCCTCTGCGACTCCTTGCAGGGTCCTTGTACACAACTGTGCTATCCGTTCTGAGCTTATCTGTGGCTCTAACCTCAAAGCGTCTTTGTCTCTTTCTCTCCTTGAAGGGGTGTAAGTGCCCTCTGGCAACTTCCTGCTCAATCATGCTTTGCTAAGCCTTTAGGGTTGTCAACAACCCTGTGAGTGTCTCCTCCTGTGACACTTCTCTTATCTCAAAACTCAAACAAGAGTTCCTCTGCGCACTCTATGCACTTACTCGATGCCCTCTTGGCAGAGTTCTTCTAGAATCCTCAGTAATTCTGTGTTCTCACTGAACTCAAAACAGAGTTCTCCTGTGCACTCTATGCACTTGCTCAATGCCCTCTTGGCAGAGCTTCCACATAACCTTCAGTGATTCTGTTATCTCTATGCCTTCCTCTGCATAGTCTTACCTCCAAGGTATTCAACAACCTTGAGGCTTCCTCCTTGAGTCGAATACTTGCTCTGGTGTACCCTCCTGGCACAAGTCTATCCAAATTCTGTAGAATTCAGAAGTGCACTCTATGCACTTTCTCAATGCATCCTATGCATTTTCTCAATGCCCTCTTGGCAGAGTCTTTACAGAATTCTCAACAATTCTTCTTCTTCCCTCTCTTTTCTCTCCTCTGCACAGTTCTTCCTTTAGGGTGGTCAACAACCCTAAGGATTCTTCTTTGAGTTAATGACTTCAGTTGGTGCGCCGTCCTCACACGTCTCTGTTTGAAATTTCACAGAATTCAGAAGTGCACTCCTTACACTGGCTTACAGAACTCGCAGTATTTTGTCATGCAACCTCTTGCATGAAACCACAAATAACCCAAACCTGAAATCAAAGAACTCACAGATAGGAAAATCTATCTATCCTCTGCAGATGGAACTTAACATACATCTACAACATATCATCAACACATAAAGACATCCATTAACATACATAGAATAACATGCAGGAAAAACTGCTCTGTTGTATTAATCTGAAATGCCTCTTTACAATGTGTTCGAGCTCAGACTGCAGTAGAGTCTCGGCTCTCCTCTCCTATCTCTCTATTCTCCCTATGCTCTTCTCTCCTTCTAACTATCCTTCTCTGAAAACAAAAGAAGATCTTTTTACAAAAGGGGGCTCCTTGAGCACTTCTCTCCATCCTCATCAACTCTCATTAATTATAATGAATTACCTTGAATGGGCCATCTAATCTGAATCGGAGTTAGATCCCCATGCTATCAACGATTAAAGGTGTCATTAACTACAACATGCTTGAAGGAATGGCTTTGGCTCTACTGGTGTTACAATCATTAAATACATTTTTTCAAATTTGAAATTTGAAAGTGAGAGGGTTGCACCTCTCCTCTCCATTGAACACACGCTTGATGTGTTGGCTGGCCGGCGTTGGTGCGATGCTCTTGCATTATTCTGGAAAGGAATGAAGGAAGACATAGTCAACTACATGGAAATATGTCTAGACTATCAGCAGGTGAAGGTTGAACATAGACATCCGACAGGATTACTATAGCCACACGCTATTACAATATTGAAATGGGAGGTCATTTCAATGGATTTCATTGTTGGATTGCCATGACTCGGTTTTTGTGGTAGTTGACACTCCGACAAAGAGTGCTCATTTTATTTGTGTGCATACAACATATCAAGCCCCTAACATAGCTATAGTTTTCATCAGCGAGATTGTGAAGCTGCATGGCATGCCTAAGAGGATTATATCCGATCAAGGATCGATGTTTACTAGGTGATTTTAGACTAGTTTTCAAGAGGCCTTGGGAACCAAACTTAACTTTAGTACTGCATATCACCCGAAGACAGATGGGCAGATCGAACGAACAAACCAAATCTTGAAGGACATGTTTCATATGTATGTTATGGACCAAAAAAAGTGTTGGTAATAATTCTTTCCATTGGTAGAATTCACATATAACAAAAGTTATCAAAGCACCATTAGGATGGTGCCTTTCGAGTTTATTTATGGGAGACCATGTTATATGCCTTTGAGTTGGGATCAGATTGAGGATAGGGTCCTGGTGGGACCATAAGTGATCTAATAAATGGAATATCAAATTAAAACAATAAGATAAAGGATTAAGGAAGCGCATGACCGACATAAGAGTTATGCCGATGCACAACGTGTCGACCGCAGTTATGAAGTTGGTGATCGAGTCTTCTTGCGAGTGAAACCACATAAGAGTTTGATCAAGTTTGGCAAGGGTGATAAACTCTCCCCTAGGTTTGTGGGACCTTTTGAGATTGTGGAAAACAAGGGGCCCATGGCCTATCGACTAGCCTTGCTTGATTCTTTGAGGCGTATGCACGATGTTTTTCACGTATCTATTTTGAGACATTATATTAGTGATCCTACACTTGTTATTGACATGAGTTCCTTGCAGGTATTTGAGGAGGGTGCGCTCAGGACTAAGCCAATCCACATCCTGGACCATCACATTCGACAACTACGACGTCAAACAGTAGATTAGGTCAAGGTCCAGTGGGACAACTATAATCCTCACTCAGTGACCTGGGAGGACGCATATGATATGCGCCAATAATTTCCATTTTTGTTTGATAGATAGAATTATGATACCATGATACACTTCATTTCAACACCTATATACAGTGAAACTTCGGGACAAAGTTTAAACGAAGAGGGGGGTGTATGTAACATCCCACTCTTGCACGCACTGAGCAAACTTGATCTTTGAGAACACTTGCTTGCAAGTGATCCAGATTATTATACGATTGGCCGTTTGATTATGAGATATTATGGATTTGATGATATGTTATTTGGTTGTATTACATAGACATGTGATATTGACTGGGTTCTCCTGAGCGTGCAGGACTTTGGACCTCGAGGATGCAGAGGCATCGATGAAACCCCTTGGACTCCAGATCGAGTCAGGGAGTGGATAGTTGGGCTGAATGTTGTTGATGTGACATATGTACTTATGATTAGATGTTATGATGATTGGCTATTATTGCTGACATGATTCATTGATGGATGCAGGCTAATGATAACTTACCGACCAGACTCACATGTGGAGTAGAGGGGTCACGTAGGACAACCAGAGACTTTAAGGGAGAGGTGTGAAAATAACCCTGCCACAACCTACTATCACTCCCACCATGGCTTGAATTGTAGATTAACGATTACCTAGTTCGAGAAGACCCATGATGCCATGAGGGCAGACTGTGACAGTCGATGATGGTGATTATAAGGGGCATGTAATAAGGCAAAGACCTTATTCCTTAGAGGCCCTTAGTGTCCCACAATATCACCCGGTGGAGTATTTACTCCAGGGTTTTGATGTCTACCAAGTCAGTCAAGAGGCGAGTGGCACCCTTGGAGCACGTAGTGTGTCCTGAAGGGCATGTCATGCAAGGAAAACAAAAAGAGGCGAGTGGAACCCTTGGAGCAGCTAGTGTGTCCTGAAGGGCACGTCACATTCTTAACTGGTAAGTGAATAAACCTAGACGACCTTAAAATGAATGTTGTGATAAGTAAGATTTAAAAACAATTTTCCCTAATAAAAATGTCACCCAACCTAGTGAAATTAAAATCTAGGTCTAAGTGGAACATGTGGTTACATAATAATAATAATAATAATAATAATAATAATAAATGAGCATGTAACAAGAAGGGGAGTAAGAAATTCAAATTTATTTATTAAAGTCAAAATTATAATGGAGGATTAAACTTTAAAAAGGGAAATGGTTGTTTTTATCTATTTTTGCTAATTTAATTTTAGTAAAAAAAAAAAAGGAAAAGAGGATAAATGGTTGTTTCATCTACACTTTCTAAATTAATTTTTAATTAAAGAAAAAAGTGTAAATGGTTGTTTTATATACACTTGCTAAATTGATTTTTAGTTAAAAAGGAAAAAGAGGGAAACTTAAAAGAAATAAGAAACTTAAAGAAAAAGGGGAAACCTAAAGAAAAGGGGAAGCCTAAAGAAAAGGGGAAACATAAAGAAAAAGCTGAATGTCTAACTTAGTAAGGAATCTTGCCTTGGGAACTTGCTATTTATGAACTCAACTAGGAATTAAGTAAGGCGTAAGTCATTTAATATTTGTAAGGGAATATTGGGACACCAAGAAGCATTTTTAGGAATGCTTTTAGGTGGGTGAGGGAAATAGGAGTAATTAATTATTTAATAAAATTATTTTTCTAGTGCAACTAGGGGATTGGGCGACATGTGTACAGGGGAAGTTTTTCCTAATTAATTAAATGAATAATGAATTTAATGAGAATTTGGGAAACTAATTACTTGAAAAATCTATAAAAATGATGTAGGAGGAGGAGTATGGATCTCATCTTTTTGTGTAACGTTACACTACTGAATTTTTGTCTTGACTGATCTTCTCTTGTGAGAGTTGGGATACCCAACTCGGGTAACGAGTGGTAGCTCGACCTTGCGAGGTGAGCTGAGTGTTAGCATTTCTTTCGTATTGTGTCTGTGGCCCCTTTGCGGCTCGGGGGGCTGTGGGAGAAGAAGAGTACCCCTAGCCTTGGCTGGGAGGTACCGGTGAGGTCACATCGGTTGGCAAGCGAGAGATGGACAGAGCGTGCGTGAGACAACAACTTCAGAGCATTCACCTTTGGCTAAGGTATGCTGTTAAAGTTGTTATTTGTAATGCAATTTAATTTACACATGTTACTTTTTTGTGTTGGGTTGAAGATTTCATTGTCATGAGCTTTCTTGCACTTTCTTTCTACGTTATTTGTAATCCCCTTGTTCGCTGTATTCTAAAGTTGGAGGACCCTCATATGTCATCTAGAAGCCCCAAAAGGTCAAAGTAGTCAAAGTGGTTTAAGATATTTTAAAAGGTAAATAATAAAGTGAAGTAATGAGTGTATTATAATTCAATGAATACAAAATAAATTATTTCAATAATAAATTTAATGGAGAAATTGGAAGTGGGTTAACCCTAAAATAAGGAAAGTGGGGCCAAGTGACCTAGAATATGTTTGTAAGAAGTTATTTGGAGAGTATAAATAAGAGGCAAGGCTCTCTCATTTTAATCACACTTGAGCATATTGAATATCCATAGGTGTTTGAGGTAACCAAGGATATCTAAGCTGAAATTATGAGGGAAGGTGAAGAAAAGAAGGCTGAAATACAAGGAAGGATAAATTCTTTTGATGGTGCTTTCTAAGGTGTGTTATTTACAGATCATCTCACCATTTTCACTATAATTTTTTTTCTATAATGATTCAGACCATGAAATTGCTATTCCATTGAGAAAACATATCCAAGTATTTGTGGTAAAAAATTCAGCTTGTGGGTCATTGTATTTTTGGAGTTACACTCCGTGGAAAATAGGGTTTGTGGTTAGTCCTGAAACTAGTCAAAAACAAGTGTTTCGGGTAAAAACGTCATAATTTCTTCATAACAGATCCAAATTCAGTAAAACTATTTTTTTTGGTTAGGGTACAGTCTGTAGTATTTTTTGTAACATTTTCATGTCAATTCAACAAATATTCCGTGCGAGACATGCTCTACAAGGTTGCTCTCTAGAATAAGCCAGAATTCAGCAAGGTATGCCATTTTTGCTATAACTCCTTTTCTGAGAGGTTACAAGTAGTGACACCTGGAGGAATTGCACAAAACACACTAAATAATATTTTGTATCAGTTTCATATCTTTATACATTATAGGTATAAAGTTATGATTACTTCAAGTTAGGGTTGTTGACTAATCCAAAACTAGACATGTGAGACTAAATAAAAGTTTGATGAAAATGCTAGTCTCTTGTTGTTGAAGTTAAGGAAGGTTTGCATGAATGTGATCATATACACCAGGTATATTATAGATCTGCAAATCAGATTTGGATGATGAAATTGATGAGGGCTTTTGGTTGAGGTACATGTTGAGTACATAGTTGAGACAAGTAGTTGATAAGTTGGCACATACATGAGGTGTATAGTTGATGATGTTGGTACATATTGATGAGTCATAGTTGATGAGTATTTGACACATTATTGGTACATACTTGGTACATGATTGGATGCACTTGTTTATGGTACAGGTTGATTACAGGTTATTTGGTACAGGTTGGTGCATGGTTGATGCACTTCTTTATGGTATAGGTTGATTACAAGTTGAGGTACAGGTTGATGTATGGTTCATATTTATTGGTACAGGTTTATAGTGGTATACCTCACAGTGACAGGTTGACAGTGGTTCCATCATTCTACTTCTACTTCAGGGTGGCAGAATGGGGCAAGGACAGGTTGTTGTAGGAAACCTTCTGGTTGTAGCCGGAGAAGATAGGGGATTGTAGCCTCCTTCTAGTTGTATCTAGAGAATTGGGGAGTTGGAGCTTCCTTCAGGTTGTATCCTGAGAAACTAGGGGGTTGGAGCCTCCTTCTAGTTGCCGCTGGAAAACAAAGGAAGTTGGTGCTTCCAATGAATGTAATTCTTCAAGACATATAAGAAAAATCATTCTGTGGTTTTCTCCCGATTTGGGTTTCCATGTAAAACACTGGTGTATTGTGTATGTGTATGTTTGTTCATTTGTTCATTGCTTATTTAATCTACAGTTATTAGATTATAATGCTTCATTGATATAACAATTGGATTATATGGTTAAAAATGATTAAATTTCTCTATTATTGATTCACCCCCCTATCAGTAATCCAACAATTGGTATCAGAGAAGGTTCCTTTAGAAATCAGTTTAACCACTGAAAGGTAGATCATGGAGAGTACCAACTCATATAAAAATGGTATACCATAGTTTCATGGAAAAAAGTATGCTTTTTGGAGCATAAGGATGAGGACATATATACAGGCACATGGATTTCAAGTTTGGCAATCAATTGTAGATGGATACATAGCACCAACAATTCCACCAACAAATGACAAAGCAGTAAAACTCGGTGAGAATAATTCCAAAGCCACAAATGCACCTTTTAATGGTCTCAGTGATACGATATTCACCAAAGTTGCACACTGTAAATCCGCTAAAGATATTTGGGACAAGCTTCAAAATATTTATGAAGGAGATGCAAAATTCAAAGAAGCAAACCTTCAAACTTACAGAGGTCAGTTCGAACAACTAAACATGAAGGAAGATGAAGATATCACAACCTACTTCTTACGAGTCAATGAAACAGTGAATGCAATCATAGGATTGGGAGAAGAAATTGAAGAATCTGTAATTTTTCAAAAGATACTAAGATCTCTTCCTATGAGATTCAACCCTAAGATATCAGCACTAGAAGAAAGATCATATCTAGACTCAACAAGCATGGAATCTTCATAGCATATGAAATGAGAACTGAGCAGGAAAATCCAAATGTAAAAGAAGCAACCTTCAAGGCATACAAAATATCAAAGCAAAAAAAAAAGGAACAAGAAGAATATAGCAGTAGTAGTGACGCCTCAGAAGATGATGAAGAAGTGGCCAACTTCGTCAAAAGACTGAACAAGGTAACCAACGGTAGGTATAGAGGTAATCTCCTTTTAATTTGTTTTAATTATGATGGTATTGGTCATTTTGCTAACAAATGTCCTCATAAGAAAAAGATAAATGATGAAGGTTACTCAAAAGGAAATCACACATATAAAGGAAAAAGAACTACAAAGAAAGTTTTCAAGAAAATATTATACACCAAAGAAGACATCTCATCATCAGATGAAGATGAAGTCAGTTACAATGAGACAGGAAGAGTTCTATTCATGGCAGTAAAATACTCTGACAAATAAGACTTTGAAGAAGAATATGAAGAAGCCGAAGAAGAATGTGAAGAAGTCGAAGAAGAAATTGAAGAGGCAAAAGTTGACTATTGAGAAGAATTAATGTGTGCCATAAAAGTTATCAGAAGAGAAAAGAAGAAAAACAAGAAACTACAAGCATAACTAGACAAGAAAAATGACACTCGAGAACTAGAACAAATGATCACAAAATTGAAGGTTCAAATAGAAGAAGATAAAACAATTGAAGAAGCACTCAAATAACAACTAGAAGAAAATGACAAGATCATTGGAAACTTGGAAGCAGAGGTTGTCACACTAAGAAATGATATTCAAAAGAAAAATATGCAGAATATCTCAAAAGTTCCGGATGGCATTATCAACAGTCGAAAATCTCATCTTGACAAGTCCAGACTTGGATACAATCATACAAAAAAGGGATCAAGATCCAAAACAACAGAGAAAGAAAAAAATCCAAAGAGCTATGCAGAAACAATCAAAGAGATTAAGAAGATATACAAGGAAGATTATAGGGACACTCCTCCACCAAGAAGATTTAGATTTTAGAATCAACAACACACAAATAGGCCTTAAGAAGAAGAAGGATTCATAAGAGCACCTCCTTAAGATCTTAAACTCCCATGTATCAAACTATATTTTTTGGTTTATGTTATGCATGCAATAATTTTGGGCATAAAGCTATGAATTACAGAGCTAACAACATGAAAAGTAACAACTTTGAGAGTTATACACAAAGAGATTATTCAAGGAGACCTAGTGACACACAAAGAAGAAATTACAACAGGTTTGAATCTTTGAGCACTGAAGTGGCATGTTACAAATGTAACAATTTTGGACACATGGACAAGGATTGTAGAATGACAGTCCCTCCTAAAGAACCTCAACAGAATAACAACAGTCACAGACAAGAACCTTAGAAAATGACATGGATAAGAAAGCAATATCAGTATAACAATGAAGAATGCACAGTCACTCTACAAGATAAGCAGAAGAAACATAGTTGGTATGTTGACAGTGGATGTTCAAAACACATGACAGGTGATAAAGACAAATTTCTTACATTACAAAAAGAAAAAAATGGATAAGTCTCCTTCGAAAATGATAATTCATCCAAAATCATTGGAGAAGGCACAGTTCGAATTGGGAACAAGAATGAAAAGGCAAAAAATGTTCTACTGGTAGAAGATATGAAACGTAATCTTCTAAGTGTGAGTCAAATGTATGACCAAGGTAATAACTTACTTTTGATTCAGAAAAGTGTGAGATAAGAAAAGAAGGTTCAGGGAAATTGGTCGGTACAGCTGCAAGAACTTCAAACAACATATACGTGTTAAGGGAAATTGGAAATGAAAAGTGTTTTCTAGGGAAGGAAGATGAAAGTTGGCTATGGCATAGAAGAATGGGTCACATGCATTTTGATAACCTTGTCAAAGTCAGCAAAAGAGAATCAGTCAGAGAAATACCCCAGATCACGAAACCAACCAGCACTTTATGCAAGCATTGTCAACAAGGAAAGCAAACAAAGACCAGGTTCAAATCAAAGGAATATTCAACAACAAGACCACTGGAAATTGTGCACACTATTCTAGTTGGACCAACTACAACAAAGGGCTTAAAAGGTGAAAAATACTTTATGTTATTAGTTGATGATTATACAAGAATGACTGCAGTTTTCTTTCTCAAGAACAAGTCAGAAGATTTTGAAAACTTCAAGATCTACAAGGAAATGGTTCAAAATGAGATGGATTCAAGAATCAAATGTTTGAGATCTGATAATGGAGGAGAGTTCAATTCAAATGAATTTATGGACTACTGTAGCAGTCATAGAATAAAAAGGAAATTCTTTGTTGCTAGGACACCTCAACAAAATGGAGTTGTTGAAAGAAAGAACAAGATAATACAAGAAATGGCTCGAACAATGCTAATGGATTCCAAATTGATAGATATATTTTGGACACAGGAAGTGCATACAACAATTCACATTCAAAACAAAGTAATGCTCAGAAACAACACTGATAAAACTCCCTATGAGCTATGGAAAGGAAGACCAACAAATGTGAAGCACTTCAAAGTTTTTGGAAGCAAATGCTACATCAAAAGAGAAGATGGAAGAATGAGAAAGTTTGACTCTCGTGTGGACAAATGAATACTTGTTGGTTACTCAAGTACAAAGAAAGCATACAAGTGTTATAATCTAAGATTGAACAAAGTTGTAGAAAGCATCAACGTAAAAATTGATGAAACAGGTAGACCAGAATCAAAGGAAGAAGAAAACAAATCAATGGAACAACTTTTCGAAGAAGAAGATGAAAAAGAAGTAAAAGAGGAAGAGGAAGATGAAGAAAATCTGACAGAAGAAAAAGAGCAATTTTAGAAAGTATATCCAAAGACACCTAGAAAATGAGTACAGAAGAATCATCCTTCATATTAGATTATTGGAAACAAAGATGCAAGAGTTGAGACTAGAAGAAAATCCGTTCACCAGAACAAACACACCTAGCACTCTTATCTATAATTGAGCCAAACTGTTTTGAAGAAGCCAACAAGGATGAATTTTGGAATAAGGCCATGGATGAAGAATTTGATCAAATAGAGAAAAATGACACTTGGGAATTGGTTCCAAGACCAAAGAATAAGAATGTGATCGACACAAAATGGGTTTTCAGGAATAAATTGAATGAAGATGGATAGGTTACAAGGAACAAAGCTAGATTGGTATGTAAATGATATGCACAGATTGAAGGAATAGATTTCAAAGAGACATTTTCCCCAGTTGCTAGAATGGAAGAAATCCATTTACTTTTAGCTTATGCATGCTCCAAAAATGTTGAAGTATATCAGATGGATGTAAAATCAACTTTTCTGAATGGGGAACTTGAAGAAGAAGTCTACATTGAACAACAAGAAGGATTTCAGCTGTCAGAGAACACATACTATGTATGTAAATTAAAGAAGGCCTTGTATGGTCTAAAATAGGCTCCTAGAGCATGGCACTCCAAACTGGATAAGTATCTGCAGCAGGCAAGGTTCAGAAAAGGAAGTGTAGACAACAACCTCTACATCAAGGTAAGTCAATGTAATATTTTATTAATTGAAGTTTATGTTGATGATATTATTTTTGGTAGTGATGATGTCAGTTTAAGCCATAAATTTGCAAAAGACATGCAGAATGAATTTGAAATGTCATTACTTGGAGAACTATCCTTCTTTCTAGGACTTCAGATACGTCAAAGCAACCAATGAATTTTTATTTCTCAAACCAAATATATCAGAGAAATGCTAAAGAGGTTCAGAAAAGAAGATTGCAAACCAATTATCACTCCCATGCAAACCAGTTGTAAGTTGAACAAAGATGATGATTCGAAGTCTACAGATCAGAGGCAATACAGGTTAATGATTGGCAGCCTACTATATGTGAAAACATCCAGACCAGATGTAATGCAAGCAGTTGGACAGGTGGCACGCTTTCAAGCAGCACCAAATGAATCACATGTATTAGCAGTAAAGAGGATTTTCAGATATCTCAAAGGAACAAAAGAGTTCGGATTATGGTATCCAAAAGGAAAAGATCTATCACTTATTGCCTACACAGATGCAGATTGGGCAGGTTGTATTGATGACTGATGAAGCACCAATGGATCAACGTTCTACTTAGGTGAGTGTTTGGTATCATGGCTAAGCAAGAAACAATCATCAATATCTCTATATACAGTCGAGGCAGAGTATATTGTAGCAACAACATGTTGTACACAGATTCTTTGGATGAAACAAACTTTGATAGATATACAAGTTGAGTATGATGAACCCATTCCAATATATTGTGATAATACAAGTGCCATCAGTATCTCAAAAAACCCAGTGATGCACTCCAAGACGAAGCACATTCCAATCAAGTATCACTTTCTATGGGAACATGTTGCATAAAAGAACATAAGAGTTGAGTATGTGGGCACAAAAGAACAAGTGGTAGGCATATTTTCAAAACCACTTCCACAGGAAGCCTTTGAATATCTTCTCCAAAGACTTGGAGTTATTTATACTCCAAAATGAATGCTTATATTATATGTCTTAGATGTACATGAGGAAGCACCATAAGAGGACAGTTCATTCAGGGGGAGCAACCCCAGATGGAAAGCTACCTTTGCCATTGATGAMAAAGGGGGAGAGATTTATTAGATGCAGATGATAGAGGCATGGTTCCAGGGGGAACGGATTTATCAGATGCAGAGGACAAAGGAAAATTTATCAGATACAAAGGACAGAGGCATGGTTCCAGGGGGAGTATGAGTGATATGATTTCAGTATTGCTTCAGAGTGTTTCCATCAATGCCAAAGGGGGATATTGTTGATTAAGGTTGGTTGTCATTGATGTAAACCCTTGAAGAAAACCCCGCAACACAAAGGTTTGGGTAATGGACCCAATATTGTTTGATGTAAAGATGACTCATTATTGTATTGTCATGGTTGATAAGAAGTAAAGATGGGTGAACTCCAAAGTGGTCCCCTTACGGTGAAAGCCCTCACGGGAAGACGCTTTGTGGAGTAAGAGAACCCATGCTTAATTATGGAATAATGAGATGAAGGACAATGAATTTTTCAAGTAAAATATCCTAGATGGATAGTGGTTGTCATTCCATTTCCAGTGGTATGTGTAACGTCACATAACTCCTCACAGTTAGAGAGTTATGGTCATGAGAAGTTGGAGACCCCATGTTTGGGTAATGGACCCAAGTTTGTTTGATTGATAACGGTATGAGTTATGACATATTTTCAGATAATACTATTCTATATGGATAGTACATGTCATTCCATTTCTGGTGGTATGTGGAATGTCACATAAATCCTCACGGTTTGAGAGTTATGGCCTTACAAAGTTGGAGGACCCTCATATGTCATCTAGAAGCCCCAAAATGTCAAATTAGTCAAAGTGGTTTAAGAGATTTTAAAAGGTAAATAATAAAGTGAAGTAATGAGTGTATTATAATTCAAAGTGAATACAAAATAAATTATTTCAATAATAAATTTAATGGAGAAATCAGAAGTGGGTTAGCCCTAAAATAAGGAAAGTGGAGCCAAGTGACCTAGAAGATGTTTTTAAGGAAGCTACTTGGAGAGTATAAATAAGAGGCAAGACTCTCTCATTTTAATCACACTTGAGCATATTTAATATCTATAGGTGTTTGAGGTAACCAAGGATATATAAACCAAAATTCTGAGGGAAGGTTAAGAAAAGAAGGCCGAAATGCAAGGAAGGGTAAATTCTTTTGATGGTGCTTTCTAAGGTATGTTATTTACAGGTCATCTCACCATTTTTGATATAAATTTTTTTATATAATGATTTAGACTATGAAATTGCTATGAAATTGAGAAAACATATCCAAGTATCTCTGGTAAAAAATTCATCTTGTGGGTCATTGTATTTTTGGATTTACACTCCGTGGAAAATAGGGCTTGTGGCTAGTCCTGAAACTAGTAAAAAACAAGTGTTTCAGGTAAAAACGTCATAAATTCTTCATAACAGATCCAAATTCAGTGAAACAAAATGTGTTGGTTAGGGTAACATATTTAGTATTATGTGTAACATTTTTATATCAATTCAACAAATATTCAATGTGGGGCACACTCTACAAGGTCACTCTCTAGAATAAGACAAAATTCAGCAAGGTATGCCATTTTTGCTATAACTCATTTTATAAGAGGTTCCAAGTAGTGACACCTAGATGAATTTCACAAAACACATTGAAGAACATTTTATATCAGTTTCAAATCTTTATACATTACAAGCACAAAGTTATGATTACTTCAAGTTAGGGTTGTTGACTAATCCAAAACTAGGCATGTGAGACTAAAGAAAAGTTTGATGAAAATGCTAGTCTCTTGTTGTTGAAGTTAAGGAAGGTTTGCAGGAATGTGATCATGTACACTAGGTCTATTACATATCTACAAATTAGATTTGGATGATGAAATTGATGAGGGCTTTTGGTTGAGGTACATGTTGAGTACATGGTTGAGACAAGTAGTTAATGAGTTGGCACATACATGAGGTGTATAGTTGATGATGTTGGTACATATTGATGAGTCATAGTTGATGGGTAGTTGATGCATTATGGATACATACTTGGTACATGGTTGGATGCACTTGTTTATGGTACAGGTTGATTACAAGTTATTTGGTATAAGTTGGTGCATGGTTGATGCACTTGTTTATGGTATAGGTTGATTACATGGTTGAGGTACATGTTGATGCATGGTTCCGATTTATTGGTACAGGTTTACAACGATATATCTCACAGTGACAGGTTGATAGTGGTTACATCATTATACTTCTACTTTAGGGTGGCATAATGGGGCAAGGACATGTGGTTGTAGCCACCTTCCGTTGTAGCCTGAGAACATAGGGGGTTGTAGCCTCCTTCTGGTTGTATCCGGAGAATTGAGGAGTTGGAGCTTCCCTCAGGTTGTAGCCTGAGAAACTTGGGGGTTGGATCCTCCTTCCAGTTGCAGCTGGAAAACAAAGGAAGTTGGTGCTTCCAATGAATATAATTCTTCAAGACATATAAGAAAAAACATTCCGTGGTTTTCTCCCGATTTGGGTTTCCATGTAAAACACTGGTGTACTGTGTATGTGTATGTTTGTTCATTTATTCATTGCTTATTAACTCTGCAGTTATTGGATGCTAATGCTTCATTGATATAACGCTTGAATTATATGGTTAAAAAGGATTAAATCTCTCTATTACTGATTCACCCCCCTCTTAGTAATCCAACAACGATATCATTATAATTACTAATAGTTATCAATTGAATATCCATAGACCGCAATAATATAGACAACAATGATATAATGATTTATTAGACAACAACGTCAAGTATTTAATAGACAACGTAGTTCATTTATATTATGTTGAGTAGTTCAAATATTAATATCTAGCATAGTTCACTTTTGTTAAGTAGTTCACTTATGTTAATGGACAACGTTTAATTGTTGACAACGAAAATTAACGGACTGCGATATTAATGTTAAATAACGAATTCATTGTTGATACCAAAAGGGAATAATTCATAGATGACTAATCACGTCCCTTAATTGATGTATGTTTGCCTTAGAATTTGTTGCGCCATGAATTTAATGTGATGTATGCTTGTATAGTAGTCAATTTTCCTTTGCGTCTTGTCGACTTGTTGCTTGGGTGCTTGGATATAGTCTTCTTGTATTCTGAAGGTTAGTTTGGTACCCTAGCGCATTGGATTTAGCTTGGGTTAAGGGTTCAGTTATGTTATGTTGCACCATGGTTACCATCCCGCCTATCACCTTGTGATGGCATGATTCCCGATGAGGGGATCATTGTGCACCTAATGGATAGATGCGAATGATACCTAGCCTAAGTCTGTGCTTCCCGATGTGGGCATTGTTCGTTGTAATTGATGTTGGTACTTGGTTCTCTAACACCTTAATGTGATTGGTTTCACATCGTAGAGGTTACTAATTACTGGTCGTCGAAGAGGTTGTGTCAGGATTGTGGATGTTGTACTTTAGCTTGTAGGCATGGTCTTTCTTATGTCGGGTAGTCGTTTTCATTGTTTATTGTGTCACATGTTTGTCTAGTTGCATGATGTGCTAGTATGCTAAGTCATTGTTGTCTATTGCATGATCTGCGTGCTTTGTGTTCATCTTCAAGTTGTGTTATTTAACTATTGTCATTGTTGCCCTCTTGCTTTAAAAAAAAATTTCTTTTGCGTTGAGTCGCTTGCAGTTGAAATGATGGGGTTGTTACAAGGGTGACCACTTACTAGGACACAATGTCAACCACCAAGGTGAAACAGGGTAAAGAGCATAATTTCCAAGTAGGCGTTACATAATCAAAAGCAATTTTAAATTCAACAAACTCAAATGCCTCAAATATTGAAATGGGACCAACCATAATACCTGGCTTGTACCTCATGGAGCAAGACCCAATGTATTCTGAAAGCCAGCTAATGTGGTTGATACCCTCATGATGAACCTGAGATTTGTGGTGGTGAAGTGACCTCTATTTGTGCAAGTTGACACTGCTGGTCAAGCTATCTCTTGGTAGTCCATGTCTACAACTTGAGGACCTAGAGACATCATCTCCTCAATTATCACTAGGAATTGGGGATAACAGGCCCATAAAGAAGTTTTAAATTTAATTGATTTAGTTTTGCATCGAATTTTGTAAATCTACTTTATAAACATCAAGCCAATTTAATTTGACTATCCTTTACACACATTTGCATCTTCTTAAAATTGTTTATCATTGATTTTTAGAAATCCCATTATCCATACTTTAATATATCCCATGACAACGATTTTTCTACGATTCATTTGAAAAAAAACCCAGTGAAAAACAATTTAATATATGATCGAATGGGCTATAAAAATAGGAAAAATGTTGTTGAGGGGGTTGTGGATAAGTGGGAATTCAAATGAGATTTCTTCCCGGACACCCAAGTTCAATCCAATTACTTATGACTTTTTCCATTAACATTGTTTCTCATAATATCACAACAAATTTGCAAATCTATGCCATATACACCAATATATAAATTAAACTAGGTGTCTTGTTGGAGTACTCTCATAGTTTCATAGATATATATCAGACATTTTGCACCAGTGGATGATTGGGTTGCTGCAAGAGTATCTTCTATCATTAGTGAATATAGAACTTGAGATTTGTGTCTCATGAATTCTCCACTTTGGTATTAGACCACAAGCTCATATCTCCCAAATTGAATAAAAATCCAAAAATTTGCAGGGTAAAACTCACTTCACTCTAGACAATATAAGTTTTGTTTTGGAGTGACCAGTTAACCAAGTTAGGCACACAATGAATTTCACATACCATTATGTAGAGTTTCCAATAACACTAAATTTGGACAAACACACAAACCTACATCCTATGCTAATAAATGAAAATTAAACCCGTCTCATCAAAGCTTTATCAGATGCATGATTAGCCGCAAAATACATAGACATTTCAACCAAATATATTGAAMTTGACAAGAGCATAAGAATTCCCCAATGCAACCACTGCCAAACTCCATGTTTCTTGGATTAGATATACATCCACCAATTTCTTGTTAATGTATGAAGATAGATTTAAAGGTGTGCATTTATTTGACAATACATTGTACTACCGTGTCCTTTTCAAAGTTCAAATGCCAAAACCCATTAAACAATCCATAACAACTAAACACTAAGCCTAGTAAAAGTGAAGGTTGCTTGTTTCAAATTTTACTAGAAATTTGAAAATTAGAAGACACTAAACAAAACAAAAAACACACACATGGAACTCAAAAAATGGTACTTGTGGATACATATACTTGTCCAAAATACCAAAGCAGGGTGTTTCGATAAGGGATCCACAATAAAGAGAGGAAGATAATAAGGATAAGAGAGTGAGCATTGAATATATATGGAAACATACTAGTTTTTATCTTCATTCATTATTTAAAAGCACAAAAATCCCGTGAGCTAATTCTAAATTATATAACAGGGTAAAGACTAAACATGAACATGGTATTTTCCAGTAAACAAGTGGATGTCAATGCCAATTTGAATGATGTTTCCAATTATGCTAGTATGAATGAGAGGTCAAATAGAGGTTTGAATTCAAATTACAACACATATGAAAATACTTAGAATTTGAGAAACAATTTTGCAAACAATTTGCAATCACAATTTATAGGCCTACAGGAAATTAATTGCGATTATTCAAGAGTAAAATATCTCTTATACAAAAAATAATGACAAATTTATAGAGAAAAGGTGAAGTACATATCTATGGTTGAGAGCGAATACCAAGCAACTGACTGAGATATAGTAATTTTCCACCCAACTATAGGTAGTCCTTTGTGGACACCACCCCCTAGCTAGGCTATGAGACCAATAGGGAGAAGAGCAATAATGCATAATTCTTATCTCATAAGCAAGAAGAAAACTAACAAAGTATCCCATTGTTTATTTCTTGTAAACATAATCTTTATTTGGTACCCACAATACTTGCCCCACACAATGCAAGGATAATTCTTCCTTCTCTGCTTAATAGTACCTCAAAAGTCCTCCCTCCAGTCTCTTCAGTGTGGTCATAGAAAGGTACAAACTTTTTCTATTAAATCCATCATAATTTTTCTTAGTTCTTGACTCTTCTTAAGGTTCTAATGGATTCCTTATATGGCTGCTCCATCCCATAGTATGGCAACCTTATTTTTCCAAGCAAAAACTATGTTTTCCTCTTTTCTCTCCTCTCCAAAAATTAACTCTTTCTTCACATTATATATATTTTTTCTTTTGCATGAGTGAAATATGGCATGTAAGAGTCCTAAACCAACTTATTTTTGTTGTAGACAAATTACCCAGAATGTAGGAGGTGATGGCCTAGATCTAGGAGTTGCTTTCATCCACTTCTCTTATTTCCAATCTAGACTATAAGCTAAGCTCAATATCACAAAAGAGTGAACCAAAAATAATGGCAAGATGGATAGAATAAGATACATACGATTCTAGGCATGTAAAAGTTCCCTTAGACCCACTCACTTTTCCCCTCTTGAGGTATCATAGCCCCTTTAGGTGATCATGCTTAGTTAGTATTGGTTCTTTTATTTACTACAAAATGACAATGTTTACAGGTATTCAAAATCACCATGACATGTCTACCTCATGGTGTGAATAAGACATAGTAAACAAAGTATCTATGAACAATATTTAAACATATACAAGAATAAGTTTAGTGTTTCCAAACCTGAACATTACAATTACTTATAGATAAGAATATCTAGTAGTTTTTCAATCAAATATATAGTCTTCCAATATTCTACAGATATATGAAAATGCCATACAAAAAATACATGATATAAAAAACATATCTCCTCGAAATTACTACTAAAATCCATACTAAGATATATTACAATATTCCAATACTTTAGATAAAAAACCGAAAGATTTAACACCATCACTGAATTTAATAATTGATTTTCTAAATCTAGAGATCCAATCATGTTTCTATGTATGTTCCATCCAAATGTTGCTTTACTAAAGTTGACCCATAAGCAGAGTTAAACCCACATTAGAAAAAAGTGTGCCTCTTCATGTTTCATCTACAAACATAGAAATAAAGTACATAGAAAGAATTGGAAAAACCAAAATAATTGCTACTATGGTACATGCAAATTGAAAATCATATTGTTAATTAGGTTTAGCTCGAGTGGTTGGGAGGAATGTTGTTATCATCCCCACCTAGATTCAATTCCCTCAAGTGACATGTTGATCTCATAACATATATATTATTGTAATGGCTTCAAGCCCTATTGTTGATCGACCTTGTGCTCTGAAGATTTTAGGGTTTACCCAAGGTACCATCATAAAAATGAGGGGATGTACTTGGGGATTTCCCCATGCTTTATAACCTAAAAATAATAATTGAAAATCATACCATAACAACAATTTCTTCTTAAGCAATACACATTATTTCAAAACCATGGTTCATGCCATCTCTCAAGAATACCATCATTGGATTTAATAATTAATTTTCTAAATCTAGAGGTCCAATCATGTTTCTATGCATGTGTCATCCAAATGTTCCTCTACTAAAGTTGACCCATAGGTAGTTTTAAACCTACTTTAGACAAAAGTGCACCTCTTCATGTTCCATCTACAAATGTAGAAATAAAGTACATAGAAAGAATTGAAAAAACCAAAACAATTGCTACTACGATACTCATAAATTGAAAAGCATAATGTCAATTGGGTTTAGCTCAAGTGGTTGGGAGGAATGTTGTTACCCTCCCCACATTGATTCAATTCCCGCATGTGAAATGTCGCACTCATAACAAGTATATTGTTGTAATGGATTCAAGCCCTATTGTTGATTGGCCTTGTGCCCTAAAGATTCTAGGGTATACCTTGGGTACCATCCTCGAAATGAGGGGAAGTAATCAGGGGCTTTCCATGGGATTTGTAACCTAAAAAAATAATTGAAAATAATACCATAGCAAAAATTGCTTCATAAAAAATATAGTTATTTTAAAACCATGGTTCATGCCATCTCTCAATAACACCATCACTAAATTTAATAACTGATTTTCTAAACCTAGAGATCCAATAACATTTCTATGCATGTGCCGTCCAAATATTCCTTTACTAAATTTGACCCATAGGTAGAGTTAAACCTACTTTATCCAAAAATTTGCCTCTTCATGTTCCATATACAAACATAGAAATAAAGTCCATAGAAAGAATTGGAAAAAACAAAAAAATGCTACTATGCTACATCTAAATTGAAAAGTGTACCATTTCAAAAATTGCCTCATAAATAATACACGTTCTTTCAAAACCATAGTTCATGCCATCTCTCAAGATATTGTATGTTGGCTCCACTCTCTACTTTGTTTCCTATGAGTTTTATATGCCATAACAAAGCATAAGTGTAATTAAAACTATCCTATTCTTCTAATAATTATAAAATAAGGAAAGTAAAAGAACACAAGTACTTACAAATTGTTCAATTAACCCTTGATACTCCAACATATACTCATAATCCATACTTAATCCAATGTCAATCAAATGTTCAAATGACTCTTCTTTGTATGTTAGCACTTGTTAGAAACATCCACATATGATTGTAAATCAATTAAAATATATACATCACAACAAATATGACATGTTAAGTAAGGAAAACACATTAAATACTCACAAACTTTGCAATCAACCTTTTTCTTCCTTGTTGTCCCATCTTAAGTGTTGAATGTGTTCCATTTTATTTTATTTTCTACAACAACATGATATAATTAAAAAAAGTTAATGAATGGATACATTTGATGCAAGTAGTTGTTGAGATGGTTCCTCTTATGATGCAATTATGCTATTTTCTTTGACCATCTCTTTGGACACTTTTTTCGATGTCTCTACTGTCATGTTATATATATCATGTCAATTTTCCTTTGCAATTTTTCAATATTCTTGAAAAATGAAAAACAAAATAAAAAATTGAATAATATTTATATGAGAATAAATATAACAAACTATTATTTTGGTAATTTTTTGACTAGTGCATGCATATTACAAAAAAACATGTTTAGCAATGATACTTTTAAATGGTTTGGACAAATTTACCTAGATTATTTTGTTGGAAGATATGGTTAGATCACAATCAAGCCTTATTCAATGATGAAAAACCTCTCCCTGGAATTGTTGTAGCTAAAGTCACAACGTTATTGATTCAACACTTCAATTCTCGTCATCTCAAACTCTTCTTCCCTTAGGATCTTGATTGTTGAGAGGAATCATGACTGCACAAATTCTCCCTACACCTCTCTATCTTGGTTCAGGTTCATTCTAGAGAAAACTAGTAACTTCATCTCACACCATCTGAATTCCAACTGTGACATCAATGTCAATTTTCCCACATTTTGTGATTTCGTGGTGCATCTAAGTGAAGCGTTAGGGTGCCAAGAGTGGGTGGGATTCTCTTCGGCCCTAGAGGAATCATAGAGTTTACTTTTTCTTGGATCCTTGGCTGGACATGCAATAATAAAGTTAAAGCATACACCCTTCTTCAAGGGGTATCTTTAGCAGATGTCCAAAACATTAAAAATCTCATAATTCCAGAAGACTAAAAAATTACCATTTTTCATCTTTAATTGGGGTTTTCCCCATGAAATGCAAGGTCACATTCCATTTTATAACACATTTGAGTCGCTCTCCAGATCATACCATAGGTGTAACTCTTTCATATCTTCTGATTCAATAATTCGTTAGTCGATTTTTAGGCTAATCAAGAAATTAATGAAAAATGGGGGACATTTTGATTAATGGCCATTGTTCTTTTAAACCCATCCCATAAAGCTACCCCCTCATTTTATTTTTATATTATTTGGGTATTCCATGTGGCAGTCCCATGCCCTCATGAAGTCATGCAGTTGACATGCCCCTTGTCATTTTAACATATTTTTCCTTATCCATCCCATTATTTTATACTACTCCCACACTATCCTCTTGCTTGGGGTGGGATTATTCAAATTGTGATGGATTTGGTTGTATGGTGATGCACTTATCATTTTGAGTGGGTTCAAGGATGGAAGAGATGGGTCGTTATGGATCCACAATTTCATGTGTGGCCTACAAAATATGGGTTGGTTTCCTGTTCAGGTGGCATTGCTCCTACTCTCCTTTGGTTATTGTAGTTTAATAACCACTTCTAGTGGCCCTCCCCGGTCTGTTGTTGCTTATGGTCTCATGGAATAGTGAGAACATGATAAATATAAGGTGACTCGCTTGCAACTTGAGAGCGATGTTGAGGACCTTCATAATTCAATCCATATCTCAATTTTGATTGGGTAGTTTGTCAACCTAGGTGGTTTCTATTATGGAAATTCTAGTTCAACACAGTAAAGTAATAGAGTAGGCCTAAGATGAATGTGGAGTGCTCAAGATTAAAATTGAATCTCTTCAGGCCCAACCCCCTCAGGTTATGAAGACTCCCTTTGCATTAGTTCAATTCGACATAGCATCTTCACCTTTGGCCGACTTCAATTTACCAAATTTGAACTCTCCAACTCTAGCGGTAGCCTCATAAGACATCGGTATGGTGGGTTCCCCCTTATCAAGTTAATATGGATGTAGTACTTCTTCTCTTTCATTCTCAGAGTTTTCATTCGAGTCTACTTTGGAAGGTCCTTCTATGTGAAATTTTCTTCTAAGCATCTGAAACACTCACTCTTAGTGTGGTTTAGTTTCTTATTAGAGCCCTCTATTGGCCCGAATTTGACCAAAAGGTTTCTTCTCTTTTTGTAACCCTCCTACATGTGTTTGCCGTAGATTTTTCTAATACAATATCTTCCAGTTCTCGTGAAAAAAAACTTTTTAAATGGTTCTTTTTTCTTATTGTATGTTTTTTCTATTGCAAGTCTCACAAGGCTCATTGACCATTTCTTCGTAAATGCTTGTTGTAGTTTGCATATAACCTGGTTCTTGGAGTCATTAGATTGAGTTTTGTACTACAAATGGAATGAACATTTATACATTCTTTTCACTATATCCCTCATAGTTTTATAAAAGTTCCCTCCCTTCTTATTAACTTTCAACACTACTCTAGGTGAATTGAGGACCAATTTATTGTCATTTACATCCTTCATAATTTTTATCTTCTTAGGACATCTTTATGTTCCCTTGTTGTTGGTTCCTATATGACATTCAACAAATGCAAAAACGAATGTTTGAAACATGTTAGTGATTGTCTTTAAGAAGTACATTTATAGTGAAAGGTCATAGAAAAACTTCATAGTGGTCACCTTTTGATCCACCTAATTCCTCTCTTTGCAACATTCCCCTAAATCTTTTATGTTCTTTTCCACTCAAATTTCAAACAATCTTTTTGAGTTTCTTTAAGCTTTTTCTTCGAAATACACATCATTTAAACCTACTTATAATTAAAATATATTAGTTTTATATTACAATTTAAAAGAACTTGCCATGATATCTTTTTGGGATGTGCTTCGCTTGCCTTCATTGCTATAGGTGTTTTTTCCTAATCTTCTATCAATAAAATCTCTATATAATGAAAAACACAAATTATGAAATATGTTTTACAAACTAAGTAAATAATGTTAGGTTAAAACTATTTTCAGGTTAGCTGGTGCACAATGTATAGTAACACATCGATACACTTAAGACACACTTAAGCATCGGTGCGTCATTACTATACAACATACACCGATAAATTTGGTAACATTTTTAAAAGTAACATCATGAAAATGATGCACTTAATATAGTATTTCTAACCAATCGTGTCGTTTTTGTACATTTCATATTACTAAATTCAATATTTTTTGTATTAAAAAGGCCACACCAATTAGTGCACTTTAAATAAATAAATAAACTAAAAAGAACAAAAAAACCTCGAAAACAATAAGGTTTGAGATCCAACGAAATGAGTGGTCCTAATCCAACAAATACTTAAAGCCCCATATACAAATACACAAAGGCACTAGATATTCATTGCCTTCAAAAAAAAAAAATAGAAAAAAAACTCATTCTCAAATAATAGAGAGAATAAACCTCAATGCTAGAGTTTCCAAACACATAAAACAAAAGAAAAGCAAAAATAAAACTAGGGTTTGCAACACTTAAGATTACTATAAAACCCTTCTATTTTCTCAAAAATGTACTGAAATACTAAGAGGAATAAATAAAAAATATATGGAATTTTTTAATCAATTAAGGGTAAATTTGAGATGAGTAGAATGTAGTTACATACATCAAATTTTTCCTCTATAGATTTGTATGTGACTTATGGTGATCCCTTGCAAGTTTGGCTCTTCGGAAAAACATGTCCCCTCCAAAGTATTACCTAGTAATCTCTCTTACATGAATCTCCCCTCTAAAATTTGACAAAAGAATGAATTAAGGAATAGGGTTTTCTTCTATAAACTTACTTTTACAAAATGAAATTCATGCTCATTTTTTTGTTTGATACTTTAGCACATTGATAATAAGCACCCACATTTTTTTAACTCGTTCAATTAGTTGTGTGCCTTAGAAACTTAGGCAAATGATGTGACATATTGAATTAAACACCTTAAATAAACAATGTACAACACAATAGAAATGTGAATCTCCACAATTAGAGCTTTGTGGAGTTTTTCTTTTGTAGAGGTTATTGTGGAGGTTTATTGTTTATTTGTGTCATAATTTAGTGCACCAATGCATTTTAGATGTGTGTGTGTGAATTCGACACACTATTTGCTAAAAACGACCTTCAAATCTCCATTTAAAGTAAGAATATTACATGTTTCCCAAAGATTCTTTTAAGAATGTAAACACATATTAATTATGGTTTTGACTTAAATACAAGGAAAAAAATGTGATAATATCAAATGACCAATTCTTCAAATTCTAGTTCATTTCATATCATTGGAAGTTCATCAAGTTATCCCTTGGCATTTGTAGTCATCCCAAATTTTATTTATATTTTGATTATCTGATTGATTTACAATGCCTTTGCACATGCATTTTAAGAATTATGAATTGAATTTTGTAGGATCATGATTTGGGTTCGAGTTTGGATGTGCAAGATATTCCACTAGTCCAAAAATACCACAAGCTCTTATTAGAAAGTAAGATAGCACAAACAAATGGTAGATGAAAATTGAGAGCCACTTTACCCCACCAATTGTAACATGCCATTTTCCAACAACCATCCTAGGATAATGGTACTTCATTGTAAACTAGATATCTCTTATGAAATGCAAGTAGTATGTGGTTGTTCAAAATGTAAAGGGTTGAAGGCTAAACCTTAGTGTGTCACATTGTCCGATTATATTAATGATCAAATACCCAAAGTTGACTGTTTAATAACTCCCATTGTGGTCAAGGATCCAATAGGTGATATAGAAAAGACACATATAAACACCTCTATGCACTCTTTTTTCGAAAAATTAGAAGCCAAATCAACTATGTTTCATCCTAAATTGACCAACCTGTGTCCTTTCGTCGACTCAACTTATATTTTTAGTGAGCCAAAGTATGATATGAATACTACCCAAAACATCTTTACTAGAAGATCCATAAAGTTGTATGAGCTAAAAAAAATGTGTCCAAGTACACACTAACGTTGATTCAATTGCTGGAGGGTAGAGATGCCTTCTCTCTTCTTGTGCATTTGCAAAGTAAATACCAAACTCATTACAACCATGCTTTGTATAACGCTTAGTCATCTTCCCTGCATGTGCTTGATGTAGGGACTAAATTTTCCTTTTGTGGTAATAATTACATGATTGCCAAGTCTAAAATAGATGTTGCAAATCATGGGTTGTTTATCCTTTCACATGTATTCATCCCTCCCAAACAATTAGTAGCACTTATGCTCTTTTGTGGTTCTCTTTATAGTTGGCTTGATCACTTGAATATTGTTAAATACAAACATAACATTTTCATGTATAGTATGTGCATGGGCAATTATTCTTTTGGAAACTTTAACAAGAAGAGCCTGTTATATAATCATGGTCCTCCACACACTCACGAGAACAATGTAGGGTTCATAAATAGTTGTAGGTGCTCATTGTTCAATGCAAATTGTTCATTTGAGGAAAACTCCAATGAAAAAGAGTTCTTTATGAAAATGAAGGAATCTAGATTTGTTGTTGCACTACAAGAATTTACCCTTTTAGTGATGATCATGAAAACCCATATGTAATTTTTTTTTTTTATTGCACTTTCGTGGAAATTTCATAAAACTATCCTTAGAAGCAATAAAAATATAAGTTTTGAAGGAAAGTTTTCAAACATTGACTCCAAAAATTCATTTTTTTGTGACTTTTAGGGGTGGTTTTCCAAACACCACCCCTAAATGTATTTTTAGGGGTGGTTTTCTATAAATTGCCTCTATAAGTTATGGAAATTTAAGATTTAGAGGAAATTTCTTGTAAACCACCTCCAAAACTTCAATTCTCATGACTTGGAGAGGAGGTTTTAAAAAACTACCCCTAAATCCATTTAAGTGACAGTGTTTTGACAACCACCCATAAAATTCATGAAAATTGAAGGTTTGGATGTGTTTTTTAAAACAATGCCTCCAAATCTTCAATTATCATGATGTTTAGAGGTGGGTTTTAGAAATCCACCACTAAAAATGCATTTAGGGGTGATGTTTGGAAAACCACCACTAAAAATGTATTTAGGGGTGATGTTTGGAAAACCACCCCTAAAAGCTGTGAGAATTGAAGTTTTGGAGGTGGTTTGTAAAAGACTGCCTCCAAAGCTTAAATTTTCATGACTTTTAGGGATTGTTTTAAACACACCACCCGTAAAAAATTCCTCATAGTGTTCCCAACCCTAAAATGCTTCTAATATAACGCTCATAGGTAAATAATTTTTGCATTGGGGCTTGTGTGGTTGTATTAGGCCCTATGATGCATGGCCCTTTAAAAATTGTATTTATGAATACATGGTTTTTTCTATCATAATCAATATGATATAAAATACACTTCTGCTAATCATCATTTTCGTTGATATTTAAATATTATAAAGATATTAATTATAATTTTTTTTTATTAAATTATCAATAATAATTAAATATGGTGCAAACATGACACACAAAATTTCATATTTTGATGTCATCACAATGTTGGTACAACAATAATACAATGTACTATGATGCAAATATGCATCATGCTGCAATATACACACTTTCGATACAAATTGGATGAAAAATTGATTTTATATGTGTTTTTTGTAACAATATGTGATGCAATGCGACACTAACAAGATGCAAGAAAGTTTTCTGCGTTGTATGCTTCGCTGGCAATATGATGCCTTTTAGAGCATGTGTTGAAAAATATGACACATAGATCACTGAAACCATGACACATCCACTAACGTTGTGTTTTATGTCCTCCGAAATGCAATTTTTTTGCCAAGAAAAAAATTGGGAGACTACACTAATAACGATGCTACAACCCTATATTGTATTAGTGTTATCTTAGAAAACCAACCTACCACTTGTTCACTTCCTATTCCACTTCTTCTTTTAGTGCTTGTTTTACATTATAGTCACTCAAATCTATACCTTTGTTGTCAAGAATTCAAATGATTATTATTTCAAATCATATTTTTTGCATGGGCTTGGTTCCACATTTTTTCCCTATGCAACCTTAACAACATTCAATACATTTTCATGTGATTCCCAACATCAACTATAATAACAACAACAATGGTTGGGATTTGTAACGTGTGGTGAGACATACTATTCACACCTCCATTTCTCTATGCAAAATCACTCTCAAATGCACACAACTTTAGCATACTGATCCCTGTTAAGCCTTATGCTACTTCTACCAAAGACTATACGAAAGAATGTGCTACATTCTTTATTCATTTCTAATAGATTCAAAGTGTTCTATTGCCATATCTCTCATAGTTTTAAACTATCAATTGCCCCTTATTGTGCAAACGAAATTGTAAGAAATTGCAATGTGTTAAAATGTAATATATCTATTTTGTGGATCTGAACTTTATTACACTATATCAACTAAACACTCTAATGTGGTAAGTAGAAAAATCCCGATGCATAGTTCGATATTCCACTTTTGGAAGAGTAACATAACCATGAGATTAGTGGGATGGGCACAACTTTGAAATACACCATGTATGATGAGCCATATAATGAATTGTTGTGATTGGGTTCCTTGGCTAGCTATGCAAGGGAACATGATGTCATTTCTCAATCCAAACACCGCTAATTCAAGTGGCTCGAGCCTTGGCTCCTAGAGATGAGAATCCAAATCATTATATCAGAGAACCTTCGACTTGCAATGGTGGTACTAGTGTTTGATATCAATCTTCTACCAACAATACAATTGGATATACACCTTTCTCAACTACTTACAAACCCTCGAAAGGACAATGATATTCTCTTGGAGTAGAAGTTTCTTGAAAACTAGGATAAGAACATTCACGGTTAGCTCTTTCCATGAAAGCAAGGTCCAACTGTACACCTCACTAGAATTTGTGTCTGCAAGTCCTTGATTGACAACACTCTTCACAAGATTAACATGATGATGCATAGAATGGTGATGAAATTGCGTAATGTAGCTTTACAAATAGTAAAATTCTAGCACAAACATATTTTCCACCCCAATCCTACAATAATAAATAATAATACCTTACCGATAAATTACAAGAATTGCAAAAGCCTAAAATTGTTATATCATAATAAATAAATAAATCAATGCTTTTTGCATGTATTATATGTAAAATGGGATAACAACAAATTGCAAAGCTATAAGAAAATAAACAATTAAGGGCTCAAACATTTAATACGAATGAGGGATTTAATTTCCACAAGGGCATAAAGATGTAGGAAACGAATTTGACTATATTGTTTCATGTGTTGTTGCCATTGCAAGATCCCAAAGCATCAAATTTATTCCTATGGAAGGCATTCAATGCATTATTTACCTTCTACTTTCCATGCACAAATATTTGGACAAAATAATTGAGGATGCACAATTGTATTGAACTTTTCCTTCTATAGCTTTTGTAATTTGCAAGTGTATATAAAATAAATCGAATTTATTACATCCCCAATTTACATGAACATAAATGGATGATCTAATATTTACAAGAACAAAGATATAAAGTAAATTATGAAAAATACTATGAAAATAAGGCCCCGAGCCTTGAAATTCATCCTAGATTAAAAATGCATGCAAATTGTCCGTTAAATTATGATTGAAGATGTTACATTAGAGGCCACATCTATGTTATTCGAATTCCACCCGACTCACTTTTGGAAGAATATACATTCAATTAAATTGAAACTTAGTGTATTTAAATTGCTGAAAAGGACAATAGTTTCAAATATGTGTCATGATTCCAATATGGTGAGAGGATTTTTTCCAGTAGAAAATTAGCACAATTATATTAAGATGATATAATTTTTATATCCAAAAATACCACTAATAGTCATTCGAGTCTTTCCTTCACTTTACAATAAGAAACTAATCAATGTAGCCTACATGGATACCTCCGATACATCCGAAGATAGTGCTCCAAAAAGGAACTAGAAACTCCAAACATGCATACAATGAAAATAAATCTATGAAATTGAAAACCTCAATCCAAGAAAGCATAACACCTCCTATATCAAACCTCAAAATACTAAGAACTACTTTCCAAAAAAGAGATGAATAAGGGCCACTAATAGATATTGATAAGATGATGAAGACCCTCCAACCCATCATACCATAATTGAAGCAAAATGATTCCTTCTAGAGCCAGTAATGCTTGCTTTGAGAGTCCATCCACTTCCTTGTTGTAATCACGATAGATATGATAGAATTGGATGGCTGCAAACTTTCTACTTAGCATCCTAATTCTTTGTTTCCATCCTTCTAAAGATCTCACACATAGATCACTTTTATAATTTAACTTGTCTATGATTACCTTAGAATCACCCAGGATCTGTAATTTGTGGATAGACAATAGATTTTCTAAATATAGAGTTTCCCATGCTCCCATTAACTCGACCTTTGTATTAGTTCCCTTTCCACAATTCAAATACCATTTATAAATTGTAGAAGATGTGAGTTTAATGATACCTCCAATGCCATTGCATAAACCATTAACCTTGGTTGCTCCATCAAAACAGGCCACTGGAAACTATAGTGGACAGTCGAGCCTATTTAAACGAAGAGAGGAAGTTATAGGTTTATCCACAGGTTTCTAAATAGCGCATAGAGATATGATTACAACCGAGTGTATTGAAGGTATCTTTCCTTCAAATGTCACAACATTCCATTCGAGCCATATAAACCAACATGTGAGAGCATAAAGACTTGATTTATTAGTGTTTTTATTTGTACAATTTAATAGGCAGTTATCAAGATCAATCCCATCCCAATTTTGACTGATATTTTTAATAGATTTGATTTTTTTCCAAACATGTTTGGTGAAAGCACAATGAATGAAAATATGTTCATTTTCTTCACTCGCAACTTTGCATAATTGGCATCGCCCAGGCTCCATCCATCTTCTCAGCTGTAATTTTTGCCATGTCAATATTTTGTTCTCTGCTGCAAGCCACAAGAAAAGTTTAATTTTCAGTTGAATATCCCATTTCCATAAACTCTTACGCCACCCTGTGGTAGTATGCAAATTAAGTGTGGAATTTAAGGCTGTGCAAACATTCTTAGTTGAAAGGTAACCTGAAGAATACCCTCCTGTCTATATAAGTTCATCTTCATTATCAAATAATGCTAGTCCCGATGCTTGAAGGGCCCTTTGATAGCGATCCCACTCCTCTGCAAAGTTTCCAGTAAGTGCCAACTCCACGTTGCTGAACCAAGTTGATAATAAAGAATCCTGTTCCTGGGTTCTCCTGGCTTGTGCTAGAACCGAGACATGTTTTTGACTAAGATCATTAATAAGAGCATTAATATGATGAGAGGATTGACATAACATAAATAACCATTGCGTATCTCTATTTTTGAATTTGTAATTGGCCCTTGCATATCTTTGTTTATCACTCTGTGACTTTACAATACAATTTTCTTGTAATTACAACAATTTAGATTAAGAAATTTGAAATTGAAATCAAGATAAACAAGTGTGGTTTTGAGTGTATAGGGTAATCAACCAAGAGTTAATATAAATAATGGATTTCAATGAGTAGGATGCTCACAATTGTATTTATTAAGGGAGTTTAATAAGGAAGCATCTATGATTTATTTGCTAAATTAGACAACCTAAAAACAATTCCCCTCCCATTGTGTTTTGATAAAAAACAATTTACTTTCTACATGTCCCAATATTTTTGTTATTTCCACATTAATTTTGTTTTTATTAAACAAAGTAGAAAAGAAAACCACTACCAATTTCTCATTCAATGTAAAACACTACCAAGTTCTCATTCAATGTAAGGGTTTCATATTGCATAACAATTCTCAACCACAAAAGTAGAATAACCAAGGAATCCATTATGGTTATTTCATTTCCTATTTGAAGCTATTTAGTAGAATCAATAAGTTAAGGAAGAAAAACCCAAAATAGAGTTGTGTTCTTTCCCAACAAATTATTTTACCTCAGTTTGAATTATAATTTAACAAACAATTAAAGAACGGAAAAGAAAAATACAACTATGCCTACTTTCCACAACTCAATTTATCAAGAATAGAAATTCTAAAGAAAGAGAACAAAAAATGCGCAACAATTTGTACCCACAAATCTCTTAGTCCATTGGCTCAATTCCCTAACACAAACTATCCATCATGGGCATCAACTTCTCTATTGAAACAAATTGATTTCATGCTATAGGATAAATAAGCACCATGACCAAGGGATTGGGAAAAGTTTGACTCAATAGAGTTGGTTGAGAGTATACCTTTTTGGGTGATACTGCAAGGAAACAAAACTGTCTCATAGACTTTTCATTAACCCATCAAACAATTGCAATCCCATGAGATCATGTTGCAATAAGACATTGCCTGAAACAACTTTGTGGCTTCATCAACTATCCCATTTCATGCACATACTAAAATGGTTTGATTCCATGAAACCACAATGATAACCAATGCAACCTCCCATAGTTTCCATTATGGAATTTAGAGTTACCTTGTGTTGGCGATGAAAGTCACCCCTGGATTGCTAGCAAGGGCAGAGCCCGACACCCATCAGTTTTATGTCACAGTGGTTTTTTATGGGTGATCAAATGGAAAGAGACTTAGGGAGACGTCACTATAACTCAGAGACTGGGTCCGACATGTATGAAACAAAGGAGGTCTTGATCTAAATTCAATCAGTGGGTTGATTAAAAGGTGAATAGGTGGAATATTTGATAAGGAGAGTGAACAAACTACTTCGGGCGATAGGCTTTCGGTAATTTGTAGAAGAAAAACTCTGAAAGAGAGATCCTCAGGTTCAGGGTTTCGAGATACTGAAGAAGGGACTTGACTGGATTCTCCAATTCCAAGTCGTTCAGCGTTAGGAAAGTCACAAGGACTGATTAGAGGCAATGCGACTATCACAGTGATCAAATTCTACATCATCCTATAACAATTGCAACTCGATTGGATTCTCCAATTCTGAGCAGATCTAACACAGTTTGAACAAAGACATGAAAGAAGCTGACATTCATAAGGCAAGAAGTCTCAAAAGTTCATACATAACCAGAATAACAGTGCTTCATTAAAACTTTACAACCGGGAGCTCTGCTCAACCATCGATCCCTTACAAAATACAACAACTGAGCCTATATACTCAGGAAAAATCGCCTAACAGAGGCGTGCCCAGTGACTCGCAGCTTCATGTCCCCTCAGTCAAACTCGTACTGATATCTTCCTTTAAGCACCATCTTAACTACGCATGGCCCCTGCAAAGAGAGTAGCTGAGCCATTAAGTGTTGGGCTAGCGTGCGCAGACTTCTCTGTCGAGCTGAGGACTTTAGCATGACATCTTTGAGAAAATCGACGCACAGGACTTCCTCGAGAAGATGGTTAGCCAGACCCTCCATCCCCTGCAGTTAATGAGTGAGGCAAGGTTTCAACCACCCTCTCTCTTCTTCATTCACTCCGAGTAGGTACTAGGATTGAGAACAAGTTGAACTAGCATCTAGACAACACAATGATCCCTTCTGTAGTCAAACCCGACGCTTAGGCCCCTTGTGCAATTCTTTATATCACCCCCAAGTGACCACGGGCTGTGACCCTATGCCTATCTTCAAAGGCGCTTATGACATTTTGCATATGGAAAGAGTTAATCCTTACACTTCAAAGTTGCGAGGGGCAAGGAGGCGAGTAGCCTAATCGCGCACCTCGTGTCCCTTTTTGATGGATGGCTGAGATCTTCTCGGCACCTCGCGACTCGCAACTGGGAAGAGTTAATCTTTACATTTCAAAGTTGCGAGGGGCGAGGAGGTGATGGATCCTAATCGCGCACCATGTGTCCTTCTAGATTCGACGGTTCCTACTTCTCCCGGCAATGCTGTGGGCTCGGGCCTGAGATTCTCTTGGCACTTCACGTCTTGCGGCTGAAAGGAGCTAGTTATTCTTCTTTAAATTTGTGAGGGGAGAGGAGGCGATGGATCCCAATCACACACCACGTGTCCCTTGGAGATCTGACGGCTCCTGCTTCTCCCGATACCTTTGTGGGCCCGGGTCTGAATGCTCTCGACACTTCGCGTGTTCTCCATGGAGACTTTTGACTGTTCACCTCTTTGAAAACTTCTGTGCTATACTTGGCGTGACTCGGCCAACTCCGAGATCCCAATAACCGTTGATCTGCTTCATGGATAGATCTCAGCAGCTGATGGAAAAACTTCACTCGCTCGCTTGACTTGCTGATTGAAATCGAAATCCTTCCGTTGTTATGTTCGGGCGCATCTCGTGTAACTTGCAGACCCAAATGATTTCGATCCCAAGACAAGAATTATCGCTAACATTAGGCTCCATGGGGGATAGAGTCATCCCTGCGATGCTCTAAGAACTCATTCCACAGCTTCAGTGCCTTGCTGTTGGGCTATGGAGTCATGCTGAAAACATCCCGCTGCTGAAAATACAGGCTGAAAAAATAAAGCAAAACAAAATAAACGCTACATGCTCAAAGGAGATTATTTATATACAGTCCTAATGCTAATAAAACATTTTACATGGGCTAGGTGAAAGAAAACTTCCACCATAGCCATTCAAGCGGCTTCCTAGATAGAAGATCCTTCCTCCTGTCGATGATCACCAGCAGATGGTGTAACCGTGACAGCAGAATGGTTACACTCTTCAACTCCTCCTTATAGGCTGGGGTTGAGATGAAATAGGGCGGCTCCAAAACATAAGGGAAATGCCACTTCATGTATTCGCTGACAGGGTCATCAAATGAGTGGCCAATGCCAGGAAATTGGCGGCAGACGACCTCTTCTGTTACACAGTTGTTCACCTGCGGCTGAATATCTCTAATAAGCACAGGCGGGTGAATAGCTGAAATGGGCTTGCTGCTCTCGAGCAGTGGCTGCTCGCTGACTGGCTGTGAACAAAGGGCAGACTGCCCCTCCAGTTCTCTTTCCTCTTCTTGTTGGCTCTCCTCCAGGTCCGATTCATATTCATCATAAATAGGGATCATGGGGTGATTCTGCTTGCCGACTGGCTCTTCAGTATGTTTATAGTGATTGAATGTAGGATAAGCTTGCAGCTCATCATCACTGTAATATTCATCAAAAAGGGGCTGACCCTTATCTTTATGATCCTCCTCCAGAATGGTGATCCCGTAAAAAATATATGTTTCAGGGACAGTGGGACCCGTTGCTTCTGGCTGCTCGCACACAATCTTTTCCTCATTAATCCCAGGTAAACATATATCATGAGAAACTCCCTGGAGAAGAAGAGAGGAAACCTCTTCCACAATAATCTCTTCTTTACAAACGGGAAGGTCTCCATCCTCAGAAACAGGGTTGCTAGGAATATCTGCTTCAACTCGACATTTAGGCGAGCCATCTACCATGGACCACATCTGATCTTCAAACTCATAATCTCCACAAGAGGCGTGTTGATCTTCATGAAGATCTAAAAGAACAGATGCATATGATATGATGTCAGATGCTTCTGTTCTCGAACTTACACCACTCATATCATTCAACACATCTATATTTTCACAGCAGATGCTTTCCTCCACAGTAAGGGCTTCATCACAGACATAGTCTACTGGGCCAGCAGAGGCTTCACGAAGCAAAGAAAATTCCTCACAACAATTTTCATACAAACAATTAGCTGGAAAGTACTCTTTACAAAATGAATTGAAAGCTGTATGGAAACCTGCTAAAGAGCAGATGCTTGCAGAGGGAAGAGATCGACACCAATCAAGAGCGACTCCCTTTAATGAATACCTGGAAAGCTTAATCTGGACATCCTCATGCGTGATATTGTGTCGGTGAATAGCTTCATGGAAGTCCAGTAAATGCTCAGCTGGTACCTCCCAACTCTTTGCGTGAAATCCGGGGAGGAAATCTTCCCAAATGTCTCTATCAGGAAGTGCATTAGGAAAACCAACTATCTGGGAAAAGTCACAGAAAGCAAACCTTTGAGCCAGAATTTTCTCCATATCGAACCAGTGGAGTTGCCAATCAATCCCCGAATCATGGAGTCACCAGGTGAAAGATGTAAAACTTTGAATGTGTCTGGTCCTTGTTCACCATCAAAGGCCAGATCTTAACATTATCGTTACCCCGGGAAACTTCTCAGGCTGAGAAAGCAGCTGCTGAAACCTTCTCGAGAAAGATCCTTAGGGTCAGCTTTCAGGTGTGCTAACAGTAGTCACAGCTGAAATAGCAAAGTGGAAACAATGGAGTCACTACAGTGGAGTCACCAGGTGCACAGTAGTAATCTTGAAGGGCTCTGATGTTTGATGCACCTTCAGAATCAGAGGCTCAATGTCGTTCTGCCCAGGGAAAGTCTTCCACTTTGTCCCCGGCAACAGTGCCATAAATGTTGGCGACGGAAGTCACCCCTAGATTGCTAGCAGGGGCAGAGCCCGACGCCCATCAGTTTTATGTCACAATGGTTTTTTATGGGTGATAAAATGGACAGATACTCAGGGAGACGTCACTCTAAGTTAGAGACTGGGTCCGACATGTATGAAACAAAGGAGGTCTTGACCTAACTTCAATCAGTGGGTTGATTAAAAGGTGAATAGGTGGAAGATTTGATAAGGAGAGTGAACAAACTACTTCAGGCGATAGGCTTTCGGTAATTTGTAAAAGAAAAAATCTGAAAGCGAGATCCTCGGGTTCAAGGTTTCGAGATATTGAAGAAGGGACTTGACTGGATTCTCCAATTCCAAGTCGTTCAACGTTAGGAAAGTCACAAGGACTGATTAGAGGCAATGCGACTGTCACAGTGATCAAATTCTACATCATTCTATAACAGTTACAACTCGACTGGATTCTCCAATTCCGAGCAGCTCTAACACAGTTTGAAAAAAGACATGAAAGAAGCTGACATTCATAAGGCAAGAAGTCTCAAAAGTTCATACATAACCAGAATAATAGTGCTTCATTAAAATTTTACAACCGGGAGCTCTACTCAACCATCGATCCCTTACAAAATACAACAACTGAGCCTATATACTCAGGAAAAATCGCCTAACAGAGGCGTGCCCAGTGACTCTTAGCTTCATGTCCCCTCAGTCAAAATCGTATTGATATCTTCCTTTAAGTACCATCTTAACTACGCATGGCCCCTGCGAAGAGAGTAGCTGAGCCATTAAGTGCTGGGCTAGCATGCATAGACTTCTCTATCGAGCTGAGGACTTCAGCATGACATCTTTGAGAAAATTGATGCACAGGACTTCCTCGAGCAGATGGTTCGCCAGACCCTCCATCCCCTGCAGTTAATGAGTGAGGCGAGGTTTCAACCACCCTCTCTCTTCTTCATTCACTCTGAGCAGGCACTAGGATTGAGAACAAGTTGAACTGGCACCTGGAGAACACAGTGATCCCTTCTGCAATCAAACCCGATGCTTCGGACCCTTGCGCAATTCTTTCTATCACCCCCAAGTGACCACGGGCTGTGACCCTGTTCCTATCTTCAAAGGCACTTACAACATTTCGCATATGGAAAGAGTTAATCCTTACGCTTCAAAGTTGCGAGGGGTGAGGAGGTGAGTAGCCTAATCACGCACCTCATATCCCTTTTTGATGGACGACTGAGATCTTCTCGGCACCTCACGACTTGCAACTGGGAAGAGTTAATATTTACGTTTCAAAGTTGCGAGGGGCGAGGAGGCGATGGAGCCCAATCGCGCACCACGTGTCCTTCTAGATCCGACGGTTCCTACTTCTCTCGGCGATGCTGTGGGCCCGGGCCTGAGATTCTCTCGGCACTTCGCGTCTCACGGCTGGAAGGAGCTAGTTCTTCTTCTTTAAAGTTGCGAGGGGCGAGGAGGCGATGGAGCCCAATCGCGCACCACGTGTCCCTCAGAGATCTAACGGCTCCTACTTCTCCCGATACCTTTGTGGGCCCGGGTCCGAATGCTCTCAACACTTCGCGTGTTCTCCATGGAGACTTCTGACCGTTCCCCTCTTTGAAAAATTTTGCGCTATACTTGGCGTGACTCGACCAACTTTGAGATCCCGATAACCGTTGATCTTCTTCATGGATAGATCTCGACAGCTGATGGAAAAACTTCACCCACTCGCTTGACTTGCTGATTGAAATTGAAATCCTTCCGCTGCTGTGTTCAGGCGCATCTCGTGTAACTTGCAGACCCGAATGCTTTCGATCCCAAGACAAGAATTATCGCTAACACCTTGTAAGTATCTTTGAGCAACTATGTATAGAACTAAAAAACATACATGGATTTTAATGAAAGAGTTAATTCAGGCCCCTCTTTGGCTACAAAATATGATTTTTGAATTCAACAAGGGAAGCGTTACAAGAATGTAGGGAGGATTGACACTTGCAATTTTTTTCCACCCATGAATATGCACAATATGAATTGGAGGGTAAGGTTAGGGGGAAGAAGGAGAAAATTCCTCCTCAGGGCACCCACACATAAATTAATGCACGGCAATAACACTACCCAATTGATGTCAATTGGAAGACAATTTTGGGTTTTGAGTAGGATACATATCCTTTGGGGATCCCTACAGGTTCACAATTTCCATCCACCATCTAATCAAAACTCACCAACAAGTGTCCACCCTTTGCTTCTTTAAGTGATGGAATGTCCACACACTTCTATCAAGTTTTGAAATATTAAGAATACAAATACAAGAAATTTTGTGCTCTCTACAACAAAAAATAAATATTACAGGTACTAGAAAAGACTCGTGGGTGGAAAAAACAACATGGAACTTATATGGAGAAAATGCCCCTTCCAACAAAAACTATAAACACAGTTGTGAAGGGAAAAAACATTTCATATTAAATTATTTTAACCTAGTTAATCCAAATTTGCCAAAGATTCAAGGCTCCATACTTACCATAATGGATCGCCCTTGTCCACCTAATGAAGATTTAGGAGATATAAGCAATAAATAAAGACCTCAAGGAGTTTAGAAGGAATTTCAGGACATGAGATTAGAGGTACGCGGTAACACAAGATAGTATAGATTTAAATTTAACAATGTCAATCGTTGAAATAATGACCTACAAGAAACTTTCATATGACCATATTCAAACAAAATTTAATCATGGAAAAACATAGGATATGCAAGGAGTTTTCACAATCCATACCAATTCTATAATCAAAATATGTAAGGAATTACCAGAAACAAAGATGAAAACTTATTTGTTTCATTTATGTAGTCCACCAAACTGGCTGAGACTGAGGTATTTCCACCCAACTGTAGATATTTCATTGTGGAAACCACCCCCTAGATGAGCTATGATACCACTAAGGAAAAGTAGGAAAATAAGGTTCTAAATTCAGACTAAACAAACAAATCAAATTTCACTGCTAAGTTTCTTGCGGATAAAGTAGCTCTTAGGTACCCAGATTACCTACTCCACACAACACAAGGAGTACTTTATTCTCTCCTACACAGTGCCTCCGAAATTTATCCCTCTAGTGCTCTTCAGTGTGTGCATAGAAAGGTCCAGGATGATATCTCAATTTTTTTGCATAATTCCCTTGGTTTCTTGGCTATTTTACCAGGTCCAATGGCTCATTTAAATGTTGGTTTGTTCTATGGTAGTCTGGTAGAGTAACTCTATTTTTCTTGTTTTCCACAATCTCTAAACTTATTTTCCTTGTCTTTTTCGAGATCTCCCCCTCCACTTCGAATTTCTGCATGCATGAATGATAACAAGAGAATCCAAACAAACTTCTTCCTAGTTCCAAGAATGTAGGGAAGGAGCTTTCTAATTTTTAGGAAGTGATAGCCTAAATTTAGGGATTTGTTTTCTCCACTCCTCTTAACCTCTTTTAACTTTTCAAACTCATGTTTTGAAATAAGTTAAGGTTCAAGGTAATATAAGATGTATGTTTTTAGGCATAAGTCACCTAGGACCCCACATTTCCCCTCTTTTGGTAGCATAGCCCTTTTAGATGCTCTTGCTCCACTGGCCTTGGTAAGTTTTTATTAACTACATAAATAAAATTCTTACAATATTCACAAAACCATGGTGTATCTACCTCATGGTGTTAATACAACAAAAACAAAATATCCATGCAAAGCATTTAATAATTTTAATTACAAATATTTCAAGAAGTAAAATTGGGATATTACATACCCTCCCCTTTGGAATAACAACATCCTCAATGTTCCTTTAGAGAAACAATGTCTATGATGAAAATATGTATGGATATTCCTCTCTCATGGCATCCTCCATCTTCCAAGTGGTCCCTTTTGTCCCAAAGTGCTTCCATTGCACTTTTACCTAAGTGATGGCTCGATTCCGAAGCAATGTTACTTTCCTTTCTAATATGTATAGTGGTTATGGCTACTCTCCCTTTGGTTCCACCTGGATTACAATCCAATAAATAACATGGTTAAAATCATGTATATATATTTTTTACATAGAGATACATGAAAAACTTTATGTGCTTCAATATTTGCAGGCAAAGCAAGTTTATAAGCTATAGGTCCTATTCTTTCCAAAATTTCAAATGGTCCACAATATCCGAGTGCAAGTTTGTCATAGGCTCGAAGTTTCAGGGAACTCTTTTGTGGTTTCACTTTGCAATACACATGATCTATGACTTTGAATTATGCATTCTATTTCTATCTGCATAAATTTTCTCTCTGTCTTGGGCTGCCTTCAGGTTTTGTTTGATCTTGATGACTTCTTGCACCATTTCTTTCAACATTTCTATTAGGGTCCTAACCCACACATAGGTAGAACAATATATTCAGATGTAATAAAGGTCAATATTAATAAGGCCTTGAAATAAAATAGAATAAGTCGAATGTAAGAAGACCTAATAGAAGATTCTGCTTCTAGAAGGATCTTCCTTTAGATGCTTCTTTTGATAGACATTTTTAGTATAAATAGGAGTCGGGGGTATGAGAAACCTAGCTTGGATATTATTGTAATAGAGCTCTTCTCAATTGGAGGTTGCCCCCTCGAAGAGGCCCGTGAACATTGCTTTCAAAATCAAAGTGTTATTTCTGTTGCTATTCTTATATCATTTCAGTGCTATTGTGGTGATTGTTATGGTTATATTGCTGTTATTCTGCCATTTCTAGCATTTTATTTATTTTCTTCATACTTTTTATATCTGGTATATTACAAGTGGTATCAGAGCACTTTCTTGGCAGAAATTGTGGGTAATTTTTTTTTCAGGGTAGAGACGTATTCCGACGTCTTTAAGACACAAAGATCTATCGTTACGTGCATAAACCCGCAGTTGAGGGATTCATACATGCAGGAAATACAAGTGGTTATTAAGCGCACATCTGTTGGCCACCCTTGTAACCCCTATTGGTACCCCTTCGAGTGGTAGTGCATTAAACAACACCTATGTACAGATCGACCTAGATTTTTTGAAGCCCACTTTAGATAAACCGATTGACTGCCTGACTGCTATAGTGCCACCGAGAACAACACTTGGGGAGATACTCTCTAGTACCTGGGTAGTCGGGTAGTATGGCTAAGGGTACGGTCTATCCTCCTTAGTTAGTTCCCTGAGATATTGGGCTGAGTACTACTGTTGGACCCCGCACGTATATCAGAGAGCTATAGCACAGGGAAAACCCTTGTCTGTAGAACCCTTGAATACCTAACCCTTGGGAAAAACAACATAAACAAATCAAAACAAAGAAGATCTATTGCCGTGCAAATGTGTTCAGGTTGCCAAGTAACTACACCTTTCTTCCTGGTTAAGAATTTGGGCATTTCATCACTACAGTATTTTTCAGACCGAAGTATAACTCCGCAAGTGTTAAAAAAAAAAAAAAATCTGGAATTTTTTTCACCATTATTTGAGACCTATTCCATTGGATTCATCTCTTCTCCCTTATCACATTCATACATATCATTTTTGGGCAATTGTTTTGACCCCACCCACCCCTTTTCGGTTCCCTCGTCCTCATGGCCCATACTCGTAGCCAATACTTTGAAACTCGCTTCAATACCTTGAAATATAGTCTCATCGAGACCCAACAAGAAGTGAAACAACTCAATGCCAATGTTGCTGCCATCAATACAACCATGCAGTCCTCAATGGAGGAAATCAAACAAGACCTGACCACCCAACTTGAATCTGTCTTTTCGTCACTCTGCACCAAACTTCATATCCCTACAGATAACCCTTCTTCTGACTCACCCCCACATACTGAAGGTGAAGAATCCTATCATTCCCATAACTTCCAGCACCATCACTTTCAACATGACCTACGCCTTCCATAGGTGGATGTGACCAAATTTGATGGCTCAGACCCCACTTGTTGGGTAACCCAAATGGAACATTATTTCTCTTTATATGACATTACATATGACTTGGACAAACTCTGGTATGGTGTTCTCCATCTAGATCAAGAACGTTGTCAATGGTGGCAATGGAGAAAAACTTCTCGTCAAGGGTATATTGCTTGGACACACTTTGTGGTAGATATTATGAACGACACCAACCATTTGGGCTATTTGACAAAGTTGAAACAATTAGGAACAATGGAAGACTTTATAGCTTCCTTTGAGCACCTGGCTTTTTGGACAGAGGGCATGCCTGATGCCTTTTTTCGAGAGTGTTTTATCAGTGGCCTCAAGGATGAGATTCAGGCCCATGTCCTCATGGCTCGGCCTCAGAGTTGGATGGATTCTACTAAAAGAGCTAAAGAAGAACAACGGGTTGTATCTTCTCAAAACCTAAAACCCTCCTTTATCCCTTGCCCTAAACTAGTAAATCCCACTACTCCCTTCGCTCCACTAAAGATCCAAAAATTGACCAGAGCTGAAATGGCTGAATGCCAACTCAAAGGCCTTTGTTATAATTGTGATGAAAAATATTTCTCGGGCCACAAGTGTAAGGAACAAAAGATTTTTATGGCCATCTCCGAGGATATTTCGTAAGAGGATGTTGAAACTCCCCTTGTGTCTGAGTCACCTGAAACCACTGGCATAACCCATCCCTCAGACCCTCCCAAAGTAGAACCGGTCATTTCCCTCAATGCTCTCATTGGCTTCTCCGCCCCCCAAACCCTCAAGCTAATCGGTTACATCAAGCATCGAAAGGTCATCATTCTGGTTGATGGTGGAAGCACCCATAATCTTATTCATCGCCGCATTGCCCAAGAAACTGATTGCTACATCCATGCCGTCAATAATTTCCAAATCATGGTTTCCAATGGTGGCTTAATGAAATGTGGAGGGCGTTGTGAAAATGTGCGTCTCCAAATTGGTGACTACCACCTGAAATCTCATATGTTTGCTATCGACATGGGTGGTTGTGACATTGTGTTGGGTGCAGACTGGCTAAGGACTTTGGGTCCCATTCTCATAGATTTTAAGGAATTGACCATGCAATTTGACCAGAAGGGCCGCCAATATAAGTTCCAAGGCATCACTGTCGATTCAACTAAGATCATTAGTTCCCATCGCATGGAAAAGCTGCTAAAAAAAGGTCATTCTGGTGTTATTTCCCAACTCCATGCCATACAAGCAACAGTGACACCCTCAGTGTTGCAAGACCTCCAAGCCATCCTTTCTAAACATCAAGTGGTCTTTTCCACTCCCTCCTTCCCGTGGTGTTCATGATCATTCCATTCCCCTTGTACCCAGAATCCTTTCTCCCAATATCTGTCCGTATCGTCACCCCTTTTCCCAAATAAATGAAATTGAGAAAATGGTCCAGGAACTCCTTAATGCAGGCGTTATCCGCCCTAGTACAAGCCCCTACTCTTTTCCTGTGGTCATGGTCCTAAAGAAAGAAGGTTCTTGGCGAATGTGTCCTGACTTCTGTGCCCTCAACAAACTTACCATTAAAGACAAATTTCCTATTCTTGTCATTGATGACCTCCTGGATGAATTGAGTGGCGCCCAATTCTTTACTAAACTTGATCTTCGTTCAGACTACCACCAGATACGTATGAAAGAGGAAACATTCCCAAAACTGCGTTTAGAACTCACGAGGGACACTATGAGTTTTTGGTCATGCCCTTTGGCTTGTGTAATGCCCCCTCCACCTTCCAAATCCTCATGAATCATGTCTTCCATCCTTTTCTCCGTCATTTTGTCTTATTTTTCTTTGATGATATCCTCATCTATAACAAAACCTGGACATACCATCTTGCTCATGTGGATCGAGTTCTCCATCTACTCTCTCAGCACCAACTTTTCCCAAAACAGTATAAATGTACTTTTGGCGCCTCAGAAGTAGAATACTTGGGTCATCTGGTTGGCAAGGATGGTGTCAGGGTGGATCCAAAAAATATTGAAGCTATGAAAGACTGGCCTCACCCAAAGACTCTCAAAATCTTGCGTGGATTTCTAGGCTTAACAGGTTATTATTGCAAGTTTGTTAAGAATTATGGAAAGATTGCAACACCTCTCACTACTCTTCTAAAAAAGAACTCTTTCACTTGGACTCCAGCCACTGCTCAAGCTTTTCAAACCTTGAAGATGTCCATGTGCACCACTCCAGTCCCGACCCTTCCTGATTTCACAAAGACCTTTGTCTTGGAATGTGATGCCTCACGGAAAGGAATTGGTGTTGTCCTTATGCAAGAGGGTCGACCTTTGGCCTTTACCAGCAAGAAACTATCTGAAATAAATCTGGGCAAATCAATCTATGAAAAGGAAATGTTGGCTATTCTGCATGCCATTGATCTATGACACCCTTATCTATTGGGGCAACGTTTCCAAATTAAGACAAACCATCAAAGCCTCAAGTATTTTCTGGAACAACGCATTTCCTCCACGGAGCAACAAAAATCGGTGAATAAGCTCTTTGGATATGATTATGAGATCATTTACACGAAAGGAAAAGAAAATGTGGTGGCAGATGCACTTTCCCAAAAATATGAAGATGAAAGATCCCTTTTTTCTCTTTCTTTAATTATACCAGATTGGCTCCAAGCCGTTCGCTAGGAATGGCTATAAGATCCCAAAAGTTCACATCTAATCCAACAATTGCAGTCCAATGCTCCAGCTTCCCCAGGGTGCTCTTGGCTCCATGATGAGCTTCGATACAAAGGCCATTTGTATTTAAGTAAACAATGAAAGCTTAAATCCAAGGTACTTTCTGAGCTTCATCCTACACCCACAATGAGGCACTTCGGGTTCACCAAAACCTATGATAGGGTCAAACGTTCTTTTTTCTGGGATGGTATGAAACATAACATTCATAATTTTGTCACTGAATGTGATGTGTGTCAACGCAACAAGGGAGAAATAGTCAAATCTTTGGGCACACTACAACCGCTTCCGATTCCACCTGCTATTTGGAAGGATATCTCTATGGATTTTATTACAGGCTAGCCAAAATTGGGAAATAAATCAGTCATCATGGTGGTTTTTGATCGCCTTTCCAAGTATGCTCATTTTTTCTCTCTTCAACACCCATTTACAACATCCACGGTTGCTCAAATTTTCATGGATTAGGTCTTCAAGCTTCATGGCATGCTGCACTCTATTGTTTCTGATCGTGACCCAACTTTCAAAAGCAATTTTTGGCAAGAATTGTTCAAGCTACAAGACACCCAATTGCATCTCAGCACAACTTATCATCCCCATACTGATGGTCAAATGGAATTTGTCAACAAGTGTTTGGAAACATATTTGAGGTGTTTTTCCTCAGAAAAGTAAAATCAATGGGCTCAATGGTTACCCCTAGCTGAATGGTGGTACAACACTTCATACCATACAACTACATGCATGACTCATTTTGAAGCGGTATATGGACAGAAGCCACCTCCAGTTTTCTCATACTTACTTGGTGTCTCAAAGGTCCAGATGGTTGACCAAACACTTACAGTTCGAGAGGCTATTCTCCGTACCCTCAAAGAGAATTTGGTCATGGCACATAATCACATGAAGCAACAAGCAGATCAAGGTCACTCTGAACGTCAATTTGCAGAAGGGGATCATGTGTTTCTTTGAATGCAACCTTACAAACAAACTTCCCTCAAGGTCAAGCATTGTCAGAAGCTAGCGCCCAAATTTTATGATCCTTATACCGTTCTCAAGCGTGTGGGACAAGTAGCCTATCAGTTAGCTTTGTCCAATCATTTGAAGCTACATCCTGTTTTTCATGTTTCATGCTTAAAGAAGGTGATTGGAACTAAGTGCCAAATTCAAACCAACCTTCCTGAGTTAGCTGAAGAAGGATCCATTTGGCTACAACCACAAGCAGTTTTGGATTAGCGTGATCGTCGCATGTGTCAAAGAACCATCAAGGAAGTGTTAGTCTGGTGGAAAGATACAATTCCAGTAGATGCCACTTGGGAACCAACTACCATTCTGCAACAATTTCCACATCTCAAGCCTTGAGGACAAGGCTGTTTTTAAGGGGGAGGACATGTTAAGGTCCTAACCCACACATAGGTAGAACAATATATTCGGATGTAATAAAGGTCAATATTAATAAGGCCTTGCAATAAAATAAAATAAGTCAAATGTAAGAAGACCTAATAGAAGTTTCCGCTTCTAGAAGGATCTTCCTCTAGATGCTTCTTTTGATAGACATATTTAGTATAAATAGGAGTCGAGGGTATGAGAACCCTAGCTTGGATATTATTGTAATAGAGCTCTGCTCAACTGGAGGTTTCCCCCTCAAAGATGCCTGTGAACATTACTTTTAGAATCAAAGTGTTATTTCTGTTACTATTCTTATATCATTTCAATGCTATTGTGGTGATTGTTCTGGTTATATTACCATTATTCTGCCATTTCTATCATTTTATTTCTATTATGCATACTTTATATATCTGGTATATTACAATATGTGATCCAAGTGTGATTCTATTTACTAGGTTGTCCCAACTTATAGGTGTATTACATAGTCTACCATATAGTGCCTCAAAATGACTCATTTTTAAAGATGCTTGATAACCATTATTATAGGCAAATTCTACCAAACACAAGTAGTGTTCCTATTTATTTGGTTTATTTATGACATACATGTAAAGAATGTATTTCAATATTTGATTTGTCCTTTTTGTTTGCCTATCGGTTTTTGGATGATAAACAATGTTGAAATTTAACCACTTATTGAATCCTTCAAACAATTCTTTCCAAAATTTTGATGTAAACTTTGAGTCTTTGTTAGATATAATGCTAGTACATATTCCATACAATCTAAAAATTTCTGTAATATTGACTACTTTAAATGTGGACTATAGGGATAAAGTGAAAAAGCTTGCTCAATTTTCAACTACAACCATGATAATATCATGTTGTCTTACTGGCTTCTATGAAGAAGACTAAAGATGAAGACAACTCAACACATCCAGATTGAATCATAAGTATTCATTAAGGGGGAGTATGAAGGAATGATTCATACTTATGACATGATGAAATTATATTGTCAAAAGTAAACTTATTCTAGAAGTCTATGTATTATCAAATATGAGGACAAAGAGAGAATTTAGGGATGGAGATCACATAGATATTTATGGAGATATTCATGGAGATATTGTGGAGATTGTTATGCTATATTGAACATCTTGTCATGAGCACCTCAATGCTATATTATGAAGCCTCACGTAATGTATTGAGTGTGAGAGTGATGTATCATTATTGTACATTAATGAAATGCAATATTTTTGTATATATTTGTTGTTCTTATGTAGGTTTATATGTGTGTATATTTGTTCATGGCTGCTCCATAAACCAACATTTGGTATTAGAGCAATGGTGAGCTTTTAAGTTTGAGGGTGTGAGGTGCTTCATGGTGAATTATAATGTTGTAGTGCGGATATTTTGAGGCTTGTTAAGAAGGGAGAGATGAGGTGGTGTCAGGTGAGCTCTAAGAAAAAACAATGGCATTCAAATGATGGCATTCATGTGTACTTATGAACTTACGTGGGATAGCATGCAACTTCCCGTGTATTTGGGTTTCACATCCTCCTCAATGCTAGGATTTTTCATCTAAGTCGAGATGTCCTCTTTCTACTGTTGTTTGCAGAAGCATTGAAAGGTTGACTAACTATGTGAATGATTGAGGAGAATGAAAGGAATGATTCCCACTTGTGGTTGCTACCAGTCCTCCCATTCTTCTGAATCAGGTCACTTGTATCACATATTGCATCACACTTTACTTTCTCTTGTTTGATCCATTTTACTTCATTTTTGAGTAATAAAAACACATTTTATTTTTCCAATAATTCTTGTTGCAATAATTGGTAGCCACCTAGAAGCAAAGGAGTAAATGGAGAAGTTTTATAATTAAAAGAAAGTGATCCTTGTTTTTATTAAATCGTAATTAAAAAGGTCATAGTCATGTAATGGGGTTTTTGTAAAGTCACGCTGAGTCAAAGATTAAGACAAAGTAAGACAAACCAAAGCTGGGCTCAAAGTCTAATTAAAGTTGAAGGTTGAAACTATGTAGCCTAAGCCAAAGTAAATTTCAAAGGCAAATTTAATATCCCTTACTATTTTTTTTTCAATTGTTTTGCTCAACTCGTTGTGGATTGTTGTAGTATTTAGTGTTTTCTGGTTCAATTGTTTTTGTCAAATAGTTTTCCTACCACCTCCAGAACCCCACTATATCTCCCCTTTTACGCTGCCAAAGGTTTATTACTATATGGGACTTTAATAAAACACTTTGTGACATATCCCAACCCAGTGTAACCCTTGACTGTTGTTGATATATGTTTTGGTATTTGTTGGTTTGAGTTTAATGTGTCTGTTTGATGAACAAATGAAATTATAGATGCCAAATGGAAAGTAAATAATTCAAATAGTTGATAACAACAAAATATCTTAAGGCAAGTTTACCAAACACAATTGCACACCACAAAAATATTTGTTTATTAAATGGATAACCTCATAACATGAGTGGTATAGATCTGAGATATCAATGAAAATTGAGTGTTGTAGGTTGCTGAAGAACTAAAGTGTCCTCTCCCAAGCTACCAATAGGCATTGAACAACCTCTACAAGCCCCATGACCACCATCCAATGAGAATTGACCCCCTCACATCCCAACTCGACCCCAATAGGTGAATTTCGACCCTCCAAAGAAGATGAATTTTCCCCCAAGAAATAACTTGGCCCCTATGAAAGTAAACTTGACAAACAACAATTATCTTGGCCCCAATACTTGAGAATCGATCCTAAACAAAAAACTAACTTGACCCCTTCAACAATAAATGCAACCACCACTCAACTCGTCCTCCTCAAGCCAAATCAACCTCTACAAGGGAGAACTCAACTTCCAAATGATGAAATCTCGACCACACTGAAGCACAATGAAAATATTTGAGTGATATTTCCTCCACGATTGGCTAGGGTGGATAGTCTCACCACCGAACCCAATATTCTTCTCTAGGGCTTTTCGTCCCAAGAGCTAAAGCTACAAGAGCTCTCTCCAATTTATTTTTAGAAAATAACAATGCATAATGAGAGAGGGTGCTCTCATTCCTCTTTTGTTTTCTCATTCACCCTTTTGTTGACCTTTTTACCCTTTTAATAAAGTAAAGTGACTTTATAAGCTCAAAGTCACTTAAAATACCTTTTCACTTAATTACTCAATGTCACTTTTAAAAATATTGTTTTTTTCCACCCCGATGACATCAAATAATTAATTAATCCCCTTTCCTTCCAATGAATATAGTCTATGGGAATCATTTAGGCCATTACAACAATATCCTAGAGTGATCATTTGGAAAGGAACATTACAGTCCTCCCTTCCCAATATTGCTTGTCCTCAAGCAACTTCAAGTTAGGATGATGCAAGATCTGGTTGCCTTCCCACATGGAATCCTCTACTGGAAAATCTCTCCACCTGATGAGGTACTCTCGGATTACCCTGTTATGCAATTTCTTCTCCTAGATCTCCAGAACCTCCTCAGAAACCAATACTAACTACCCTTCCTCATCCAATGGGGGTAACTTTGTCGAAGAAGTGACATGTTCTCCCAATGCCTTCTTGGGGCACGAAACATGAAACACATTATGGATCTTACTTCCTTCCGACAACTCAAGCTCATAAGATACCTCACCAACCCTCTGAATCACCTTGTAGGGGCCATAAAAGCATGGTTTTGACTTTTCTGCACCACTTTTCTTTAGTGAAGATTGTCGATAGGGATATAATATCAAAAATACCAAGTCTCCCACCTAAAAATTGCACTTGACCCTTTATCTGTCTACATAGATATTTTGTTGATTCTGTGCCATCTGTAAATTGTCCTTGAGAATCTTGAGGATATCTTGACTCTCTCGACCTACTATCCCCAAATATCAGATCAACAAACAAAGGAGCATCATAGCCATATAATGATCAGAATGGGGTCATACCAATGGACATGTGATAAGTGGTATTATGAAAATTTTATCCCAAATACAACCACTTAATCCATGCTTTCTGCTATCCAGACACATAGTTACGTAATTACCCCTCAAGCCACTTGTTCATGATCTCTGTTTGACCGTCTGTTTTGGGATGATAACTAGTGCTAGGAGTTAACTCTATGCCAACCAACCTGAACAACTCCTTCCAAAAAGCACTGAGGAATCTCCTGTCCCTGTCACTGATAATGTACTTCAACAACCCATGGAGTTTAAATACCTCCCTGAAGAAAATATTTACTACCTGTGTTGCCTTGTACGCTGAGGGAATGACAAATAAGTGTGGGAACTTGGTCAATCGATCAACCACCACATATATGCAATGTATTCCCTACACCTTTGGTAGACTTGTGATGAAGTCCATTGACACACTTTCCCACTTTTTCTCCGAGATGGGTAATGGCTGTAATAACCTTGCAAGATGAGTCTGCTTTGACTTGTTTTGTTGACAAGCCATACACTCCCTCACATGTATTATTACATCATCTTTGAGGCCCTTCCAAGTGAACCTCTCCCTGATCTTCCTATAAGTTTTAAAGTACCCATGATGGCCTACCATAGCTGCATCATGCATAACCTTCACAATCTTCTCCTTCAATGTAAACTCAGGGATTAAGTATATGTGGTCCTTGTAGTAGATGATATCATCCACCACTCTGTACCTGTCATCATGTATGCTATGATCCATCAACTCACAATCAAATTTATTCTTGGAATACTCTTCTAAGAGATGAGATTTCCAGTTAGCCGAAATATTTGCAAGTAAACATATCTCAGTTTTCCTAGAGAGAGCATCAACTATCACATTTTTCTTTCCTTTCACACACTTAATGTCAAATTCCCATGCCTTCAATTTGTTGACCCACTTTTGTTGCCTCTCATTTAAGTCCTTATGTCCCAAAAAGTGTCTCAAACTATTGTGGTCAGTCTTAACCACAATTTTTCCACCTACCAAGTATTGTCTAAATTTTACCAAAGCATGCATGATGACAAGCATTTACTTGTCATAGATGAAATAGAGCCTCTACGAATCTGTCAATCCTTCAACACAACATATATTTTAGGAATAGTCTTTGCTACGTCGTTCAGTATTGCAACTTCTTGTATATTTTAGGTAGCATTAGCAATTTATTTCTTATGAGGAAAACCCCTGAGTAGATGCTCTTCTCCACATCCCCAACACCTCAGAGGTCCTTTCCAAGGCTCCCTTAGCTTTCCTCATACTAACTCTGCTAGTTTGTTTCCACTCTAAGATGAAATTTTTGTTGGAAGCTACTTCTTGTTGGATAGTTTGGCTTAAAACTTCTTAATTGACTATTATACTATTGAGGCATAAATCATTTCTTCCTTTGATCAAACTTTTCCTTCCAGATCCTGTTAAGTTCGAGTGTATTTTTGCATTGTTCATAATAGTATTTAACTTTTTTTTATTGTTTTATCAAAAGTCTTACGATTATCAAATTTAATCATATCCTTATAATATTGAGGTAGTCCACTAAGGAAACATTGAATTTTCACTTTCTCCTATTCTATATATGGAACATACCTTCGTAGTTCCAAAAAATTACTTGCATAGTTTTCCATGGCTGATTGACCCAATTTATCTCAAGAAATTCCTTGATCTTTCCATCATAATACCTCTCTGACAAATATTTCAGACAAAAGTACTTTATAAATTGCTTCCAAGTGATTTTCTTTTCATTGATCTTCTTTACATTCTTGAGATCTTCCCACCAAATGGATGTTATGCCATTCATGTTATAAATGACCATTACAGCCTTCATGTTTCTAGAGTAATCATGTACCTAGAAATACTTCCTCATTCCAAGAATCCATGCTTCAACTTCCTCACCTTTAAAGGTAGGTGGTTTTATTTTTCAAAACTCCCTTTGTAAGCAGTCTTTGGAAAATTTCTTCTTCTTATGTGTAGAAGAAGGTTTTAATCCATTGTTAATGGAATCATTAGAGGTAGTTGTATTCTAGCTTGAAGAATTTGATTTTGTATAGTTATTATCACTGGAGGCCAAAGTATTAATACTACGAGACCTCGTCCATGAAGGACTTTTACCAATGTTATTTGATATATGTCCTTATTGCATGTCTTTTTGAATCTCAATCAACCTTTATAAAAAATAAACATTCAGTTCATTTTGTTCCTCTTGATCTTTGATAATCTTTTCATTATCTTCTTTGCAACTCTGAAATTCCACCCTCAAACTTCTCATAGTCTCTACCATGTCTAGAGAAATCTCCACATCTCTCTTTTCATTAGTATTATATTCATGGATGTGTGGTGAATATTCCATGATGTCACATACTCTCTCCCTTTCTATCTTTGTGAAAAACAAGACAAGGTAAGATGTTAGGTTTCTAGAACATAAAATTGACATCATTTTCATCCATACCTTGAGCCTATGCAGCCCCAAGTGCCATGACCTTAAGCTTTTATACTTATTTGTAACATTCTCACACTAAAAAATCCAGATTATTATTATTATATTTAATTTAATAAATAAAAGACAAGATGAATAAGGTCATATATATATATATATATATATCATGATGGAAATAGAATTTCCATGAAACAAAAAAATGGCCTTCTACACACAATTGCTTGTGCTACTACTACACATTTCACTATGATCCCAGCTATGATCTCTTGAAATAGAAATATAGAGTGGAATAAAGTTAACATCCATGATGCCAAATGACCTACATAAGTGAATAATTTTGTAACAGTTACATGTAAAGAAGAAGAGAAACTATAGTACTAAAACAACATAGTGTACTCAGTTGCATGGCTGATTACTATCCCAAAGCTTTTTATTCCTTATGTTCATCAACTAGCTCATTCCATGCACATACTAAAATTATTTGATTCCTAAAACCATAGTGAAAGCCAATGCAACCTCCTATAGTAACCATTATAAAATTTAGAGTTATCTCTAAGCAACTATGTTGAGAACTCAAAAACATACATGAATTTTAATGAAAGTGTTAATTTGGGCCCCTCTTTGACTACACAATATGATTGTTGAATTTCCACCCATGAATAGGGACACCAGGGTTTGGAGGGTAGGGTTAGAGGGTGGAAGGAGAAAATCCCTCCTCAGGGCATACGTAAATTAATCCACGACAGTAACATTACTCAACTGATGTCAATTGGAAGACAAGTCTAGGTCTTGGGTAGGAAATGCAGCTCTTGGGATCTCTACAGGTAAATACCTGCTTGTAACTCTATTTTTCTTGTTTTCCACCTTTATTTAAACTTCTTCTCTTCGTCTTTTTTTGAGGTCTCCCCCTCGGCTTTGAATTTATGCATGCATACTTCCTTTTCAACTGTGTACTCTAATGGTGGTAAGAATCATACACTAAAATCTGTAGTAGGATTACTCTGTATTTTAGTTCTGTACTCTAGATCTGTTTATTTGCCTGTGTTTATTAGTGACGGAGAGAACTTTTTGGAGAGAATTGTGGAAATCGTATTACATGAGATGGTACAACTGAAACCGTTCGAGGTCGCAGAACACCCAGGTGGAGTTGGCCCATTTTCTTGTATTTACAATGATTCAACTTACGAGATTTAAAACTCCAATCAAGATAACTCGGGTATGGTTTTGAGTATGTGCAGAGTCTTGCATCACACATTTTCCACTAAATTATAGTTTTGAAGTCCTGAATATGGTAGCGCTAGATTTCAAAATGTATGAGAATCGGGATTCAGAGAAGGAAAATGACGATCTATTGTTTGGAAAGTCATATTTCAAAAACTCTGTCTGAAGCAATGGTATTCAAACCGATTTCACTCACAACCTCCAACAATTCGACCGCGGATCAAATCCCGACCCATTCCCTGAAATTGGTCTTGGAAAGTTTGATTACTACACAGATTTTAATGGAGGATTTTACAGGAAGTTATTAGGAATTTGGAGGAAGTTGGGGTGTCCAACACAGATTTTAATGGAGGATTTTACAGGAAGTTATTAGGAATTTGGAGGACGTGGGGGTGTCCAACTTAGACACTGTGAGGTCTAAATTTGGCGAGACGCACAGATACAAGCTGGACATGCAAATAGGCAAGAGAGTTTTCCATGCCAGATTTGAATTATGAAAACAGGCAAAAAAGTTTTCATCCACATGAATCAGAAATATTAATAAATTTGTTTTAATCGAACATCTTCAATAATTTTTAAAATTTATTTTGGATTCCGTAAGTTAGATTTTAGTGTTTTTATTGGTATATTTTTTGATCAATTTTGTTGTAAAAATTGTTGAAACTCCAGATTTGAGTGATTGAATCTGTAAATTCAAGAGTTTTAAAGATTTTATAAGATGCTGAATCCATTTATGCATTAAAAATGTAATTTAAAGAATAAAAAAAGACCATTTCACCAAGAGCTATTTTAGAAATTATTGAAATTCCAGATTTAAGTGATTGAATCTATAAATTCAAGAGCCTTAAAAGTTTTACAGTATGCTAAATATATTTATATATTAAAAATGCAATTTAAACAATAAAAAAAATCATTTCACGGTTTTACAGTATACTAAATCCATTTATATATTAAAAATACAATTTAAACAATAAAAAAAGACGATTTCACCAAAATCTGTTTTACCAAATTCTAATGAAAAAGTTTAAAAAATCAAAGGTTTACTTTATTAAAACCCAATCGCAAGGGACACACCTCTTGAAATCGTCGGCCACCTATCCGCTTTCGTGCGTCCATACCTCGTGGATTTATTCAGAGTTTCGTTCTCTCAACTGGTAACCTTTAAGATCACAAAACTCATCAATTCTAGTGAAATATGTGGTTGAGAGCAGTTTGCTAATTGTCACAGCGAAGAATTTAACGGCATTTAACTAAATTTCTTGAACTTCAATCTTTCTCCACCAAACCCTCACAAATTCTCCGTTTTAATGCTCAAAGCAAATTACTGCAGATTTTCATTTTCATCTACCTGAACAGATTCCCAGTTTTACCAAATCAACAGACTGATTATATCTAAGATGTGCAAGATAACACTTAAGCCCCTGCTGTAAATCTAATTCTATGATCTGAACCATGAGGGTTTTTTTAATGTTAACCAAACCAATTTGTCTCTTTCACTTTGAAAAAGATGAAAGATATTTGTCTGTTTCACTTTGAAAAAGATAAAAGATAGATTGATTTTTATTAAAGAGTCAAGTGTTAGTTTAACTTTCAAAGTTACAAATTCAACTAAATTATTTACCAAACAGTAAACCCCAAAATTACAACTTCAAATTACAACTTCCCTATTAAACAGTATAAAACATTAAAAAAATGTATGTAGCCACCAACATTTATATTAATTCAAATACAAAACAAACCATGATGGCTGGCACCCAGTTACAATACAAGAACATTATAAAATTATGGTTCTGTTGTAGGGGTTGATTGTTTAGTTAAATTCTTCATTAACAATCTTTTTTTTCTAGAATTGCCTCTCTCTCACCCAGCCTAGTAATGGCCCTTGTTTGATCCTAGTAATGGCCCTTGTTTGATCTTCTTGGATTGCAGCTTCTCATTAACATGTATGATTTTTTGGCCTTTTCTAATGTGCGAGTAAACAGTGCAACTAAAATGGAAGTGTTGTTCTGTTTCGATTTCATAGTTCCAGCATATTTTACACAACCTCTCCTTCCAATTGTTCTCATTTTCCTATTTCACACTAGCATGCAGAGCTAATTTTTAGCTTTTAATATTCTTGAATTTTGATTTCTTTTTCACATTAAGTTTTCAATTTAACCTTGTTGAAGCACATGGATTCAGTTTTGCTAATTTAAACATTCCAATCTTCCTCCACGGAGAATTTGTAATGCAAAATTTCTACTTCATTTGGGTACAATTTTTTTTTATGATATTTATATAAATTTTTTAAAATATTCTTAAACTCAAGCTGTTGAGGATGCTAACTAAAATCAAGACTTCAGATTGCCTCTGAAGTTGGCAAAATTCATTTCCACGACATCTGTATAACAACATTATTTTTTGCTTAAAAAAATTGAGTCTAATATGCTGAAATAAAACTCTAGATCTATTTTGCATAGACTGTTCATCTATAATCATGTCATGCACCATTCCTAAACCATCCTATGATCCAATCTAAATCAACGAGAATAAATGAATCATGTGTCCATCTAGTCCTTAATATGGTCCTGAATTTTGCTAAAACACAATGTAGATTTTCCTAATACAAATAAAATGGGGCACTTTCCATCCAATAAATCTAAATAAGGACAATCATTTTCTTCACTTTAGATGCAGACAAAATAAAAAAGTTGCTGAGGAGATTTGCTTCCTTTTCCAAGCTGTTGCTCATGCCTACTGCCTGTCTCAATGAAAACATCATATATTACCTTATGAACATTGCATTATATGGCTTCATTTTAGAGAAATATCAAATCCCAACTTGAAACCAAACTAAAAGATAAAACTTGGGAATTTACATTGCCTAAAGAAAAATGGAAAGAATTGCTCTACTTAACAGATTTTAAAATGCAAAATAAATGAAATGAGGAGCACAAGATAAAGTGTGAACTGCCATGATTAACATCAAGACCCTGTTATGTCAGTTTAATGTACCTACAGGGMAAATTGTGTCCTTGTAACACAAATATCAGGATCATGATATAAGTCATGTATTATTATTCGGAATCCTCAATACCCTGACTATTATCAGATGCTCAATACCATAACTATTATCAGATGCCATGGGAATTTACATTGCCTAAAGAACATTGCAAAGAATTGCTCTACTTTAGAGATTTTAAAATACAAAATAAATGTAATGAGGAGCACCAGATAAAGTTTGAACTGCCATGATATACAGCAAGACCCTGTAATGTAAGTTTAATGTACCTACAGGGCAAATTGTGCCCTTGTAATACAAATATCAGGATCATGATATAGGGCATCTATTATTACTCTGAATCCTCAATGCCCAAACTATTATCAGAACCAGTTGATCTGTTAATCAATCAATCATACTTTTCTCTCCAATTGAAGACCAAGAAAAACACCCATGAAAGACTGAAGACGAAGTCTCCTACAGCTTGCCGAGGCCAGTCCCTGGCCAGGTCTTCCACTCTTCTCTCAAAATAAAATCTCCACATGCTCATCAGTGAATGAATCAGAATGCAACCTTTGGCAAAAAAGGTCTGAAACTCTGTGTCCTTCACAAAGGAAACCTTGAACAGGATTATTCCTATGGTCACCAGAAGCATGCCCGCCAAGGATTCAGATGTTGTGATCAAAAGATGATCATGGGGGGTTGAGCCCAAAAGCTTACTGGCAGTCTCCTTGCCATGCCCAATGCCAAAAAGCTCACTCGGATAAAACATCATGAGGGATCCACACACAACACAGATGACAGAGTGCAGAAGACAGAGTAGGGAAAAACATGAAGCCATTACCCGACAGTGTCACCGACAAAAACGAATCAACAGCCAATTTGCACCTGCTAACAGCTCCCTCGGCTCCGAAACCTTGATCCCCTTATTATGTACGATCGAAAATGATCTTTTGCCTCAGAGTTATGCGTTATGGGATTATGTACAGATCAGCGCATGCATTTTCGTAGCATGGGTACAGTTTCGGATTTGTTTGATCTGCCTGGTCAGCAATTTCAAGAAGGATTTGGCCACGTCGGACGTATATATCCCGAGTATTCGTTTGAATCTATAATTCGCCACAAAGTTCAATGGTGATAAGTCGCCACCTTTTTATGGTGGCGAATCGTAACGCAAGAGGTGTTGATCTTAGGTTGGGAAAGGTTTGGAATGATAGTGTTCATTTAACTTTGGATAAAATTTTGAATGGGAATTTTTTTTTTTCATTATTATAAGTAAATTATTAAATTGGTGTTTGGTTAGATTGTGATTTTAAAAATAAATTATTATTATTATTTATGTGATTTAAAGAAAATTGTATTAATTTAAAGAAAAAATAAATTATTAAATTAGTGTTTGACTTGATGGTGATCTTAAAAATAAATTATTATTATTTATGTAATTTAAAGTAAATTGAATTAATTTAAAAAATTAGTATAATAATATTATTCTAATATTTGATTAATTAAATCTTTATATACATTTGATTCAATTTTTTTTAATAAAACATATATTTTAAATATAAAAAACATTCTTTAAATTTCTTCACGAAATTTTCATTTTTTTTTATATTAAATTCAAATATAATTTAACATATTAAATTTAATGAATATATAATCAAATAAAGATACGATTTAAGTACAAAATGTAATGTGCATTAAATAAGATCATTAAAAAATGAATATAAGTAAGTGTGTGAGGAGGGAATGCATTTACTTCATGTGTACTCCCTAA